>OZ024867.1:30184311-30284311 GCA_964017155.1 Oasisia sp. SBJ-2009
CAGGTGAGACGTCAAACTTAGTCAGTGACTACACCAAGGTGAGACATCAAACTTAGTCAGCGACTACACCAAGGTGAGACATCAAACTTAGTCAGTGATTACACCAAGGTGAGAAATCAAACTTAGTCAGCGACTACACCAAGGTAAGACATCAAACTTAGTCAGTGACTACACCAAGGTGAGACATCAAACTTAGTCAGCGACTACACCAAGGTGAGACATCAAACTTAGTCAGTGATTACACCAAGGTGAGACATCAAACTTAGTCAGCGACTACACCAAGGTAAGACATCAAACTTAGTCAGTGACGTTGAGCTTCAGGGGAGAACCAGAAAAGTGTAAAAATGTTTTAGAAATTATAGGGATACATTTTCTTCAGGGAGGTAGAGTTGAATCAGTTGAGGTTGGGTGCCACAGATGTAGGCTGACTAGGAGTAATGTTAATATGTACAGACACTCACACAGACATATGTGTACCTGCATGCACACATGCATGTACATGCACATAATAACATACATGTACACATACAGACACACACAGACATACAGTGGTACACATTATATATATACATACACAGACATATGCACAAATGCACACACATAGCACAACACACACATACACACAAAACACACACAGGCATATACAGACACACAAAGACATACCTCGTACACAAAGACATATAATGGCACACAGCATATTTATATATATATATATATATATATATATATATATATATATATATATAAATATATATATATATATATACAGACTCATGCACACATGCACTCACACACAGCTACATAGACAATGACACACACACACACGCAGTGGACCACATAGTGGCACACACATTGACACACGCCTACATACCCCCCCCCCACACACGCACACACACCCCATACACACACACACCCCATACACACACACCCTATACACACTCACACACACAAACACACACACACACACACTCACACACACACACACACACACTCACACACACACACACACACACAACCTCAGTTACAGTCAGACACTACAATGAGACCTCCCTTCTGTCCTTCCAGCTGAAGGCGGCCATCACGACAGAGCTGGGGGAGGCGGGCCTACAGTCCATCCCTCACACCATGTCAAAGGTCATCCAGCTGTACGAGACAAAGTCGTCGCGTCACAGTGTCATGATCGTCGGACAGACACTGTCGGGCAAGTCAGTGTCATGGCGTGTACTCATGGCAGTGATGACTCGACTTGCCAAAGAGGGTGACACGACCTTCCAGATCGTCAAGGTACGTATGCAGATTAGCCGTTTCCATGGAAACACTGATGACATCACGAATAAGTTATTTCAGTACCATGTAAATATATTTTCTGTTTTTATTTCTTGAATATTTTATTAACGACGTTAATATTGACTTAAATATGGTACAAATTCGACTTGCTATAATCAACATCATTGCTAAATCATTGTTTTTATTCCTTGCTACATGTTTGTCTGTGCCAAAACACGTTATAATTACAACATAAGCCATTTAAAATTATATTATTGTTATTATATTATTTAAAAAATAATAAGTTGTCATCGTTATTATTAACTCTGTATATTTTGGCCATGGCCATGGTTTATATTGTACATTTGTGACAACACCCATTTAATATAGCATTAATCCATTTAAAATCTTACTAGTGTTATTAATTTTATTCTAACAAAATAATACTGTAATCTTTGTTATTAACAGTGTATATTTTGGCCTATATTAAAATGTTCTTCTAATAAAACTGTCAAGGAAATGTTTGTGAAGAATTTGAACTCTGACTGAATGTTTGTTGCTGCCCAGGACTACCCCCTCAACCCCAAAGCCCTCTCCCTCGGGGAGCTGTACGGGGAGTTTGACCTCAACACGAATGAGTGGACAGACGGAGTTCTCTCCTCCATCATGAGACTCACTTGTTCAGGTGAGTCGACTTGACAAGTCTCAGTCTCTGGGGCGAGACTTAAGGTGAGTCTCATGGTGAGACTCATGGGGAGACTCATGGTGAGACTCATGGTGAGACTCATGGTGAGACTTATGGTGAGACTCATGGTGAGACTCATGGTGAGACTCATGGTGAGACTCATGGTGAGACTCATGGTGAGACTCATGGTGAGACTCATGGTGAGACTCATGGTGAGACTCATGGTGAGACTCATGGTGAGACTCATGGTGAGACTCATGGTGAGACTCATGGTGAGACTCATGGTGAGTCTCATGGCGAGACTCATGGTGAGACTCATGACGAGACTTAAGGTGAGGCTCGTGGTGAGACTCATGGTGAGTCTCATGGTGAGTCTCATGGCGAGACTCATGGTGAGACTCATGACGAGACTTAAGGTGAGGCTCGTGGTGAGACTCATGGTGAGACTCGTGGTGAGACTCATGGTGAGACTCACAATGAGACTCATGGTGAGACTTATGGTGAGACTCATGGTGAGACTCATGGTGAGACTCATGGTGAGACTCATGGTGAGACTTAAGGTGAGACTCATGGTGAGACTCATGGTGAGACTCATGGTGAGACTCATGGTGAGACTCAAGGTGAGACTCATGGTGAGACTTAAGGTGAGACTCATGGTGAGACTCATGGTGAGACTCATGGTGAGACTCATGGTGAGACTCATGGTAAGACTCATGGTGAGACTCATGGTGAGACTCACAATGAGACTCATGGTGAGACTCATGGTGAGACTCAAGGTGAGACTCATGGTGAGACTCACAATGAGACTTAAGGTGAGACTCATGGTGAGACTCACGGTGAGACTCATGGTGAGACTCACGGTGAGACTCACGGTGAGACTCATGGTGAGACTCATGGTGAGACTCATGGTGAGACTCATGGTGAGACTCGTGGTGAGACTCGTGGTGAGACTCATGGTGAGACTTAAGATGAGACTCGTGGTGAGACTCATGGTGAGACTCATGGTGAGACTCATGGTGAGACTCGTGGTGAGACTTGTGGTGAGACTCACAATGAGACTCGTGGTGAGACTCGTGGTGAGACTCGTGGTGAGACTCGTGGTGAGACTCGTGGTGAGACTCGTGGTAAGACTCATGGTGAGACTCATGGTGAGACTCATGGTGAGACTCATGGTGAGACTTATGGTGAGACTCACAATGAGACTCATGGTGAGACTTATGGTGAGACTCATGGTGAGACTCGTGGTGAGACTCATGGTGAGACTCATGGTGAGACTCATGGTGAGACTCATGGTGAGACTCATGGTGAGACTCATGGTGAGACTCATGGTGAGACTCATGGTGAGACTCGTGGTGAGACTCATGGTGAGACTCATGGTGAGACTCATGGTGAGACTCATGGTGAGACTCACAATGAGACTCATGGTGAGACTCATGGTGAGACTTATGGTGAGACTCATGGTGAGACTCGTGGTGAGACTTGTGGTGAGACTCATGGTGAGACTTATGGTGAGACTCATGGTGAGACTCATGGTGAGACTCATGGTGAGACTCATGGTGAGACCCATGGTGATACTTAAGATGAGACTCGTGGTGAGACTCATGGTGAGACTCGTGGTGAGACTCATGGTGAGACTCGTGGTGAGACTCGTGGTGAGACTCGTGGTGAGACTCGTGGTGAGACTCTTGGTGAGACTCGTGGTGAGACTCATGGTGAGACTCATGGTGAGACTCATGGTGAGACTCATGGTGAGACCCATGGTGATACTTAAGATGAGACTCGTGGTGAGACTCATGGTGAGACTCGTGGTGAGACTCATGGTGAGACTCATGGTGAGACTCATGGTGAGACCCATGGTGAGACTTAAGATGAGACTCGTGGTGAGACTCATGGTGAGACTCGTGGTGAGACTCATGGTGAGACTCATGGTGAGACTCGTGGTGAGACTCATGGTGAGACTCGTGGTGAGACTCGTGGTGAGACTCGTGGTGAGACTCGTGGTGAGACTCATGGTGAGACTCATGGTGAGACTCATGGTGAGACTCATGGTGAGACTCGTGGTGAGACTCATGGTGAGACTCATGGTGAGACTCGTGGTGAGACTCATGGTGAGACTCGTGGTGAGACTCGTGGTGAGACTCGTGGTGAGACTCGTGGTGAGACTCTTGGTGAGACTCGTGGTGAGACTCATGGTGAGACTCATGGTGAGACTCATGGTGAGACTCATGGTGAGACCCATGGTGAGACTTAAGATGAGACTCGTGGTGAGACTCATGGTGAGACTCGTGGTGAGACTCATGGTGAGACTCATGGTGAGACTCGTGGTGAGACTCATGGTGAGACTCGTGGTGAGACTCGTGGTGAGACTCGTGGTGAGACTCGTGGTGAGACTCATGGTGAGACTCATGGTGAGACTCATGGTGAGACTCATGGTGAGACTCGTGGTGAGACTTGTGGTGAGACTCACAATGAGACTCGTGGTGAGACTCGTGGTGAGACTCGTGGTGAGACTCGTGGTGAGACTCGTGGTGAGACTCGTGGTAAGACTCATGGTGAGACTCATGGTGAGACTCATGGTGAGACTCATGGTGAGACTTATGGTGAGACTCACAATGAGACTCATGGTGAGACTTATGGTGAGACTCATGGTGAGACTCGTGGTGAGACTCATGGTGAGACTCATGGTGAGACTCATGGTGAGACTCATGGTGAGACTCATGGTGAGACTCATGGTGAGACTCATGGTGAGACTCATGGTGAGACTCGTGGTGAGACTCATGGTGAGACTCATGGTGAGACTCATGGTGAGACTCATGGTGAGACTCACAATGAGACTCATGGTGAGACTCATGGTGAGACTTATGGTGAGACTCATGGTGAGACTCGTGGTGAGACTTGTGGTGAGACTCATGGTGAGACTTATGGTGAGACTCATGGTGAGACTCATGGTGAGACTCATGGTGAGACTCATGGTGAGACCCATGGTGATACTTAAGATGAGACTCGTGGTGAGACTCATGGTGAGACTCGTGGTGAGACTCATGGTGAGACTCGTGGTGAGACTCGTGGTGAGACTCGTGGTGAGACTCGTGGTGAGACTCTTGGTGAGACTCGTGGTGAGACTCATGGTGAGACTCATGGTGAGACTCATGGTGAGACTCATGGTGAGACCCATGGTGATACTTAAGATGAGACTCGTGGTGAGACTCATGGTGAGACTCGTGGTGAGACTCATGGTGAGACTCATGGTGAGACTCATGGTGAGACCCATGGTGAGACTTAAGATGAGACTCGTGGTGAGACTCATGGTGAGACTCGTGGTGAGACTCATGGTGAGACTCATGGTGAGACTCGTGGTGAGACTCATGGTGAGACTCGTGGTGAGACTCGTGGTGAGACTCGTGGTGAGACTCGTGGTGAGACTCATGGTGAGACTCATGGTGAGACTCATGGTGAGACTCATGGTGAGACTCGTGGTGAGACTCATGGTGAGACTCGTGGTGAGACTCGTGGTGAGACTCATGGTGAGACTCGTGGTGAGACTCGTGGTGAGACTCGTGGTGAGACTCGTGGTGAGACTCTTGGTGAGACTCGTGGTGAGACTCATGGTGAGACTCATGGTGAGACTCATGGTGAGACTCATGGTGAGACCCATGGTGAGACTTAAGATGAGACTCGTGGTGAGACTCATGGTGAGACTCGTGGTGAGACTCATGGTGAGACTCATGGTGAGACTCGTGGTGAGACTCATGGTGAGACTCGTGGTGAGACTCGTGGTGAGACTCGTGGTGAGACTCGTGGTGAGACTCATGGTGAGACTCATGGTGAGACTCATGGTGAGACTCATGGTGAGACTCGTGGTGAGACTCATGGTGAGACTCATGGTGAGACTCGTGGTGAGACTCATGGTGAGACTCGTGGTGAGACTCGTGGTGAGACTCGTGGTGAGACTCGTGGTGAGACTCTTGGTGAGACTCGTGGTGAGACTCATGGTGAGACTCATGGTGAGACTCATGGTGAGACTCATGGTGAGACCCATGGTGAGACTTAAGATGAGACTCGTGGTGAGACTCATGGTGAGACTCGTGGTGAGACTCATGGTGAGACTCATGGTGAGACTCGTGGTGAGACTCATGGTGAGACTCGTGGTGAGACTCGTGGTGAGACTCGTGGTGAGACTCGTGGTGAGACTCTTGGTGAGACTCGTGGTGAGACTCATGGTGAGACTCATGGTGAGACTCATGGTGAGACTCATGGTGAGACCCATGGTGAGACTTAAGATGAGACTCGTGGTGAGACTCATGGTGAGACTCGTGGTGAGACTCATGGTGAGACTCATGGTGAGACTCGTGGTGAGACTCATGGTGAGACTCGTGGTGAGACTCGTGGTGAGACTCGTGGTGAGACTCGTGGTGAGACTCATGGTGAGACTCATGGTGAGACTCATGGTGAGACTCATGGTGAGACTCGTGGTGAGACTCATGGTGAGACTCGTGGTGAGACTCGTGGTGAGACTCATGGTGAGACTCGTGGTGAGACTCGTGGTGAGACTCGTGGTGAGACTCGTGGTGAGACTCTTGGTGAGACTCGTGGTGAGACTCATGGTGAGACTCATGGTGAGACTCATGGTGAGACTCATGGTGAGACCCATGGTGAGACTTAAGATGAGACTCGTGGTGAGACTCATGGTGAGACTCGTGGTGAGACTCATGGTGAGACTCATGGTGAGACTCGTGGTGAGACTCATGGTGAGACTCGTGGTGAGACTCGTGGTGAGACTCGTGGTGAGACTCGTGGTGAGACTCTTGGTGAGACTCGTGGTGAGACTCATGGTGAGACTCATGGTGAGACTCATGGTGAGACTCATGGTGAGACTCATGGTGAGACTCGTGGTGAGACTCTTGGTGAGACTCGTGGTGAGACTCATGGTGAGACTCATGGTGAGACTCGTGGTGAGACTCATGGTGAGACTCTTGGTGAGACTTGTGGTGAGACTCATGGTGAGACTCATGGTGAGACTCATGGTGAGACTCATGGTGAGACTCGTGGTGAGACTCATGGTGAGACTCATGGTGAGACTCATGGTGAGACTCATGGTGAGACTCGTGGTGAGACTCATGGTGAGACTCATGGTGAGACTCATGGTGAGACTCGTGGTGAGACTCGTGGTGAGACTCGTGGTGAGACTCGTGGTGAGACTCATGGTGAGACTCATGGTGAGACTCGTAATGAGACTCATGGTGAGACTCGTGGTGAGACTCGTGGTGAGACTCGTGGTGAGACTCGTGGTGAGACTTGTGGTGAGACTCATGGTGAGACTTGTGGTGAGACTTGTGGTGAGACTCGTGGTGAGACTTGTGGTGAGACTCATGGTGAGACTCATGGTGAGACTTGTGGTGAGACTCGTGGTGAGACTTATGGTGAGACTTGTGGTGAGAGTCAAGCTGTGACTTACGCTGAAATTGATATATATTATTATATTATCTATATTTCATAAGGTACTATGTGACAGTAAACACCCTTGAAATTAGTGCAGAGATAAAGATTAATATTTCGTATTAACAACAAAATAAACTATTTAAACAATCAAAGGTATAATTTTTCATACCCAAACCTTTGATTGGAAATAGAACAATCCTGAGAAATGTCCAGTAAACTAATTAAACATTCACAGCATAAACTGTTAAAATTGATGTATCCAGGTTGCTTAGCAAACTCCTTCAGGTGGTAACAAAATGGCTTTTTGTTGTATATTTTGTTGAAATTATTGTTTCAGACGTTTTTCTTTACAACAAAAATCTAAGGGGAAATGTTTAAAATCTCAATTGTATGCAGTAATGCTTGCTCATGTTGCTATAGTAGCCTCATGTAATCACACATTTAACCAGCAAGATTGTTGATAAAGGCAAACCTTGATGGAGGTCTTGCATAATATTGATTGTAACATAAGCTGACCACAACATCCTGGACACTTCAGTTGACCTGGTCAGATATCAGTGCTTAGCGAACTTGTGGCATGTCGGTCTATTTTGTTGTACAGTATATAATTTTTTTAATTCCAGTTTCAGAATACTTCCTTTATGACAATAACATAAAAGAAAACGTTGTTAGAGGGTGAACAGTAATGTTTTAGTCGCTAACATTTTGATGACTTAATTGGCTGCGTATAACTGGATCATTGTAAAGCTAGCTCACAAAAAAACACAATTACTAAAATGTACATTAAAATATATAACAATATTTTGGGAGTTTTTATTAATCATGTCTTGGGTGCAGGGTCCGTACAGGGCCTTGAAAGTCTCGAAAAGCCTTGAATTTGATTGGACCAAATTCAAGGCCGTGAGATCCTTGAATTTTATAAAGTAGTCTTTAAAAAACCTTCATTATAATTATGGTTGATAAAATTTTGTTTTGAGGCAATTGTTGTGATGAATAACAGCCAGAATAGGAAAAACCTATGCACAAAAATTACTTGTGCATATTGGGCAATCAGCATTTCATTGTGGTCGGTGCCAATGTTTTCTTAGTCTAGTAACATTTTTAATGTTAACTTATTTTACTGCGCTTGAAAGTACATAATATCATTAAAAGCCTTGAATTTATTTTTCAAGTAGCCTTGAAAAGTCTTGAATAGCCTTGAATTTCAAATGTCCATATGTGTACGGACCCTGTGGGTGGATTTTTAGTGAAAATATTTTGTTATTTGCGATCCTCTATATGGACACATCATTTGACATGAACATGGCAGCCGCGCCTGTGGAACGACCTGAAGGACAGTCTGTGTCATATAGACTCAGAACTTTTTAAGTCAAATTTAAAGACACATCATTTTTTATAAAGCTGCATTTATAAATTACTTGTAGGTTTTTTGTCACAATGAATTTATTTTAACCGTAATTATAGTTTCCCAAACTATTTTAGTGTATTGTTTTAATATCTTATTAGTATAATATATATATATATATATGTTAATTAATTATTTATTTTATATATTTATTTATTGCTGATATGTTTAGCTTATACACTGAGTTTTAAAAACTATATTTAATTAATTATTTATTATCATTTAAACAATTTGACTTTTTAATTGATTAATCATATTTTATAAATTTATATGTTAGAAATGTTGTATGTACGCGCCTCTGAGCAGAAACGTTTTCTGGATATACGGCGCTTTATAAATAAAAATTATTATTACAGACGAGAAACCAGATGAGAAGTGGTTGATCTTTGATGGTCCTGTCGACACGCTGTGGATTGAGAGCATGAACTCAGTGATGGACGACAACAAGGTGTTGACTCTGATCAATGGCGAACGAATCTCCATGCCTGACCAGGTATGTTCTTAGTTCTTAGTTCTTAGGTGGTTTCCTCCAAACAGCCCAAACTTGGGCTAACCTAACGCAGGAGTTCTTTTCTAGAATTAGTGAGTCCACTACAGGTTACACATTTTCCCCCTGTGTGGGATATTTTACTTCCCCTGGCACAGACACCAGATAGAAGGGACCACCAGCTTTTAGTGGCTCTTCTGAAAGGCACAGGCAAATGTTGGGTGAACGAAATTGCCTAAGTTTCGAAACGGCGGTAGGTGGGATTGAACCACCGTCCCCTCGATTGACAGTCCGGCGCTCTACCGCGCGACCACCGCTCCCCACTGTCACACATGACAGTCACGACACTGCGTCATGAAGCTCCTGCTCAGTGGCTGCTGTTGTGTTGATTGTCTCGATATGTTTTGGTGACAAATAAATCTATTGTTCATATGATGTTTTCATAAAAGAGTTGACATGGTCACATAAATAAATATGTAGCATGAGCTGCTCTACTTCTGCTCTTGTTCTGTGCTTTATTGGCATTGCGTATGATTAGCTCCTGAAGAGCTGCTCCTGTGTTGCCTACTCGGTTGCTCCTGCTCATGTATTCCAGCTCACTTGTGCCTGTTTGTTGCTCCTGCTCTCTTGGTCCTCTTCATTTTGATCCTGCTCGGTTGCTACAGCTCAGTTTCTCTCATGTATTCCAGCTCACTTGCTCCTGTTGACTTGTCTTGCTCCTATTCATTAGCTCATGTTCGCTTGCTCCTGCTCAGTTGCTCTGACTCAGTTGGCACCACTTATCTCGAAGGCATTTACCTACTGCAAAAGTCAAATAAGCCTTGAGCGATTAAATGTCTGCACTGTTTCATTTACAAGCATCAGACATTTGTATATGTGTGAATGAGTGTGTGTGTTTGTGTGTGTGTGTGTGTGTTTGTGTGTGTTTGTGTGTGTGTGTTTGTGTGTGTGTGTGTGTGTTTGTGTGTGTGTGTGTGTGTTTGTGTGTGTGTGTGTTTGTGTGTGTTTGTGTGTGTGTGTGTGTGTGTGTGTTTGTGTGTGTGTGTGTGTGTTTGTGTGTGTGTGTGTGTGTGTGTGTTATATGTGTGTGTGTTATATGTGTGTGTGTGTGTGTGTGTGTGTGTTATATGTGTGTGTTATGTGTGTTATGTGTGTGTGTTATGTGTGTGTGTGTGTGTACATGCATGCATGTGTGTGGTTTGCATGTGCAAGTGTGTGAGTGCATGCGTATGTGTGTGAGTGCAATGTGTCATACACATGTCCTACACCACTACAATGATAGTTCCGTTGCTGTCCACCAGGTGTCGATGTTGTTTGAGGTGGAAGACCTCAAGGTGGCGTCACCAGCCACCGTGTCTCGCTGCGGCATGGTGTACTACGACTACGTCGACCTCGGCTGGAAGCCCTACATCTACTCCTGGCTCGAGAAAAAGAAACACAAGGTGAGGCCGAATACAGGTTTTGAGCATTAATTTAAATGTGGCTGAAACTTACCAGGGAAGTCGAGATGATGTCCGATTGAACAGGTCTGCCTGGGAGTAAAGTGTAACGTAAAGTAAAGTTCTGTGGATTAGATACTGTTATCTTATCTTTGTCAATCTATGCAAGCTCTGGAGAGGCCCCAGTGTCACTGCCTGTCTACTGAAGACCTACACAGATCCCAATGACACTGCCATGTCACATAGGCCCTAGCAGGCCCCAGTGTCACAGTCTACACAGGGCCTACACAGGCTGTAGTGTCACTGTCAGATGACAAACCTTAGATAGGCCCCAGTATTACTGTCAATATGTATAGGCCCTAAACAAGCCCCAGCATCAAAGTAAGTCTACTGGAATGGGGCCTGTATGGGCCCCAGTGTCACTGTTAGTATACATAGGCCCTAAACAAGCCCCAAAGTCACGTTCAGTTAATGCAGGCCCTAGAGAGGCCCCAGTGTCACTGTCAGTTTGCATAGGCCCTAGACAAGCCTCAATATCACTATCGGTCTGTTATGGATAAGACCTAGTTTCACTGTCAAAAATACAGCGATTCCTTGTACACAGATTATTTGACAATTGATTTTACACATAAATGTTACGACTGATTTTACACCTGTAACAAATTATTGTACACAACAAAATATGACACTTGACAATTGAATTGATTGTACACAGAAGTATAGCAGCAAAGGAAACCCGCAGGTATGATGAGTGATTGTACACATGTCAATTTTACACTGCTTGGTGTACAGTTGTACACTGTTGAGTGTATAATTGTACACTACTGAGTGTACACATGACAACTACTACATGTATACATACATTTGGCAACTGATTGTATACTCACATGTAACTACTTCGATTGTACATAGATGTATGGCAACTTTTTGTGTTTGGAGTTGTGTAAACTGATTGTACATATATATGTATCAAAGGTTATTGTATGTATTGTGGTGTATTGTATTTATTCCAACTGCATTGTTGGGTAAATTGTACTAATTAAAAGTAGAACAATTTATTTTCTGTCAAATCAATTATACATTTTGATAAATAAATTATTAGGACTACCGCATTTTGTTAAATACTGAAAGTCCTGTTTAGAAATCTGACTTTGTAAATGTTGTTTACATTTTGTGTTGACATGCTGACCATGATTATGTGTGTAAAACTGTGAACTGTACAGAGTTGAAGTTACTGTCCACTACCAACTTTTCAACCCAGATGTACTTGAAGCTGGCGGCAACTAACTGTATAAATGTGACATATTGTGAAGATTCATATATTAACATCCGTTTTGTGGACTAGAATTATGAGCATCAAATAAGTGGACAACATCTTAGTGCTATTGGTAATAGTGACACCATGTTAATTTGTCGCAAATTTATTGATGAATGAAAAGACTTCCTGAAAACCTCAAGCTACGAAAAGGAGAATGTCAGCATTTTCTTTTCTGCAAATGTATTTTGTCTTTTTCTGAGTCAAACCATCGTGTGTTAATTGTCACACCCATATCTGACCAGCCAAAGCAGTGTGGGAATTAAGCTACAAAAATGAAATGTAATAAGTTTTGTACTTTTTGAGACTCCATAGATTTGGTGAATATCACATTATGGCAGTTACAGTTGGCTAGATATCTTCAGTAGCTTTTTATTTGTTGATAACATTGAAGGAAACTATTTACTAAAAAATAAAACATGTTTTGGGAAAGACGGTTATTTTGACTCCAATTGTGAATTGTTGTTAATAATAATATATATATATATACATTTATACATATATATATATATATATTTATACATATATATATATATATATATATATATATATATGGTGTGTGTGTGTGTATGTATGTATATATATATATATATATATATATATATATATATATATATATATATATATATATATATATATATATATGGTGTGTAAATGAATGTTTTGACAATTTTGGTTGATAATTGAAGAACATCAGCTATAATGAAAGATGACTTTATAACTGATGCATTTCTTTAAAATCACAACATCAATGTGACACAACTTTGACAAGTGTCTAGTTTTACCACAAATGCAGCGCAGGCCTGTTCACCTTAGAGTCGAACGTGTGTTGATAAAATGGGTTCTTTATCAAAGGACATGACCTAGAATGAAATATTTGAACATTACGACTTACACATTTCTGAAGAAATCCCGAAATCAATACGACACAACTTTAAAAGCGACATGGTCCATTCGTGGCTTTTTATTTTTATTGCAAAACCATGTTAATCAGTATAAGTTATAACTATTGTAGCGTCCTGACTGCCAATAAATGTTTTATCGAAACAGAACTGACTTCGTAATGTTAAACGTCGAATGTTTATATACGCTGTCACTCAAATCACCGCGAGTGACACCCACCCTGTGACCTTTACCAACTGGGAGCTGTGCACCTGGCTGGGTGTGGCGTTAGTGGCGTCAACTTGTGTTCACGTGATACTGCATCGCGTGATCATGCATTTCCTTCTGGGCTTTTAGCCACGCGTACAACGGTTTCAAAAACGCCTCGTGGTCGATGTGTAAACAGAGTTAAGCACCCCTTACTGCGTCTATTTTCAACCCCTTAATGGTACATGAAAACATATTTTGACTGTCTTTACGCTACAATAGGTATAATTTATACTGTATAACATGATTTTGCAATAAAAATGAAAAGCCACGAATGGACCATGTCACTTTAATACGCATCTATTTTTAGCACACATGCAACACAAGCCTGTGTAACTTAGTACCACATGTCTGTTGCTGGTTACAGAACATGGTTGATGAGCTAAGGCGTCTGATAGACAAGTACATGGAGAAGTTGATGGAGTTTACGAAGGCATCCAAACTGAAGGAACTGGTTCCCCTCGCTGAGATGAACAGCATCATCTCATTCTGCCACCTCTTCGATGTGCTTGCCGTCGAGAAGAATGGGGTCAGGCCGCAATTTTACTCACACTCGTGACAGTTGTAATAATACATAATTCTGTATTTCTGTAGCGCTAGTTCCTGCATGGGATCGATGCGCTGCACAAGACATATAATAAATGTATTAATAAATGCAACTTATATAAATTAATATTAATAAAAAATTATTTGGTTTTAAGATGCACACTAATAAACCTCTGTATGTAAATCATATAAATCATATAAATAATGATCGATGTGATGTTCATTGCAGTGGGGTTCTTATTAGTGAGGTACTTAGCTGATATAATATCAAAGTTCATAATAGTGAGGTTCTTCACTGTGAGGTTCTTATTCGTGAGGTACTTAGCTGATATAATATCAACGTTCATAGTAGTGAGGTTCATCACCGTGAGGTTCTTATTACTGAGGTACTTAGCTGATATAACATCAATGTTCATAATAGTGAGGTTCTTCACTGTGGGGTTCTTCTTAGTGAGGTACTTAGTTGAGATAATATCAACGTTCATAGTAGTGAGGTTCATCACTGTGAGGTTCTTATTAGTGAGGTACTTAGCTGATATAATATCAATGTTCATAGTAGTGAGGTTCACCACCGTGAGGTTCATATTAGTGAGGTACTTAGCTGATATAATATCAACGTTCATAGTAGTGAGGTTCATCACCGTGACGTTCTTATTACTGAGGTACTTAGCTGATATAATACAAATGTTCATAATAGTGAGGTTCTTCACTGTGAGGTTCTTATTAGTGAGGTACTTAGCTGATATAATATCAATGTTCATAATAGTGAGGTTCTTCACTGTGAGGTTCTTATTAGTGAGAGTCATAAAAGTGAGGTTTATAATTGGGAGTTCATCACAGATTTCATAACAGTGAGATTCATAGTAGTGAGGTTCATAACAGTGAGGTTCATAATAGTGAGGTTTATAGCAGTGAGGTTCATAATAGTGAGGTTCATAGCAGTGAGGTTCATAATAGTGAGGTTCATAGCAGTGAGGTTCATAAAGGTGAGGTTCATAGTTCTGAGGTTCACAATAGTGAGGTTCATAGCAGTAAGATTCATAATAATGAGGTTCATAGCTGTGATGTTCACAGTAGTAAAGTTCATAACAGTGAGGTACATAGCAGTGAGGTTCTTCACAGCCAAATTTGTAAAACTGGAATTTCACAGTAGCAATGTTCTCAGTAATGTTTTTCACATAGCAATATTCACTGTAGTGACATTCACAATAGCAATGCTCACAATATCAAGGTTCACAATAACAAGGTTTACTCTGACAAAGCTCACAATAGTGATATTTACTGTAGTGGGGTTCATAATGACAATGTTTGCAATAACGATGTTCCCCTGACCTGGTTATATTTGTTCCCCCCTGACCTGGTTATATTTGTTCCCCCCTGAACTGGTTATATTTGTTCACCCCTGACCTGGTTATATTTGTTCCCCCCTGACCTGGTTATATGTGTTCACCCCTGACCTGGTTATATTTGTTCCCCCCTGAACTGGTTATATTTGTTCCCCCCTGACCTGGTTATATTTGTTCCCCCCTGACCTGGTTATATTTGTTCCCCCCTGAACTGGTTATATTTGTTCACCCCTGACCTGGTTATATTTGTTCCCCCCTGACCTGGTTATATGTGTTCACCCCTGACCTGGTTATATTTGTTCCCCCCTGAACTGGTTATATTTGTTCCCCCCTGACCTGGTTATATTTGTTCACCCCTGACCTGGTTATATTTGTTCCCCCCTGACCTGGTTATATGTGTTCACCCCTGACCTGGTTATATTTGTTCACCCCTGACCTGGTTATATTTGTTCACCCCTGACCTGGTTATATTTGTTCACCCCTGACCTGGTTATATTTGTTCACCCCTGACCTGGTTATATTTGTTCACCCCTGACCTGGTTATATTTGTTCACCCCTGACCTGGTTATATTTGTTCACCCCTGACCTGGTTATATTTGTTCCCCCCTGACCTGGTTATATTTGTTCACCCCTGACCTGGTTATATTTGTTCACCCCTGACCTGGTTATATTTGTTCTCCTCTGACCTGGTTATATTTGTTCACCCCTGACCTGGTTATATTTGTTCACCCCTGACCTGGTTATATTTGTTCACCCCTGACCTGGTTATATTTGTTCACCCCTGACCTGGTTATATTTGTTCACCCCTGACCTGGTTATATTTGTTCCCCCCTGACCTGGTTATATTTGTTCTCCCCTGACCTGGTTATATTTGTTCTCCCCTGACCTGGTTATATTTGTTCACCCCTGACCTGGTTATATTTGTTCTCCTCTGACCTGGTTATATTTGTTCTCCTCTGACCTGGTTATATTTGTTCTCCCCTGACCTGGTTATATTTGTTCTCCCCTGACCTGGTTATATTTGTTCTCCTCTGACCTGGTTATATTTGTTCTCCTCTGACCTGGTTATATTTGTTCTCCTCTGACCTGGTTATATTTGTTCTCCTCTGACCTGGTTATATTTGTTCTCCTCTGACCTGGTTATATTTTTTCTCCCCTGACCTGGTTATATTTGTTCTCCTCTGACCTGGTTATATTTGTTCTCCCCTGACCTGGTTATATTTGTTCTCCTCTGACCTGGTTCTATTTGTTCTCCCCTGACCTGGTTATATAGGGCCCGTAAGTGTGTCATGATAAATGGCGTGACTCCACGCGTTTGGAGCTCATTGGGGTCTAAGCGAGACAATTGGGGACTGGTCACAAGAATAATACACAATACAATAGTTTACGGGATTTGCATTTTACATTGCTGTACATTGTGGTTTCGATAAGCACTTATGTCTGACAAGTTGTCTAAATTCGTAAAATCATAACACATGTGTACGTTTGCCCCAAACAGGTTGTACTACGTGAAAAATGGCACTTTTCATTATTAGTCAAGATCGCCAAACGCAAGTACTTGCCGCTATTGCCATGGCAACCACCATTATAATCGATTAAAATTGTTGATTTCCGTTATCATTGTCACTGGCAAAGTGTTCCACTGCTTCTGCTTGTAATAATCCTTCGGACAGTATAACTGAAATAGTTAGACTGGAACCGTTCGATTATTACAACCAAAAACAAAACGAAGTCCTATACGTTAACATGGAGAATATGGACCTCCTGCCCCCAGCCTCGTTTTCGCGTGTGAGACTTACACGCCCTATTTGTTCTCCCCTCATAGGTGGACCCGGGAGACAACGAGAACTTCCCCCGCACGGTGGAGATGTGGTTCATCTTCTGCGTGGTCTGGTCCATCTGCGCGCCCTTCGACGAGGACAGTCGCAAGAAGATCGACAACTACATGCGTGAGGTAGAGGGCGCTTTCCCCAACAAGGACTCCATCTATGAGTACATCGTGGAACCAAAGTTGCGAACTTGGCAACACTGGGAGGAGCGACTGCGCGGCGGCTGGCGATTCACCCCCGGGTTCGTATCACTCCGCCCACCGTGTTTGTTCTACCTGTGTGATGTTTTATGCTGTTATATGGACAGTTTCATTTTGATCCTAGGATCCGTACTTTGTTATGGTTAGGATGATTTTGATCACAGATTAGAAATTGTCTAGATGTGTTTTAAATCAGTTTGTTGATGTGTGTGTGTGTGTGTGTGTGTGTGAGTGAGTGAGTGAGTGAGTGAGTGAGTGAGTGAGTGAGTGAGTGAGTGAGTGAGTGAGTGAGTGAGTGAGTGAGTGAGTGAGTGAGTGAGTGAGTGAGTGAGTGAGTGAGTGAGTGAGTGAGTGAGTGAGTGAGTGAGTGAGTGAGTGAGTGAGTGAGTGAGTGAGTGAGTGAGTGAGTGAGTGAGTGAGTGAGTGAGTGAGTGAGTGAGTGAGTGAGTGAGTGAGTGAGTGAGTGAGTGAGTGTTCAGTAAAGAAATTCAACATACCCATAATTGTCAACAAAATGGCAGCCAATTTGGAAACGCGATTGAGACGAAATCATTCAATACTCAAGAAGAACCAGGTTACACCTCAGACAGTCACAGTTGCACTAGTCCCACAAATAAAAAATAATCCCACCGAGCCATCATTTGTGACACTAACTAACCAGATGCATTGTGGGTGCTTCAGGCCACCTTTTGTGACACTAACTAACCAGGTGCATTGTGGGGACTTCAGGCCACCTTCTGTGACACTAACTAACCAGGTGCATTGTGGGGACTTCAGGCCACCTTCTGTGACACTAACTAACCAGGTGCATTGTGGGTACTTCAGGCCACCTTCTCTTACTCTAACTAACCAGGTGCATTGTGGGTACTTCAGGACACCTTATGTGACACTATCTAACCAGGTGCATTGTGGGTACTTCAGGACACCTTCTGTGACACTAACTAATCAGGTGCATTGTGGGTGCTTCAGGCCACCTTCTGTGACACTAACTAACCAGGTGCATTGTGGGTGTTTTAGGACGCCATACTACAAGATCGTTGTTCCGACCGTGGACACGATCCGCTACAATTACCTGGTCACTAAGCTGGTCAACGCCCACCACCCCGTCATGCTGGTGGGGCCAGTGGGCACAGGCAAGACATCCGTGGCCCACAGTGTGCTGGCCGAACTGGACCCTCACACTTACAGCTCTCTCACGGTCAACATGTCCGCACAGGTGAATGCTTGACACGGGTGACACTTGAGACACTGATGACACATGTGACACTTGCGATGGTAGACCCACTGGTGACAGTTGCGATGTAGACTGGTGACACTGGTGATGGTAGACCCTGTGGTGACACTTTTGACAGACACTGGTGACACTTATGACAGTAAGCATTGGACACTGATGAAGGTGGACATCAATGATGTAGAGTATAATTGACAATGACAGAAATGGCATTGATGACACTTTGATGACAGTCTGGTGACACTGATGATGACAGATGCAAACGAAGCTCATGAAGGTGACATTGGTGATATAGATAATAACGAACATTGGTGACAGAAATGACACTGATGACACACAAGTTACAGAATGGTGACAGCAATGACATTGATAATAGCAGACAGTGGTGATACTGGTTAGTGTTGACACTGTTGACAGAGGACACTGGTGACACTGTTGACAGAGGACACTGGTGACACTGTTGACAGAGGACACTGGTGACACTGTTGACAGAGGACACTGGTGACACTGTTGACAGAGGACACTGTTGACACTGCTGACAGAGGACACTGGTGACACTGTTGACAGAGGACACTGGTGACACTGTTGACAGAGGACACTGGTGACACTGTTGACAGAGGACACTGGTGACACTGATCAGGCAATGGTGGACACTGGCAACACTGATCAGATGATGGCAGACACTGGTGACATTGGTGACGTTCAACACTGGTGACACTGATTGGACAATGGTGGATACTGGTGACACATTATAATGGACACTGATGACACTGATGATGGGATATTGGTGAGGTAGGTAATAAAGGACATTAGTGACATTGATGGCACATGGGTGACATTGGTGACAGTGAAGACTGGTGACAATTGTGACACTGATGGCTGATGACACTAATGACAGATGACACTGGTGACAGTGAATTGTAGCGATAGTGGGCATGTGCGATTGTTACTTGTTACACTGTTGTTGGGTGACACTTGGTATGGTGACAGTTGTTAGTTGACACTTGGTATGGCGACAGTTGTTGGTTGACACTTGGTATGGTGACAGTTATCTGGCAAGATCTTTTCAGTTTTATCTTTTTCAATCCAGAATTTTGTGACCAGCTATATATATATATATATATATATATATATATATAGCCGTTAGCCATCAATTCTAAGGTAACTCTCTAGACTAGTATATAAATTGACTAATTTTGTGATAATAAAGACAATTCTCCCATACTAACTCAGCATAACCTGACCAAGTATGTATAAAAGGAAGATGTTAACACTGCTATCGTTTATTTGTTTGTTTGTTTATTTGTTTGTTTCCTTATTGAAATAACTGCTTAAGACAACACATTTGTTTCTGTCATGGCGTCCAGCATGAATATATATCCAGTTATCAAACTACACAACACAGTGGATTTATACATTTCTATGTATGCCCCAGTAATGCTGTGTACAAGGACAATTCTATCACTGCCATTGTCTGGTAGTTTCTTAACTGAAAAAGCTACTTAAAAACTGCATATTTGTTTCTATCCTGGCACCGACCGTGAATATGTATCCTGCTTGTAAACTAAACAATAATTGCACCAGTTACTTTAAATATATTTTATTTACTCACCACAGACTAACGCTACCATTGTCTGGTAGTTTCTTAAGTGAAAAAGCTACTTAAAAACTGCATATTTGTGTCTATCCTGGCATCGACCGTGAATACATAAACTATAATTGCAGCAATTACTTTAAATATATTTTACCATGTGTCCACTACAGACGTCGTCCAATGACGTGCAGTCGATCATCGAGAGTCGCGTGGAGAAGCGAACGAAGGGTGTGTACGTGCCACTAGGTGGCCGCAAGATGGTCACATTCATGGACGATTTCAACATGCCGGCCAAGGACATGTTTGGTTCTCAGCCGCCACTTGAACTCATTCGACTGTGGCTCGATTACGGATTCTGGTACAACCGAATGAAGCAGACGATGACATACATTCGGGTAGGTGGCGCCACCATCCTTTTCTTAAGGAACGTTTTTCAAGGAAGTTTGTTGAGCTGTAATGTGCCTCTGAAATGTTTAATTATTAGTATTAGTGAATATCAATAACATATTCATGGCTTGGGATGTATTAGAATAGAATATTTTTAAGAGTTGTTTTTTAACTGGCTATAGAAGTTATGTATAATTCGATAGCGTATTCTATAGAATATTTAATGTCATTAAACATGTAATATACCTGATTAGTTGTGCTAAGCGTTACCTTTTCATTTAACATTACATTCTTATATGACTACAACATACATGTTGAAGGTTTATTGTCTGCCAGTTTGTGTTTAGCTAGCTCAGAACAATGTTCGCAATTTGAAAGATTCCACCTGCAGCACGTTGAAATGATAAATAAAACATCTGTTACAAAACAAAATTGATTGGCGAGTAGAGGTAACTGCAATACCCTGTGATGTTTCACTTTCCTACGGTCTAGACAGCAGACTTCCCATTACAAATTACTGCTTGGCCAATTCTGGCCATTGGAATTGGCACCCTCCCTTTAACTTACATTGTACGTTTTTTACTTCAAGGCATGTTCCTTCATTGTGAGTTTGTCACTTCAGGACATGTTCCTTCATTGTGCGTTTGTCACTTCAGGACATGTTCCTTCATTGTGCGTTTGTCACTTCAGGACATGTTCCTTCATTGTGCGTTTGTCACTTCAGGACATGTTCCTTCATTGTATGTTTGTCACTTCAGGACATGTTCCTTCATTGTACGTTTGTCACTTCAGGACATGTTCCTTCATTGTACGTTTGTCACTTCAGGGCATGTTCCTTCATTGTGCGTTTGTCACTTCAGGACATGTTCCTCCATTGTACGTTTGTCACTTCAGGACATGTTCCTCCATTGTACCTTTGTCACTTCAGGACATGTTCCTTCATTGTATGTTTGTCACTTCAGGACATGTTCCTTCATTGTACGTTTGTCACTTCAGGGCATGTTCCTTCATTGTACGTTTGTCACTTCAGGACATGTTCCTCCATTGCACGTTTGTCACTTCAGGACATGTTCCTTCATTGTACCTTTGTCACTTCAGGACATGTTCCTCCATTGTACCTTTGTCACTTCAGGACATGTTCCTCCATTGTACCTTTGTCACTTCAGGACATGTTCCTTCATTGTACCTTTGTCACTTCAGGACATGTTCCTCCATTGTACCTTTGTCACTTCAGGACATGTTCCTCCATTGTACCTTTGTCACTTCAGGACATGTTCCTTCATTGCACGTTTGTCACTTCAGGACATGTTCCTCCATTGTACCTTTGTCACTTCAGGACATGTTCCTCCATTGTACGTTTGTCACTTCAGGACATGTTCCTCCATTGTACGTTTGTCACTTCAGGACATGTTCCTCCATTGTACCTTTGTCACTTCAGGACATGTTCCTTCATTGCACGTTTGTCACTTCAGGACATGTTCCTCCATTGTACCTTTGTCACTTCAGGACATGTTCCTCCATTGTACGTTTGTCACTTCAGGACATGTTCCTCCATTGTACGTTTGTCACTTCAGGACATGTTCCTCCATTGTACCTTTGTCACTTCAGGACATGTTCCTCCATTGTACCTTTGTCACTTCAGGACATGTTCCTCCATTGTACCTTTGTCACTTCAGGACATGTTCCTTCATTGTACCTTTGTCACTTCAGGACATGTTCCTCCATTGTACCTTTGTCACTTCAGGACATGTTCCTTCATTGCACGTTTGTCACTTCAGGACATGTTCCTCCATTGTACCTTTGTCACTTCAGGACATGTTCCTCCATTGTACGTTTGTCACTTCAGGACATGTTCCTCCATTGTACGTTTGTCACTTCAGGACATGTTCCTCCATTGTACCTTTGTCACTTCAGGACATGTTCCTCCATTGTACCTTTGTCACTTCAGGACATGTTCCTCCATTGTACCTTTGTCACTTCAGGACATGTTCCTTCATTGTACCTTTGTCACTTCAGGACATGTTCCTCCATTGTACCTTTGTCACTTCAGGACATGTTCCTTCATTGCACGTTTGTCACTTCAGGACATGTTCCTCCATTGTACCTTTGTCACTTCAGGACATGTTCCTCCATTGTACGTTTGTCACTTCAGGACATGTTCCTCCATTGTACCTTTGTCACTTCAGGACATGTTCCTCCTCGTGGCGATGGGTCCACCAGGGGGAGGCCGAATGGTCATATCGCGGCGACTTCAGAGTCGGTTCAACCTCATCAATATGACCTTCCCAAATGTAAGTCATGTCAACAATATCCAGTTTTCCTATTATGTAGAATCGTGATGTCACTGATATGCTATCTTTCAGTCATTGCTGCTATCTTAACTGGTTCAACCTGATCAACATGACTTTCCCAAATGTTAGTCATGTCAACATTATCTGGTTTCATATGATGTAGAATCGTTATGTAATTGATGTGCTAATGTTCAGCCGTTGCTGCCATATTAACCATTGGGTGAGTTCAGTACTATGCGCAGCTTCAGTAATACGCGCAGCTTCATTTATAAATTTTCGTTTAACCCCTAAGGAAAACACACACAAAGGTAACATTTTTATTTTTCTCAACATGAAGGTTTAGTGGGTGGGGGTCGGTCACATTTAATTTCAGGTGCCCTAGTGGCGGAGTGACCCCCACTGATATAGTGTCGATGTTAAATATAGTGTCGATGTTAAATATAGTGTAAAGAGAACTGTTAATACCGGTCATTGGTAATGTGTTAGAATTTGTAGGACTTCTTAGCAAGACCAGTGGGCCCGGCATATTTGCTGTGGAGATGTATTGATGTATTTGTGGTATATCTATGTGATCCATCTGATTTATCTAATATAATAAATGTCATATATTTGGCCAATTTCAATCATCACTTGTCTTGCATTGCTGCTCTGCATAAAAGACTGTATGTGCAGCGGGTACATACATGGATATATCACATTTGAGCCTGAAACCTTCCTTTGTAACCACGATACTACAGACTTCTGTGTGTGTCTAGGAGTCGCAGATTAGGCGCATCTTTGGGACGATGATCAACCAGAACTTACAGGACTTTGAGGAGGAGTTGAAGCCAATTGGTGACGTGATGACGGAGGCGACCATAGACATGTACAACGCCATCACAGCCCGGTTCCTGCCCACACCCACCAAGATACACTACCTGTTCAACCTGAGGGACATCTCCAGGGTGAGAGCATAGTTTGTTCTCTTGCCTGCTCTCTGGGGCTTTGTCAGGTCTCACTCTTATGTTGCTCTTGCTCTCAGACTCCCACCCTCTCGCTCTCGCTCTCGCTCTCGCTCTCGCTCTCGCTCTCGCTCTCGCTCTCGCTCTCGCTCTCGCTCTCGCTCTCGCTCTCGCTCTCGCTCTCGCTCTCGCTCTCGCTCTCCCTCTCCCTCTCCCACTCCCACTCCCACTCCCTCTCCCACTCCCTCCCCCTCCCCCTGCCCCTCCCACTCTCACTCCCACTCCCACTCCCACTCCCACTCCCACTCTCTCTCTCCCTCTCCCTCTCCCACTCCCACTCCCACTCTCACTCCCTCTCCTCTTTCACCCACTGGTTATCTCTTCTCATATTCATACTTTTCCCTTCCCATCTTCCCTCTCTGTCTCCCCAGCGCTTCCCTGCTTCCTTTTCCCTTCTTCTGTCTTATTTTCTCCACGTCATCCCTGTCTTCTTCCCTCTCCTCCTTTCTCCCCTCCTTCCCGCTTCCCCTCCCATTTTCCCCTCTCTCCCAGACTTCACTTTCTTCTTCCTGTCTTATAAATAATACTAATATAATACATTATAATACATTTTATTTGGCATAGCACCACATCTGTAATTGTGTGTGGTGCTTCACAACGTATTACTATTTAAAATACATAAACAAGATATATGTCTTATTGTATACAGTAAGACAAATACCAATATTTTAAAATAAATATAAAAAGATATACCGGTATGTGTAGGTATATAAATAACTAAAATTAGTACAGTATGAAATAGCGTAACATTTCTCTTAAAAACAATTACAGTGTAGTCATAAAAATACGTAATAATTAATCTAGTGAATAATTATGTAATAATAATACTGATATATGTAATGTATTGATAATAGTAACACAAACATTATTAAACATTAATGTTCATGTTGAATTAAACTAATATGCAATACGAAAGAAATGTGTCTTCAGTAGACGTTCCACTTCTCTCTCTTCTCATACCTCTTATCTCCCTCTCTCCACAGTTCACACTCTCTCCCTGTCTCTTTCCCTATTTATGTCCCTGTTTATCCCCCTGTCTCTCTCCCTGTTTCTCCCTGTCCCTGTCTCTTTCCCTGTCTCTTTCCCTGTCTCTCTCTCCCTCTCTCTCTCCCTCTCTCTCTCTCTCCCTGTCTCTCTATATCTCTCTGTCCCTGTCCTTGTCCCTGTCTCTCCCTGTCTCTCTCCCTCTCTGCCCGTTTCTCTCACCCTGTCTCTCTCCCTGTCTCTCCCTGTCTCTCCCCCATCTCTGTCTCTGTCCCTGTCTCTTTCCCTGTATCTCTCCCTCTCTGCCCGTTTCTCTCACCCTGTCTCTCTCCCTGTCTCTCCCCCGTCTCTGTCTCTGTCCCTGTCTCTTTCCCTGTCTCTCTCCCTCTCTGCCCGTTTCTCTCACCCTGTCTCTCTCCCTGTCTCTCTCCCATCTCTGTCTCTTTCCCTGTATCTCTCCCTGTCTCTTTCCCTGTCTCTCTCCTTGTCGCTGTCCCTGTCTCTCTACCTGTCTCTCCCTGTCACTGTCCCTGTCTCTTTTCCCTGTCTCTCTCTCTCCCTGTCTCTGTCTCTTTCCCTGTCTCTCTCCCTGTCTCTCTCCCTGTCTCTTTCCCTGTCTCTCTCCCTGTCTCTCTCCCTGTCTCTTTCCCTGTCTCTCTCCCTGTCTCTTTCCCTGTCTCTTTCCCTGTCTCTTTCCCTGTCTCTCTCCCTGTCTCTCTCCCTGTCTCTTTCCCTGTCTCTCTCCCTGTCTCTTTCCCTGTCTCTTTCCCTGTCTCTCTCCCTGTCTCTCTCACTGTCTCTTTCCCTGTCTCTTTCCCTGTCTCTTTCCCTGTCTCTCTCCCTGTCTCTCTCCCTGTCTCTCTCCCTGTCTCTTTCCCTGTCTCTCTTCCTTTCTCTCTTCCTGTCTCTTTCCCTGTCTCTCTCCCTGTCTCTCTCCCTGTCTCTCTCCCTGTCTCTCTCCCTGTCTCTCTCCCTGTCTCTCTCCCTGTCTCTCTCCCTGTCTCTCTCCCTGTCTCTCTCCCTGTCTCTCTCCCTGTCTCTCTCCCTGTCTCTCTCCCTGTCTCTCTCCCTGTCTCTCTCCCTGTCTCTCTCCCTGTCTCTCTCCCTGTCTCTCTCCCTGTCTCTCTCCCTGTCTCTCTCCCTGTCTCTCTCCCTGTCTCTCTCCCTGTCTCTCTCCCTGTCTCTCTCCCTGTCTCTCTCCCTGTCTCTCTCCCTGTCTCTTTCCCTGTCTCTTTCCCTGTCTCTCTCCCTGTCTCTTTCCCTGTCTCTTTCCCTGTCTCTTTCCCTGTCTCTTTCCCTGTCTCTTTCCCTGTCTCTCTCCCTGTCTCTTTCCCTGTCTCTTTCCCTGTCTCTTTCCCTGTCTCTCTCCCTGTCTCTCTCCCTGTCTCTCTCCCTGTCTCTCTCCCTGTCTCTTTCCCTGTCTCTTTCCCTGTCTCTCTCCCTGTCTCTCTCCCTGTCTCTTTCCCTGTCTCTTTCCCTGTCTCTTTCCCTGTCTCTTTCCCTGTCTCTTTCCCTGTCTCTCTCCCTGTCTCTCTCCCTGTCTCTTTCCCTGTCTCTTTCCCTGTCTCTTTCCCTGTCTCTCTCCCTGTCTCTCTCCCTGTCTCTCTCCCTGTCTCTCTCCCTGTCTCTTTCCCTGTCTCTTTCCCTGTCTCTCTCCCTGTCTCTCTCCCTGTCTCTTTCCCTGTCTCTTTCCCTGTCTCTTTCCCTGTCTCTCTCCCTGTCTCTCTCCCTGTCTCTTTCCCTGTCTCTTTCCCTGTCTCTTTCCCTGTCTCTCTCCCTGTCTCTCTCCCTGTCTCTTTCCCTGTCTCTTTCCCTGTCTCTCTCCCTGTCTCTCTCCCTGTCTCTCTCCCTGTCTCTCTCCCTGTCTCTTTCCCTGTCTCTTTCCCTGTCTCTCTCCCTGTCTCTTTCCCTGTCTCTTTCCCTGTCTCTTTCCCTGTCTCTCTCCCTGTCTCTCTCCCTGTCTCTCTCCCTGTCTCTCTCCCTGTCTCTTTCCCTGTCTCTTTCCCTGTCTCTTTCCCTGTCTCTCTCCCTGTCTCTCTCCCTGTCTCTTTCCCTGTCTCTTTCCCTGTCTCTTTCCCTGTCTCTCTCCCTGTCTCTCTCCCTGTCTCTCTCCCTGTCTCTTTCCCTGTCTCTTTCCCTGTCTCTTTCCCTGTCTCTTTCCCTGTCTCTCTCCCTGTCTCTTTCCCTGTCTCTTTCCCTGTCTCTCTCCCTGTCTCTTTCCCTGTCTCTCTCCCTGTCTCTCTCCCTGTCTCTTTCCCTGTCTCTTTCCCTGTCTCTCTCCCTGTCTCTCTCCCTGTCTCTTTCCCTGTCTCTTTCCCTGTCTCTTTCCCTGTCTCTCTCCCTGTCTCTTTCCCTGTCTCTTTCCCTGTCTCTCTCCCTGTCTCTCTCCCTGTCTCTTTCCCTGTCTCTTTCCCTGTCTCTCTCCCTGTCTCTCTCCCTGTCTCTTTCCCTGTCTCTTTCCCTGTCTCTCTCCCTGTCTCTTTCCCTGTCTCTCTCCCTGTCTCTTTCCCTGTCTCTTTCCCTGTCTCTTTCCCTGTCTCTCTCCCTGTCTCTCTCCCTGTCTCTCTCCCTGTCTCTCTCCCTGTCTCTTTCCCTGTCTCTTTCCCTGTCTCTCTCCCTGTCTCTCTCCCTGTCTCTTTCCCTGTCTCTTTCCCTGTCTCTTTCCCTGTCTCTTTCCCTGTCTCTTTCCCTGTCTCTCTCCCTGTCTCTCTCCCTGTCTCTTTCCCTGTCTCTTTCCCTGTCTCTCTCCCTGTCTCTCTCCCTGTCTCTCTCCCTGTCTCTCTCCCTGTCTCTTTCCCTGTCTCTTTCCCTGTCTCTCTCCCTGTCTCTCTCCCTGTCTCTTTCCCTGTCTCTTTCCCTGTCTCTTTCCCTGTCTCTCTCCCTGTCTCTCTCCCTGTCTCTCTCCCTGTCTCTTTCCCTGTCTCTTTCCCTGTCTCTCTCCCTGTCTCTCTCCCTGTCTCTTTCCCTGTCTCTTTCCCTGTCTCTCTCCCTGTCTCTCTCCCTGTCTCTCTCCCTGTCTCTCTCCCTGTCTCTTTCCCTGTCTCTCTCCCTGTCTCTCTCCCTGTCTCTTTCCCTGTCTCTTTCCCTGTCTCTTTCCCTGTCTCTCTCCCTGTCTCTCTCCCTGTCTCTCTCCCTGTCTCTCTCCCTGTCTCTTTCCCTGTCTCTTTCCCTGTCTCTTTCCCTGTCTCTCTCCCTGTCTCTTTCCCTGTCTCTTTCCCTGTCTCTCTCCCTGTCTCTTTCCCTGTCTCTCTCCCTGTCTCTCTCCCTGTCTCTTTCCCTGTCTCTGTCCCTGTCTCTCTCCCTGTCTCTCTCCCTGTCTCTTTCCCTGTCTCTTTCCCTGTCTCTTTCCCTGTCTCTCTCCCTGTCTCTTTCCCTGTCTCTTTCCCTGTCTCTTTCCCTGTCTCTCTCCCTGTCTCTCTCCCTGTCTCTCTCCCTGTCTCTTTCCCTGTCTCTCTCCCTGTCTCTCTCCCTGTCTCTCTCCCTGTCTCTTTCCCTGTCTCTTTCCCTGTCTCTCTCCCTGTCTCTCTCCCTGTCTCTTTCCCTGTCTCTTTCCCTGTCTCTTTCCCTGTCTCTTTCCCTGTCTCTTTCCCTGTCTCTCTCCCTGTCTCTTTCCCTGTCTCTTTCCCTGTCTCTTTCCCTGTCTCTCTCCCTGTCTCTCTCCCTGTCTCTCTCCCTGTCTCTTTCCCTGTCTCTCTCCCTGTCTCTCTCCCTGTCTCTCTCCCTGTCTCTCTCCCTGTCTCTCTCCCTGTCTCTCTCCCTGTCTCTTTCCCTGTCTCTTTCCCTGTCTCTCTCCCTGTCTCTTTCCCTGTCTCTTTCCCTGTCTCTCTCCCTGTCTCTCTCCCTGTCTCTCTCCCTGTCTCTCTCCCTGTCTCTCTCCCTGTCTCTTTCCCTGTCTCTTTCCCTGTCTCTCTCCCTGTCTCTCTCCCTGTCTCTTTCCCTGTCTCTCTCCCTGTCTCTCTCCCTGTCTCTCTCCCTGTCTCTCTCCCTGTCTCTCTCCCTGTCTCTCTCCCTGTCTCTCTCCCTGTCTCTTTCCCTGTCTCTTTCCCTGTCTCTCTCCCTGTCTCTTTCCCTGTCTCTCTCCCTGTCTCTCTCCCTGTCTCTCTCCCTGTCTCTCTCCCTGTCTCTCTCCCTGTCTCTTTCCCTGTCTCTCTCCCTGTCTCTCTCCCTGTCTCTCTCCCTGTCTCTCTCCCTGTCTCTCTCCCTGTCTCTTTCCCTGTCTCTCTCCCTGTCTCTCTCCCTGTCTCTCTCCCTGTCTCTCTCCCTGTCTCTTTCCCTGTCTCTCTCCCTGTCTCTCTCCCTGTCTCTTTCCCTGTCTCTTTCCCTGTCTCTTTCCCTGTCTCTTTCCCTGTCTCTTTCCCTGTCTCTCTCCCTGTCTCTCTCCCTGTCTCTTTCCCTGTCTCTTTCCCTGTCTCTTTCCCTGTCTCTCCCTGTCTCTCTCCCTGTCTCTCTCCCTGTCTCTTTCCCTGTCTCTTTCCCTGTCTCTCTCCCTGTCTCTCTCCCTGTCTCTTTCCCTGTCTCTCCCTGTCTCTCTCCCTGTCTCTCTCCCTGTCTCTTTCCCTGTCTCTCTCCCTGTCTCTTTCCCTGTCTCTTTCCCTGTCTCTTTCCCTGTCTCTCTCCCTGTCTCTCTCCCTGTCTCTCTCCCTGTCTCTCTCCCTGTCTCTTTCCCTGTCTCTTTCCCTGTCTCTCTCCCTGTCTCTCTCCCTGTCTCTCTCCCTGTCTCTCTCCCTGTCTCTCTCCCTGTCTCTCTCCCTGTCTCTTTCCCTGTCTCTTTCCCTGTCTCTCTCCCTGTCTCTCTCCCTGTCTCTCTCCCTGTCTCTCTCCCTGTCTCTCTCCCTGTCTCTCTCCCTGTCTCTCTCCCTGTCTCTCTCCCTGTCTCTCTCCCTGTCTCTCTCCCTGTCTCTCTCCCTGTCTCTCTCCCTGTCTCTCTCCCTGTCTCTCTCCCTGTCTCTCTCCCTGTCTCTCTCCCTGTCTCTCTCCCTGTCTCTCTCCCTGTCTCTCTCCCTGTCTCTCTCCCTGTCTCTCTCCCTGTCTCTCTCCCTGTCTCTCTCCCTGTCTCTCTCCCTGTCTCTCTCCCTGTCTCTCTCCCTGTCTCTCTCCCTGTCTCTCTCCCTGTCTCTCTCCCTGTCTCTCTCCCTGTCTCTCTCCCTGTCTCTCTCCCTGTCTCTCTCCCTGTCTCTCTCCCTGTCTCTCTCTCTCTCTCGTTTATTGAGTGGTTTATCCTATTTTCAAAGAGTAATATAATAATACAAATAATCTGTAAAAAAAAAGTAACCACCATAAACATAGTATTTATGACTACTCAGAGGCACATTATACCTCTACAAAGATTTGTTTAAAAAGTTAAAATAGATGTGCATTTGTAAAAAAAAAAAATGAATTGATCAGTATAAATCAATAATATTGGTCATAATAGTACTAAAATACTAAGCTTGTCAGCAATGACTTGACCTAATTCCAGAGAGTTTGCTGACGTATGATCCTTTCTGACACAGATCTTCCAAGGTCTGATGCGGATCCGGAAGACGTACCACGACACCCGTGTAACCATCACACGCTTGTGGATCCACGAATGCTTCAGGTTGTCGAACTTGCATTTATTTATACTTAGTCCTTCATTTTTATTACATGTAATACGTATTTTTATGTATAAATTATTGAACAATTGTTATGATAAGTTCTCCAAATGGTGCACTTGAAAATAGTTATCATCTTTAATATCAATATAACTTATGATTACATACTTGTAAAAGACATGAGATCAGTGTAATGTTTCTAACGCATCATTTTTGACAGTTAGGAAAGTTTCATTTTTCATTTACTAGATTTACATTTAAGAACACAAAAATTATTATTAATATTTTTATATGTTGTAATTACGTATATTATGTTTATGAACAATTATTTTTAATAGTACACTGCGGTTTGCTTACATCACAGTCAATAGTATGTACCTGACAGCCATTAAGCTTTGCCTAATTGCCAACAATGTTGATAACGATTAAATAAGTGAATTATATTACTACTGCGACAAGACATGTCCTGGAGTAAACACTACTTCATACATGTGACAATTTAACAACTTTCCCTTAGGTTTTTGTCATAAAGATAATCTTCTGAAACCAGAAATTCAGAACAATATACGACAAATTAAAGCATGTGTTCAGGCAGCCATTTTGTTAACCACCTGGCAGAGTTTGCTAAGCCACCTGGGTACATCAGGTGACTTCGCATGTTGTGGTTGCTTGTACCACAACTGAGAACAATGCACTGATCCCCCTCAATCCATGCTTCAATTTGGTGACAATTTTGAAGACAATTTCAATTTTAGTATCCTTTTCTTTGATAATTTACATACACAGATTTAGTAAATGTTTAAATTTCATATTAATTTATATAATTTATAGAGGTTTAGTAATATACATGTTTAAAACAGTATTTCATTTTTTTAAATTGATTTATATGATTTATATAATTTACATACAAAGGTTTACTAGTGTACATCTTAAAACCAAATTTTTTTTGATTGATATTAAGTTATATAATTTATATTTATTAATACATTTATTATATGTCTTGTACAGCACAATGATCTGCCATGCGGGAATTAGTCCTATAGACATACAGTATTATTATTATATTATTATTATTATTCTTTGAAACTACGGCTGAAATTCAGACCAATAGAACTTAGTAGTTTTGCACTTGACAATTTTCCAGGGGACACGGAAACCAATGTAACCACCAGTGCCCCCTGGCGTGCACTCTACAAACCGTATTACTATATATAAAAGTAAATAAGTCCCAGGAAGGCACGCCTATCAGAATCGCTACCATTTTATTATGTGTACTGTACATAAATTACAATCAATTCCCATATACAAGTTGACATTGTTGTTGAATGAATATGGATGAATTGATCAATGAATGAATAAATAAGTGAATGATTGAATTTAATTTATTTGTCCAAGATCAATAAGAGATTATATACAAGCTAGGAGACTCCTACTTAAGTTTTTAAATAATAATAAAATAATTATTACAGTATAACAGTGTAATAAAAATAGTATGTGTGGAAAGCAATGAAAATATATTTTATTTTTTATTGTTGGTTGTTTAAATAGTTGTATGTACAAAATATGATGTTTATTGTTGTTGTTGACATTGTCATGTGTTAATTTTTTGTATTGTTGTTGTTGACATTCTTGTTTGTTTAAAATGTTATGTTTGCTGTTGTTGTTTACATTGTTGTCATTTGTTTAAAAATTGATGTTTATTGTTGTCGCTTACATTGTTGTTGTTTGTTCAATATGTGATGTTTATTGTTGTTGTTGTCGTTGTTGACATTGTTGTTTATGTTGTTGTTATTTGTTTGTCTAGAACATTGTGTTGTGTCTGTGACAGGGTTTTCTCTGATCGTCTCAACGACACAAAGGACAATGAGGCTTTCGTGACAATTCTCTCAGAGAAACTGGCCCAGTACTTCGACCAGACGTACCACAACATCTGTCACAACAGGCAGCCACCCATATTTGGTAAGTGACGGTCACATGACATCTGCCCATATTTGGTAAGTTGGTCACATGACATCCGCCCATATTTGGTAAGGTAGTCATATGAATAATTTTGATATTTGGTCAGTCGGTGACATAACAGTGATCAGTATTTAACAAGTAGGTCACATAAAACCATCCATATTTATAAGTTGCTTGAAAATCGCCTGTAATCTAGTTATTTTATACATTTTTTTATTTATTTATGTATATTTGTCTCAAGGTTGTTAGCCAGAAAATATATATTATATATATATATATATATATATATATATATACATATATATATGTATATATATACAAATACATCATTTATAATCACATCAGTGATGACTAAATATTTCAACAAACACATGATGGCGAGCAACATAATTATATGTGAACAAACATTATCATTATGATTTTACGTATTTAGTAAGTTTTCCAATTAATTTATTAACTTATTTATTTTATTCTACCTAATCCATACAAACCATTAAAACATTGTTATTACATTGATATGTTCAAGATCACTGTTCAGAACCAAGATTTAATTTAAAGTACAAAATTGGACTTAAGAACCCATGATGTTAATAGATTACTATTAATGTTACTTTGTGTTCTATCTTGTAGCTCTTATAACAACTACTATGTATTTTAGTTTGAAAAGGGCATAGCGCCTTACAAGTCACATGACTTCTGCTATGTCCCTTTAACAGCAGCAGCGACTCACCAATCATGGAATTGTATTATATTGTATTCTCTTTCCCAAAATATGTTGTATATTACTTTGTTGTTTTTGTTGATAAATAAACTTTCATTCATTTTGCACCTTAAAATCTATTTTGATCCTTAACTCTGATCTTGAATAAGTGAAAACTGTCCATGCCATGATTCGCCACTGATACATTGTCACTGGTGTGTCGTGGAAATAATGTCCTCTGTAACATGACAATGGATATTTGCGTTTTGAACACATTCATTAAATTTAACAATTGATTTTGTTTAAGGATGCATTTTCCTTAAAAGTCTTTATCTTAGTGAAATTATCTGCAGGTGACTTCATGCGTGGGGATGGAATATACGAGGACATTCAGGACATAGAACGTCTGAAGGGGTTCATGGTGGAGACCTTAGAGGAATACAACAACACGCCAGGAGTCATTCAGATGGACCTGGTCCTCTTCCGTGATGCCATAGAACATGGTACGTCTCACGCACTTGTAGGAGGTTTTTGTAGGAGGATTTATTCTCTCCTTGATAATGATTCCTGTGTCTTTGGGGTGAGTTCAGGTGTATGTCTGTTGAGGCACTTATTGTTTAATGTGTCCGTAAATTTGTCACTTAATTTTGGCTGAAAAATAGTTTTTGTTAGAGTGTGTTTATGTGACAGTGTCTGTGTGACAGTGTCTATTATTGTGTGTGTGTGCACGCGTGCATGCGTGCGTGTGTGTGTGTGTGCGTGCGTGCCTGGGCGCGTGGGTGTGGGTGTGAATTTGTGTGTGTGTGTGCGTGTGTGTGTGTGCGTGTGTGCGTGTGTGTGGGGGTGTGTGGGTGTGTGCATGCGTGTGTGTGTGTATGGGTGTATGGGTGCGTGTGTGTGTGTGTGTGTGCGTGTGTGGGTGCGTGTGTGCGTGGGTGTGTGCGTGCATGTGTGTATGCGTGCATGTGTGTGTGCGTGTGTATGTGCGTGCGTGTGTGCGTGCATGTGCGTGTGTATGTGCGTGCGTGTGTGGGTGTGTGGGTGTGTGGGTGTGTGTGTGTGTGTGTGCGTGCATGCGTGTGTGTGTGTGAGAAACTATCTGTAAAAGTGTGTCTGTGTGAGTCACACAGGCCACTCCCTTGATCTCACAGCCGTGTGTTGTGTTCAGTGTCAAAGGTCGTGCGAGTCATCCGCCAGCCGCTGGGCAACATGCTCCTGGTGGGCATCGGTGGAAGTGGACGGCAGAGTCTGACGCGCATCGCTGCACACCTCTGCGAGTACACGACCTTCCAGATAGAGGTCACCAAATCGTATCGACGACAGGAGTTCCTGGAAGGTCTGTGTCTCTACTCAAGTTTTCTATCATTTTAAAGCACATCTTAGATATCATTATTTATTTGATCAAAATAATAACTTGTGTTGGATAATTTATCATTTTAATGAATGCTATATATATATATATATATATATATATATATATATATATATATATATATATACATATCATATATATATATACATACATATACATACATGTACATATATATATATATATATATATATATATATCAGACCCGTAATGTAACGAAGTACTTTTACTTTGTTACTTTACTTAAGTAGAAAAGTTTACTTTTCTTGAGTAACGAAGTACATTTTTTTGGAAGTACTTTTACTTGTAACGAAGTACAAATATGAGTACTTTTTCTAAATGTAGTGAAGTACTCATAATTTCTTTGTTAAATTTGCAAATGTCCTAAAAGCTCCTGTCGGAAGCAAGGCAATGTCTGAAGTTAGCATAGATTTATTTGCAAATATCAGCTAGAACGTACAACAAACAGACATGTTAAGTGTCCTGGATTGGCCAGATTTCTACATATGTTGAACAGACGATTTGCTTTGTCACCTGATGAAGCCAGTGAGATAATTGCAATCTGGGGTCACTGGGTGTCACAACTGCAGTGCAAGACTTCCTGACTGGGCTGCCAAGACAACAATGCCCATGAATGGCATTGGCCCTGAGGTTATTTAAAGCCTTGCATTGAGTAGACAAGAAAAACAGCTGCCTTACTTGTCTTATTGTGTCTTGCATATTGTTGTCATAGTTTATTAGCTTTAGATGTTCACTGTGAACTGCACATGCTGTAGATATCGAAGGCTCCCCGTTATCGCCCACCGCAAACCTCCGGGTCTTGTGGAACCACATCTTTATAAATCTCTATGTATTTTTAATATAGATCAGTTTAACTGTTTAATTTATCTAAAGTATTTTATAAATGTTACAATTAGTAATTATTATAAATGAAGACATATTTTAAAAGACGCGTTATTATAACCATTCATCTAGATCAAATGCCTCCTTTAAGTAATACAGGATAAAATTCATCATACGTCCATCTATAACCCACGATGATAAGAACATTTTAAGAAAGATGTAACACCCCTATGACAACGTGAATTATTTCTAGTTCAACTTATGAATACGATGGCTGCTGTGGGCCTATTATTAATAAAGCATAATGTATTCCTATGTGTTAGGCCTAGTTGGCCTACGCAGTATTGTTTGCATTATTATAGTTCATAGTATTAAATATATTTTATGCACACACTAAATTATAACTGTGAATGTTTTATTTTATTCACAACATTTTTTCACTAGTTTCAGGAGAAAAGTACTTTTGTGTTTACTTCAAGTACATATTTTTACTTGTACTTCAAGTACATTATTTTAGAAGTACTTTTACTTTTACTTGAGTAGCTTTTTCTAGTGTTACTTTTACTTTTACTCAAGTACAAAATAAATGTACTTGTTACAACTCTGATATATATATATATATGTATGTATGTATGTAAATATATATATATATATATTATAATTCATTATATTGTATATAGGCACTACATAACTCAAGTGCCAGAACACATTCCTACTTAACATGAAATGTTCATTACGTGTTGAAAATGGTGAATATTAGTATTATTGTATCACAGCTGTGCAAAGTATTCAAAGATTCAGAAGACTTTATTGTCCATTTCAGGCTTCACATTAAAAATGGAATTCTTTCAAATACATATTAAAATGCCAGCAATAAGACTGGCGATCCTGATGCAGTTGATAAGAAAGATTAAAATGATAATAGTGTTTATGTGGGACGATCCTACTTACTAAAAAGACCAGGATTCGTGGCTAGTTTGCTGTAAAACACAAGGCAAGTATATGTTTGTATAAGAGCTTTATATATAAAGCCGCATCATTAGCTTTGCATGTATTATGCAGAAACAACATTACAATAATCATATACTGCTCATTGTTAATAACAATATAAACTCAGAACAGTGAAGGTAGGGGAACCAACCACATGCAGGTGGAAGGTCCGCCAACTCAATAATGACAACGCTGTCTACAATGGGGAAAGGGCATGGTAACCACCACCGCCATAAAACCCCATACTGTACATGGAATATGTTTACAATCGCTTTGAACACAGTGAAACACACAGATCAAACACAAGTGTAGATAATTTTCATTACCATATATAATGAAAAAGGTAGCAAACAGACCTAACCAAAAATATCTCAACAATAGTCGACGTTGCGTAATAGGGCTTAGGAGGGCGGGGAAAAACACAACGTTAAAATCGTAATAGCATAGAAAACTCTACCTCCTCGAGCAGTGCGCGAACGAAAAAGAGGCTGAGACTTGCAGTTGGACACGTTAGTCACATGATCAGGTCGGTTTACCGTACAATATGAAAATAGGTTGTAGCATCGCCCACATAAATACCATTCTAACTTTGTTCAAATGGTGGTTTGATATCTAATATCCCCCCCCCCCCCCCCTGTTGCAGACATCCGGCGGCTGTACTGGCGGGCCGGAGTGGAGGACAAGCAGATGGTGTTCCTGTTCACGGACGTTCAGGTGGTGGAGGAGTCGTTCCTCGAGGACATCAACAACGTCCTCAGCAGTGGCGAGGTGCCGGGGCTCTACAAACCCGACGAGTTTGAGGAGGTCAGTGTGTTGAGGAGGGAAGTGTGTTGTGGGGGAGTGTGTTAGGTAGGGGAGTGTGTTGGTTAAAGAGGTGTGTGTTATGGATGGGAGTGTGTTATGGGGTGGTATGTTATTGGGGATGGTAATTAAGGAGGTGAGTGTGTTAAGGAGGGAAGTGTGTTATGGGGGAGTGGGTTAGGGAAGGAAGTGTGTTATGGGGGGAGACGGTTAGGGAGTGGTGTGTTAATTGAGGATGTTAAGTAAGGAAGTAGGTGTGTTAAGAGGGAAATGTGTTAAGAGGAGAGTGTGTTAAGTGAGGATATTAAATTAAGGAGGTGGGTGTGTTAAGAGGGGATGTGTTAAATAGTTGAGTGTGTTAGTTATGGAGATGAGTGTGTTGATGACATTAGTATGGTATGGAGGTGGGTGTGTTAGTTAAGGAGGTGGGTGTATTAAGGATGGAAGTATTTAGGAGGAATGTGTTAAATAGTTGAGTGTGTTAGTTATGGAGATAATTAGTTTGTTGGTGATGTCAATTTGTCATGGAGAGGAGTGTGTTAGTTTATGAGGTGAGTGTGTTAAGGAGGTATGTGTTAAAGAGGTGAGTATGTTAGCTACTTAGGTTAGTGTGTTGGTGATGGCAGTGTGTTATGGAGGGGAGTGTGTTTCTTAAGTGTTCAGTGTATCAGTTGTGGAGGTGTGTATTAAACGAGTAGACAGGTGTGTTTGCTAAGTAGGTGTTTAGGTACAGAGATGAGTTAGCTAATGAGTCCAGTGTTTTAGTTGAATGTTGTGAGTTAGTCAAGGATGTAAGTGTGTTAGTTAATTGATTTGAGAATGTTAGTTGAAGAGTAAGAGTAACTTTATTTCACAACGCAACTGAATGAGATGTGTTAATTGAAGGTGGTGCATGTGTTAGTTAATTGAATGAGGGTGTTAGTGTAACAAAATGATTGTTACACTATCTGTTGTATCCTCTCTACAGGTCCGCAATGGTCTCGCTGACAAAGCGAAGAAAGATGGAGTTGACGAGACAAATCAAGCCATGTTTGCCTACTTGATTGAACGTGTCCGAAAGAACCTTCACGTTGTCTTGTGTATGAGTCCAGTGGGGGAAGCCTTCAGGTCAGTTGTTTTGTCTTATGTTGTCTTGTGTATGAGTCCAGTGGGGGAAGCCTTCAGGTCAGTTGTTTTGTCTTATGTTGTCTTAAGTTGTCTTATTTATGAGTCCAGTGGGGGAAGCCTTCAGGTCAGTTGTTTTGTCTTATGTTGTCTTATGTATGAGTCCAGTGAGGGAAGTCTTCAGGTCAGTTGTTTTGTGTTTTGTTGTCTTATTTATGAGTCCATTGGGGGAAGCCTTCAGGTCAGTTGTTTTGTCTTATGTTGTCTTATGTATGAGTCCAGTGGGGGAAGCCTTCAGGTCAGTTGTTTTGTCTTATGTTGTCTTAAGTTGTCTTATTTATGAGTCCAGTGGGGGAAGCCTTCAGGTCAGTTGTTTTGTCTTATGTTGTCTTAAGTTGTCTTGTGTATGAGTCCAGTGGGGGAAGCCTTCTGGTCGGTTGTTTTATGTTATGTTGTCTTACAAGGTATTATGTATCAGCCCCGTGGGGAAACATTCAGGTAAGTAATCTACTGTGTTGACATAAACATGTTATATGTTATCCTTGCCTGTAAGATGCATTCTGTTAATCTTCTCTCCTGCTCTGTAGACTGTGTTGTGTGTTGACACAAACATCTGTCCTCGTTTGTAATATGCCTTCTTTGTTGACACAAACATTTTACCGTCTACCCTGGCCTGTACGTATGCTGTGTTCTATGTTGTAGGAATCGGATTCGTATGTTCCCCGCATTTGTCAACAACATGACGATCGATTGGTTCAGTGAGTGGCCTCATGACGCACTACTCGAGGTCGCTGAGAAATACCTCAGTACAATGACAATGGCCAGTGAGGAGGAGGTAAACACACTTTCAGTTATTTCACTAATCTGCAGACTTGACACAACAAAGTGGGTATTAAGTTTAATTAAATACAAAAATGTATATTAATATATACAATTTGCGAGAATGTGAAAGTGAGTTTTGTACACATTTGGGTTATGGAGTTTGAGCATTTTTTTCAAAGTCACAAGAATGATTGGATCTAATTTAGATATCTGTGTTTTTATTATGTGCAGAATAGGCCTATTAAACTGATTACACGGTATGTTGTAGTGGGTCACATTAATTTGATGAAATATTTACATGTATTGTTTGTTCAATATGTGATGTTTCGTTTTGTTGTTTACATTGTTGTTGTTTGTTCAATATATGATGTTTATTGTTGTTGTTTACATTGTTATTTATTGTTCAATATGTGATGTTTATTGTTGTTATTGTTTACACTGTTGTTTGTTTAAAATATGATGTTTATTGTTGTTGTTGACAGTGTTGTTTGTTTAACATTTTATGTTTGCTGTTGTTGTTTACATTGTTGTCATTTGTTTAAAAATTGATGTTTATTGTTGTTGACATTGTTGTTTATGTTGTTGTTGTTTACATTGTTGTTGTTTATTCGTCTAGAACAAAATGAAGCCCAACGTGGCGAGTATCTTTGCCATGATGCACCGGTCAGTGTCTGAGATGTCCGCCCAGATGTTGGTAGAGGTCCACAGATACAACTATGTCACGCCCACCAACTACCTGGAGCTGGTGGCCGGATACAAGTCGTAAGGACACATGCCTTCTATCCCTCGATCCCAGGGGAGGGTCTCCCTTCACCCTGCACCCATTTCATAGGAGGAATTCATAATTAAAGGGAGGGTGCCAGCATCAGCCCAGAATTGGCTGAGCAATAATTTGTAATAGGACGCTTGCTGGCTAGAATATGGATAAGTTCAATATCAAAGGGCACTGATGTTATCCAGTGCTATTAGATAGGAGCTGGGGTACTCCCCTCCCTTCTATTAGATAGGAGCTAGGGCACTCCTCTCCCCCTATTAGATAGGAGCTAGGGCACTCCTCTCCCTTCTATTAGATAGGAGCTGGGGTACTCCTCTCCCTTCTATTAGATAGGAGCTGGGGTACTCCCCTCCCTTCTATTAGATAGGAGCTGGGGTACTCCCCTCCCTTCTATTAGATAGGAGCTGGGGCACTCCCCTCCCTTCTATTAGATAGGAGCTGGGGTACTCCCCTCCCTTCTATTAGATAGGAGCTGGGGTACTCCTTAGATAGGAGCTGGGGCACTCCCCTCCTCCCTATTAGATAGGAGCTGGGGTACTCCCCTCCCTTCTATTAGATAGGAGCTGGGGTACTCCCCTCCCTTCTATTAGATAGGAGCTGGGGTACTCCTTAGATAGGAGCTGGGGCACTCCCCTCCTCCCTATTAGATAGGAGTTGGTACACTTCTCTCCCCCCTATTAGGTAGGAGCTATGGCACTCTTCTCCCCCTATTAGATAGGAACTGGGGCACTCCCCTCCCCCTATTATATAGGAACTGGGGCACTCCCCTCCCCCCTATTAGATAGGAACTGGGGCACTCCCCTCCCCCTATTAGATAGGAGCTGGGGCACTCCCCTCCTCCCTATTAGATAGGAGCTGGGGTACTCCCCTCCCTTCTATTAGATAGGAGCTGGGGTACTCCCCTCCCTTCTATTAGATAGGAGCTGGGGTACTCCTTAGATAGGAGCTGGGGCACTCCCCTCCTCCCTATTAGATAGGAGTTGGTACACTTCTCTCCCCCCTATTAGGTAGGAGCTGTGGCACTCTTCTCCCCCTATTAGATAGGAACTGGGGCACTCCCCTCCCCCTATTAGATAGGAGCTGGGACATTCCCCTCCTCCACTCCCCACCCCCACCCCAAAGGAACCAAATGCACACAGATCTCACTCAATCTCAGGTCTCTCAACATTTAGTACAGTATCTGTTTTAACTTTTGATACCATCCTTGCGAAGGCACTTTGTGTTGATGTATTAGCTCTGGGGTAACTCTGCCCACCTCAAAATTATTGCCAATTAATTTTGTTTTGAAACTGGATGTTTTATTTATCATTTCAACATATTGCAGGTGGAATAATTCAAATTGCAAACGTTGTTCCAAGCTAAGTAACTGAACACAAATTGCCCAGTAATAAACATTCAGCATGCAGAACGTAATATTAAATGAAATAAATAAAATCTAGGAGTTGCCACCATCGCTTTAAATAAAATACATTTTTATTTTAGCAGCTTTTAAAAATGCAATTACCCACTGCTGTTTGACAAGGGAAACTATTTCCATGACACACCAGCGAAAGGGTTCAGTGACACCAGTAGACCACTTTACTTTTATTTCTACAGTGCTTAAACTTGGTCATAGAGATAATATTGAATTATATGCGAGTATTTATTAAAATAAACAACTGTATTGGTTTGACCTTGGCTGTGGTGATATGACCTTGACTGTTTTGTTGCAGTCTATTGTACGAGAAGCGCAAGGAGCTCGGAGACGCGGCCACAAAACTCAAAAATGGTCTCTTTAAGATCGATGAGACACGTATCAAGGTATGACTTTCTTCCCTCAGTTTTTGTGTGTACAGGTCAAGGTCGTATCTATGCTGAACTTTGCTTTTGTATATGTCAAAGTAATTTTGTGACCTCTATACATAAGTCAAATGCATATGATTGTTGACCTATATCATCTGTGCTTGCCCATGTTTGTGTTTAGTTTCTGTTTATAAGTCGATGGTATGTATCTGGTGAATGTTGATCTGTTTTACCTTTATATGTGTATATATATATATATATATATATATGTATATATATACTCCTAAAGGCAGCTTATGTCGACCGATTATGCATATAGGACCGGCTTATGTAGACCGCTGTTTTATGTAGACCAAAACTGGTCTACATAAAGATTTGACGTGTTAGTTCACAACTAACACACAGTTCATATGACAGTGAAGTACTGTGCGTAATTAATTGTTAAATGAACAACATCTTAAGTTATTTTGAGCATGTGTTTCCCAGCGCCATGCATATTTTTGAGTATATTGTGTGCCGGGTTATGTGTACCGGGTCAAAGTTCTTATGAATCTGTATTTATGGTATATACCGAACGAAAGGTTGGAGATTCGTGTTCAGTGTATGATATACTTCATAGTGATGCAAAAGGCTATATTATTATATGTAAATTAGTAAAACTTGCATTTTGTCTTTAAAATATGTTGTCTTTGTTGTTATCGCATCGATACATTCCGTGATCAAACATAATTTGGGCTTCAACTTAGTTTACATTTCTCAACACTGTTTTACTGTTTACTAGATTCGGCGTCTACCGCAAAAAAGGCTAACTAAATATATGCAGTTTCCGGCATTGCTCCGGTCTACATAAATTGGCATATATGCATACGCGGTTTTAATGTGGACCGATTTTTTTTGCATATACCTTATTTATTGAAATATTTTGATGAACTTTCATTATGTGTTAAACATTAGTATTCGAAACAATGTTCCAGTTTTATATCTTTGGAAAATGTATTAAATAAAACAATACGTCTGGTCTACATAAGCCGGTCCTCTAGGCACTGGTTGACATAAGCTGCCTTTAGGCTTATATATATAGATATATATATATATATATATACATATATATATGTGTGTGTGTGTAGTGGATGTTTTGGTCAGTGGTACGTATGTATTAACCTTTGTGTCAAGGTCATGCATTGACCTTTGACTTCTGTCTAGATTCATGCACTTACAGTGTATATGTAGGCAGATACATGAGTTGACCTTTGCCATTTGTGTGTAGGTCAATTCCTTATATGTAGTCATGTACCACCTTTAGCCCTTTCTGGTTAGGTCAAGGGCTTACACAGATCGACCTTTGCCCTGTACTTGTACTAATGTTGACCTTTGACCTGTGTAGGTGGAGGGGATGTCTGTAGAGCTCGGGGAGGCGAAGACAAAAGTGGCCCAGTTTCAGAAGCAGTGCGAGGAATACCTGGTCATCATAGTGCAGCAGAAGAGAGAGGCTGATGAACAACAGAAGGTCAGTGCTTGTGTGTGTGGGGGGGGGGGGGTGTGGGGGTGTGTGGGGTGTGTGTGTGTGGGGGGTGTGGGGGGGTGTGGGGGGGTTGTGTGGGTGGGTGTGTTTGGTGTGTGTGTGTGTGTGTGGGTGGGTGGGTGTGTGGGTGGGTGTGTTTGGTGTGTATGTGTGTGTGGGTGTGTGGGTGGGTGGGTGGGTGTGTGCGGGTGTGGGTGGGTGGGTGTGGGTGTTTATGTGTGTTTGCGTGTGTGCATGCGTGTGTGTGTGTGTGTGTGTGTGTGTGGGTGGGTGTGTTTGGTGTGTATGTGTGTGTGGGTGTGTGGGTGGGTGGGTGGGTGGGTGTGTGCGGGTGTGGGTGGGTGGGTGTGGGTGTTTATGTGTGTTTGCATGTGTGCATGCGTGTGTGTGTGTGTGTGTGTGTGTGTGTGTGTGTGTGTGTGTGTGTGTGTGGGTGTATGTTTCCATCAGTGTATGTCTGTGTGTGTGTGTCTGTGTAGGCATATATATGTCTGTGTTTGTGTGTGTGTTTTGTGTGCAGTTGTGCACACCTGTGTGTATGTGTGTGGTTGTGTTTTGAGCACATGATAGCCTGTGTTTATGTGCATGCCTATTGATGTGTGTTTGCTCTTGTGTGTGCATAATCTTGTGTGTGCATAATCTTGTGTGTATGCAAATGTCACTGTGTATGTGCATTATCATTTGAACTGGGTTGAGAATTTGTTAATCTCACACTATAGCTGCTGCACTTATGTGTCAGCATAACAATTTAAACTGTCATTCATAATAACACTTAAGAAAGCGTGTGACCCCTCTACCCTAATGTATGGTTTGTACGATTCCAAACATTTTGACCATTATATGAACACCCCTAAGCTGACTCATGTTTTAATGTTGATATAAATATTAGAGCCACTTTATTGTTTACACAACTGTCTGAACTGGTTTGAAGCTCTAATATTAATACAGCCTGTGTACTGTATTAATTCTATTATGGGTGTATACTTATCAGAATGCATATTTTGAAATATTGTAAAAAAATCTTTAGCCTACTGTATGCTGTGTAGAATGAATACAGTTCATTTTGGCAAACGTATTGTTCTAATCTTGAGATAATTATTTTACTTGCAAGTTCTTGGCAGATCTGATTGTTTAGTAATAACATGTAGGCATTTATTACGTTTCCTGCCTATTTGAGCAGCTCATAATTGAGATCAGGTTGGATATCCAGGTACAATAGTGGTGTGTTCCGTGTTTAGACGCTGACTTGAAGTCTGCAGTAGCTATGCTGCTATGCAACATTTAAGTGTTTATTTATAGATCTCAGGATGGCTTCCTAGTGCCATGTCATTTTAGCCTGTTATTTATATTTATGTTTTTAGTGTTCTTAGATTATTCAACATATTTCATAATGTACAGTTCCAGTAATGTTCTTAGTCGATAAAAGTGAGTGCATAAAATACACGCCCAGCTTGTGGTTTTAATTCTTACCTTTTGAGTGATAGTATAGCTAGATATAATGTTTTGATTTGGTATACCTTGATTTATCAACACTGCCGTAGAATGCTAGTTGTTGACTTGATCAATGTAAGTATATGTCTAGTTGTGTTCTAAGTTGAAAAGTACAGCTGTAGTTGATTGGTACAATACATGGATGACTTGAAGTCTTGAACGATAAAAAAACATCAGCATTAGTTGCTTATTTCATGTTGACATGTGTATTGAAACACTTGTAGCAGTGTACATTTTTTATATAACATCAGTTATAAAAACGACACATGTACCTTGTCGAAACTGAGAACATGTTTTGGGCAGATTCTTAACAAATGATTTTTGTGTTGGAGCTCATTTTGGAATAACCAAACACCTCAAGTTTATAGAGATTTCAATACATTTAGTTATCCTTGAGGTGTGCAAATCAGTATTATTATCATAATGATACACATTTAATGAAGTTGGTAGTTTACAACATTTGCTGTGTTATATGATGATAAGTGATTAGAATGCACATCAATAACTTTCTGCATTATAGTGATAATTTGTTGTAGTAAAGTAGCAATTACGTTGATTATTATTTTGAACATAGTATTTTTATAACAGTAACGTTTATTAAGTTGCTTAGTTAGATGGTTAACTTAATTTTCCAGTAATAGAATGATAATGAAACAGTTTTACTTTGCCAATGCTTATTGTCAAATATATGTATTTTTTTGAAACTTTGTTATCAGTAACGATAATCAAGTTAAATGCCACTAAAGTATATTTGTTCTTATATTTATATTACAATAACAATTACAGGTAATATGTGACAATGCAGGTATTTCTGCAACAATTTAGCATGCAATTTACTAATTTATTTTACCCTCAACATAGAACATTTCACTCAATGAAATTTTATTTATCATTCATGACTGCATTTACATATATATATATATATATATATATATATATATATATATATATATATATATATATATATATATATATATTAACAACATTATCTGCAAAGTAACAATATTGTTATTACACCAATGTACTATTTTAATAATTGTTTGTGCTGTGAAGTACATTGAATAGAGCGCTATGGAAAATATACATATTATTATGCATTATATATTGTGAAAACGTGTGAATAATTTAACATAGTGTGATACAAGTTATATTTGTTTTGTAACTAATATGTGCTACGTACATGTACAATGTATCCATGGTATCGCAGCGAATAGAGGAATGTCAGGCTGATATGTCTGACAGTGAAATCGAAAGTGAAAGTGAGGTAAACGCTAGATGCAGCGAGTTGACCCAGTTATTACAAACCCTGATCTTTGGTTCTAGTCAGATATTCTTTGAGTGGATTAGTGCTTGTAGATGAGGGATTATCCAGCAGATTTTCCACCGCAGTTGCTTATAGCTGCAAGCATTGTTGACAATGCCACGTCACATGTGATAGTGTAATATGCACCAATAGTTGGTGAAGTATGATGAGGCAATACCAGAGTATTAGATATGTATATATATATATATATATATATATTATATATATGTATATATATATACACATATATATATATAATGTATATATATAATATATATATATATATATATATATACAATTCGTAGAATATACACTCAGATATGTGACTCACATCTGCAAGCACATACACGCACACAAATGCAACATATATACACACATGTTAACACACACACACATACAGATGCGTGCATGTATCCGTGCACACAAACACACACACATTCACTCATCACACATCACTCATATACACACACATATACACACACACATTCACTCATATACAAAGAAACATACACACAAGCACACATACATACACAAACACATTCACACAAACCCTTCACACATGTGTGTGTGTGATCATGCAAGCAATACTCGTACACTTTAGAAAAGTGTCTTCAAGATATAAGGCAACACGACCTTATCTGTCACATTGCAGGCTATAATATTATCTCACAAATATGACACATTTCAAAAAGGAAAACAGCTTGGTTTTTATTATTTATTGATGAGCCAAGATATAGTGAACAGCATGTTTACACAGCAGTGTAGTTGTGGAGTAGTCTTTAGTAATGGATGATATAGACCTAGAAACCTTTGTGTTAGTTTAATTTGGCAAAGGTCATCAATATAAGTGCAAACAATATATTGATGGTAGCTTTATTATTTTATACACTGTTACCAATTAATAATATTGTTCAGTATGTTTTGCAATGTTTCAAATGAGAGCTGTATGTCAGTTACCGACATTGATTTTATTATCAATTTATGTCGATAAAATGTCATTGATTTTATTATCACCAAAATATTGACATGACCAAATGGTGAACAAGTCCTCTGTCCACCGATTTGTCTGAATCGATCAAGATTGAAATACTGCTTTGAATGCAGCTTTAATAGCACTGTTGACACTCTGACTTCAACTAGTTTATATATAGACTCCACATGTTGACATTCGTATTACACATGTTGACATTCTGACTTCATGTGATGAGATTATGACTCCTCATGTTGACATTGTGACTTCACATGTTGACACAACTCCATATGTTGACGCTGTGACACTACATAATTGTACTATGACTCCAAATGTTGACATTCTCAATCCACAGGTTGACACTCTGACTCCTTGTTGTCTCCATGCAAAATTTGACATGTTGACACTAAGTGCACGTGTTGACACTCTTAGTTCACATGTTGACACTCCTAACTCAACATGTTGGCACTCCAGATGCATCATAATGTCATCATCGGTGTTTCGTTCTAATACCCTTCTTCTTAAATGCTGTTGACATATATCGTTTGTCTCAATGACAGTTTCCCGCTGTGTTGACACTATGGTATGAGTGGTGACACTCCATGCTCCTGTGTTGACAGTCTGTAGCCCAGAAGAGTGAGAAGATAGGGGAAGAAGAAACAAAGTGTCAACACATGGCTGACCTAGCCCAGCACGACCTTGATGAAGCATTGCCTGCCCTTGAAGAAGCCATGAGGGTGAGTTGGGTTGTTCAATTAATCGCTTCTGCCCTTTGTGTATGACACAGCAGTGATGTTGTTATTTGGGGTATCATATGTGTAATGTGGAGGTATTCATCGCAGTACTAGTGCAGTACTGCAGTTATGGGAACAAGGTTTGGATTTATTCTGTGCTGTGAGTGATGCCATGTTGCTATGTGAATGATGCTATGTTGCAATGTGAGTGATGCTGTGTCACAATGTGAGTGATGCTGTGTTGCAATGTGAATGATGCTGTGTTGCAATCTGAGTGATGCTGTGTCACAATGTGAGTGATGCTGTGTTGCAATGTGAGTGATGCTGTGTTGCAATGTGAGTGATGCTGTGTTGCAATGTGAGTGATGCTGTGTTGCAATGTGAGTGATGCTGTGTTGCAATGTGAGTGATGCTGTGTCGCAATGTGAGTGATGCTGTGTCGCAATGTGAATGATGCTGTGTTGCAATGTGAGTGATGCTGTGTTGCAATGTGAGTGATGCTGTGTTGCAATGTGAGTGATGCTGTGTTGCAATGTGAGTGATGCTGTGTTGCAATGTGAGTGATGCTGTGTTGCAATGTGAGTGATGCTGTGTTGCAATGTGAGTGATGCTGTGTTGCAATGTGAGTGATGCTGTGTTGCAATGTGAGTGATGCTGTGTTGCAATGTGAGTGATGCTGTGTTGCAATGTGAGTGATGCTGTGTTGCAATGTGAGTGATGCTGCATTGCAATGTGAGTGATGCTGTGTTGCAATGTGAATGATGCTGTGTAGCAATGTGAGTGATGCTGTGTTGCAATGTGAGTAAAGCTGTGTTGCAATGTGAGTGATGCTGTGTTGCAATGTGAATGATGCTGTGGTGCAATGTTAGTGATGCTGTGTTGCAATGTGAGTGATGCTGTGTTGCAATGTGAGTGATGCTGTGTTGCAATGTGAGTGATGCTGTGTTGCAAATGTGAGTGATGCTGTGTTGCAATGTGAGTGATGCTGTGTTGCAATGTGAGTGATGCTCTGTTGCATTGTGAGTGATGCTGTGTTGCAATGTCAGTGATGTTGTGTTGCAATGTGAGTGATGCTGTGTTGCAATGTGAGTGGTGATGTGTTGCAATGTGAGTGATGCTGTGTTGCAATGTGAGTGATGCTGTGTTGCAAATGTGAGTGATGCTCTGTTGCATTGTGATTGATGCTCTGTATGATAAATTACAACCATACACAGCATGTTTGTATTGATTATTCATAATGCAAATGTTCTATGTTTAGAATAAGAAACATCTACATGTTGAATAACAATAAATGCATGCTAATTATAGATCTTGATTATTGACTAACATGATCACACGTTTTAATTGTGTTGATTAACACATATGCACACTGATTAGATTACATGTGTTAAATACAACACACATGTTGTGAATAACAGACACACAAGTTTAAGTGTTGAATAACAAACATACATATGTTGTATGTGCTAAATAACCCACATACACACTTGTTATGTTGATTGTCAATCACACAGTGATTGTGTATGTCTAATAACTAAAAATTATATTTTTACTTGAAGGGCCTTAGGACTAAACACAACACTGTCAGTTTTCTTAATTTTTTAAATAATCACTATTCTGTTTCATCCTCAACTTGTTACCTTAAAACATAAATGATATTGGAGTGTATTAAGAATACAAAATCATGGTAACATAATCTGAGATGTTTATTGCAGGATTGCTATACAAAATGTGATGTTACATGATTTTTATATCAAATTGCTGTATACAATACAGTGTGTGCCACCAGTTCATGCAGTTGTTGCAGAAGGCAATACTGATTGGCTGAATATGGATATTTCATGATTTGATTTAAACAAATTAGATGTTGCTCATGGCATTTTGTATACCAGTGCATGATTGTGTATAAACTAGATAGCGTTTTAACTCCACACATATTCATACAATTGTTTCATTCCGGTTTGGTAAAACAAAACCGTGTTAAGGGTCATCCATAATTATCATCATTTTCACAAGCGTACAAACCGTACGCTGGGGGGAGGGGGTATGACTTGAACGTACGCTTTTTTTAATGTTGAAAAATAATGACAAAAACAATGTGCCCACTTATCGCTCGCTCGCTCATCCTCACACAAGGGAGATGTAAAGACCGCCAAAACGAAAAGAAAATAGTGCTCGAATGATTTGCTTGTATGCTAGTGATTCATCAGAATGACGCATTATTGCGAAACATGGCAACTGTGAAACACTGTCATCATTTTCACCATTTACATTTGTACACTTTCAAGGGGGAGGGGAGGTCAGAAAAAGTGTACGGTTTGTACGCTTGTGAAAATTATGATAATTATGGATGACCCCTTAATGGGACTGTGTTTCGCCCTGAATCCCTTCATGTGGTGATTGGTTTATAACGAGCATACACACTTGTTGTATGCATTCTATAACACACATTCATGCCATTGCGTATTTTGAATAACAATCACACTCACTTGTTGCACATAATTATGCTACTCACATTTTGCTAGGGATCACTATTTAGGGCGGTATTATATTTTACAGCATGTGAATCGCACAAAAACTCAAAACAGCATGTATTCAAGGACATGTTTTTTTCTGACTTTCATTGCTATATACCAAATGTGAACAATAGGTAACATGTGTTCTGTAATCCAAGAAGTAGACCCCAAAAATTGAGGTTTTCCCCAGACCCCCCAAAATGGAGGTTTCAGAATGTTACTCCAAGTCATGAAAATGTCCCAATCAGTTCCATTACCAGCAGCAACAACTGTCAGTAGCTTGTGTGTGACCCATGTGATGCAATCACAGCCTGACAACGGCGTCTCATGCTTCCAATGAGTCTCTGGATGGCTGCCATTTCAAGATTGTTCCATTACAAACATTGTGTGATCCTTAGCAAATTTTGAGTAGTATATGTGTTACAACCCCTCCACTCAGTTTTTACAATGTGTGTGATTTACAATGTGTGCGATTTACAAGGCTCTGGAAGCTTTAAACAAAAAGGACCTCACTGAGATACGGTCCTTTGCGAGGCCCCCAGTCCTTGTCGAGAGGGTCCTAGAGGCTGTCATGATCCTGCGCAAGGCAGAGCCAACTTGGAATGAAGCCAAGAGACAGCTGAGTAAGCTGGCAGACGCCCACGTCTGTCCCTGTCACCTGACTGTCATGTGACTGTCACATGACAGCCATCTGTAGGAGGCCAGATGTGTCCTGGTGGCAACTGTTGGGTGCAGAAATAATCCTCGTCATTATAAATATAAAGTCTATTTTGAACAAAAAGTCTGTAGGTATACATAAAATACAATAAAGAAATAAAAATATATATATATAAATATATATATATAATTATGAAGTATTTATAAATAAATACAATAAAGAAATTTCTATTATTTATATATATATATAAAGTCTATTTTGAACAGAAAGTATGTATATATACATAAAGTACATTAATTAAATAAATTAAAAAGTACAATACATAAAATACTGATTTAAAACAATTATGAGGTACAAGTAAAAACTATATAAATAAATTGTAAAAATAAATAGTATAATTGTTGTGTTTAAATTAACATAGTGTCATTTTAATTGCAATGACTGATGCTTGATAGTTACAGGGTTTTCCTGGTTATTTAGGAGATTTGAAAATGTCCTTAAACGAAACATGTTTACAATATAAATCTATGATAACTTGGTTGGGGGTTATGACATGGCATTGTACCTGGTCACAATACTCTAAGCCGAAAACAAACTGAGCAGATACTAATTTATGTTAATTCGAGTCAGTAGATGATTCAGAGCTATTACTGTATGCAACAATGATATTGGCCTAGCAAGTATTTTGTAGAAATATGTGTATGTTTAAATTTTTTCCAGTATTGCTATATTTCCTGTCAACATATCACCAACAATTATGGGGCTTTTGCTGTATGATGAGTTATTCAGTAAAATTATATACATGCACATAAACCTATTAAGAAACAAAAGGAAATTTGTAGAGGTGTAAACACAGTTGGACACTTATATTTAATGTGGTTCTCAAAAATGGCATCATACTTAAAAACATTACTACTAATAAAGAAAATAAAGATATTAAAATGGAAACATTTGACACACTTAAATAGAAAGGTTATCCTGATATGATTATCTATAACTCAGGATTATCTACGACTGAGGATTATTATCTATGACAGAGGATTATCTACGACTAAGGATGATCTATGATGGAGGATTATCTCCCACCACACAACAGTTGCCACCGTGGACACGTCAGGTCAGGTACTATCTGTCTTCAACTGGTCAACAACTGACCACATCTCCCTCTGTCTCACCCACAGTGTCCATGCTCTGTGGTCTTCCCTCGAGACCCCGTTCCCTTCAGCAGCCTTCGTTGTCCTTTCAGTAGTTCCTTCCAGTGTGACCTGTGACCTGTGACCTGTGACTTGCCCAATACAACACCCCCAAGTCATTTCCTAAGCCAACCTAAACAACATTTTTGTACCGTAGAAATTTAAATGTTGAGTTTTAGTTTTATACAAAACATATGTATCTTTGTATGTAATATGTGTATGTATATTATATATATATATATATATATATATATATATATATATATATATACATATATACATATATATATATATACATATATATATATATATATATATATACAAAAACATACATATTACAACTATTTCCTACATTAAAGTATTAATGATATATTCTGATTCCAGTCGACTGAAATTCTAGATTGAACATTGCCGTAGTATCAGTCTATGACTGTCACACGAAATTTATTGTCTGGCAACTTTTCTATAAATATATGACTCAAATCCATGAAAACATATGTCCATATGCCTTTTAAGGTTTGTTTTAAGTACTGGCTGGTCCCTGTGAAACTGTATGTATGAAACTTCCTCAGTCGGCGTGGGGGTGTGTCCAGGCAGGTCACATGACAATGTAGGCGGGGCTTACATGATTAAAGTAGTGCTTTAGATTCCGCATGTAGTCTGTGTCGATTAATAGCATAGATATTAATCCGCGAGTGGTTGGCCATTCATCCGGTTGTTGCTTTTTACAGTTGGCAATTTGCAGGTGAGCTCAGCATCAACAGGTAATTGTCAACGCTGACAACAGTTGATGCAGCTATAGTGACATTGCAATAGGTGCCAATATATATGATGATATTTATTTCAGATTTCCCTTGCAGCTTACCATTATTACCATATATATGTATATGTATATGTATTTATATATATATATATATATATATATATATATATATATATATATATATATATATGTGTGTCTTGAATAGAACTACCCATCAACACACAGAATTAAATCCCCTAAACAAAAATACCCAGTTTATGCAGTGTACTATACATATGCAAGTTACTCCAAAACATTCACATTAGACAACAAACTATCAAAGTATTCTAATTGGCATGATATATTTCTTCAGTCAACATTTTAAGTATATTGTAAGATATCTTCATTCAAAATGTTAAGTAAATTGTAAGATATTATTGATCAAATTAAGTTATGGACTGCCATTGTTTATCAACCACGAAACCGGCGGCCATTTTGTTTTACTACTGTTAATCTGATGGCAGCCATTTTGTTATCCTCCTGTTAATCTGCAGGCATTGGAGGCTCTGAACAAGAAAGACATGACAGAAATCAAGTCGTATGGCAGACCGCCTGTGCTAGTAGAAAAGGTTATGGAAGCTGTGATGATTTTACGTGGATGTGAACCGACATGGGCTGAGTCAAAACGCCAGCTCGGTAAGACTTTGTGTGCAGCCTATAAAACCTGCTCACACTGTTCGCTTGTTTCTGTCTGTGTTGCAATTATCAATACAATCCAATCCATCTCCAGGCTCTTGAATCTCTGAACAAGAAAGATATGACTGAGATCAAATCGTACGGCCGACCGCCGGCCCTTGTTGAGAAAGTAATGGAAGCTGTGATGATTCTGCGTGGTAACGAACCAACTTGGAGCGAAGCTAAGCGGCAGCTGGGTAAGCCTGCACCTTTGGGAGCACACAGTCACCGTTGCACGTTCGATACGCATGGATGCGGCGATCATTTTGCACTTTCGAGTCACTACCGTTTACGTTTTTGGTCGGCACTCCTTCCCCTTCACACACACACGAAGCCAGCACTGTAACGTTTTTGCTGCCCAGTCGGGTGAAATTAAGAGTCGGTCGTGATTTTTGCTTGAGGCTTGTTTGCAGTGTTAACATGTTCATGCAGTGATTTATTTTGCTTTGAGTAACTGCACAGATTTGGTAATCTTTGTGAAATCTCACTGAATTGTGAAACATGTATACAGTGTACTGTGCACCTTATATCCATTGTTATTAGAACATTTGTGTTTTCATAAAATTTGTACCCTTAGAAAAGACCAAAATGCAGTAGTGGCTTTGGCTTTAATTATCTCTAGTTAACTAGATAATTACCGGTAGTCATGTTTGTCACAGTAATACTGTATTCAACCTATTAAATATACTTAGCTACAAATGTGTCAATCCAAGTGGGGAAAGGTATTTTGGATAAACATATTTCCCCATGTTTTTTCTTTTGACTTTTAGGTCAAAAAATGTTCTTGCATCTTTTTGAATACATGATCAACTCCAGCCCAAAACGGGTGAATTTGTTTACTTTCTTTGAAAAATAAATATTATAGTGTGGAACACCTAATGTAGTTAGATGTATGGCTTTCTAAAAGTATACACTATAAAAGTAATTACTGTTGATATCAGAAAACATACCACCACTATGTACTATATACATTCAGATATACATGTATATAAATAATTGGTGTAAGGAAAAATACACTACATAAAATAATATTTTTTGCAAATGTTTGAGTTGCCTGAAGACTAGGTCCTGGTACATGCAGTAGTGATGTTAGATGAAATATGTTTACCCAAAATACCTTTCCTCACATGGATTGACAAATTTCTTTAATGGTCTATTGGATCCCATTCACACTTTTAAACCAATATGCACCATCTGGCAGAATAGATAACTTTCTAACCTGATATTTTTTAAAACAAAAGTGAATTATAATTCTTAGTGGTTATGTGAGTCTCTGCAATATTTTTTTTAATGTGTACATTTACATGTAGTGATGTACATTTAAGTACTTAATAGGTTCAATACAGTATTACCTGGGAAACATTTATACTTAAGCTATTTGAAAGCATAGAGATTAATTATTGATCCAAAAAATATGTGACTGCATAATTAGTACTTGTACAATAACATTAGAATGTGTCATATATTTATTATATAGTCATTGTAGAATTAGTCATTTGCTACATATATATAACGTCAATGGATAATTAAGTTTAAGCTTATTGTAGTTGTTACCATGTTTTGTAAACCTGTATTTGTATGAGATGTTCAGATACGTTCACAAAATGCAAAAAAACAATGATAACAAAATTGTATTTGTTAGAATTTCCATTTATGCCAAAATGTCTTCCAAAATGCAACCAATTGCGCCTGATTTAAAAAAGAATCAAGGTGGCCGATATACCGTACGTCACTCTGTTATATTGCAATTATCTCAATACATAAAACGTCAATGTGAATTGATAGGTATTTTACTCACTAGGATGTGCCACTGTGTCAATGTATTTTCCATACGTGGTGGTGACTAAACCACGGTCAACCCATATCTGATGCTATAAATTTTGGTGTTTGTGAACTTGTGGAATCATCCCTTTTGTATATGTCGTAGTTTTGGTGAAATAAAGAAGCAGGAAACCATTTCACTTAGTTAAAGAACTCTTAAGTAGCCCGCACTCGGTGGAAACTCGCATAAGACTTGGTCAAGACACTTGCATCTCGACCGAGTCTTGTATGCAGACTCCTCAAGACCATCTCAAGGCATCTTGAGCATGTCTTGAGCGAGTTTCGATTGAGACTTGAGGATGAAACTTGTTTGATTTTTCGGAAATGTCTTAAAGTGTTTTGACCTCATCTCGACCGAGTCTTGTCTCAAAAGTAATGGTGTGCGGGCAATTCGGGATAAGACGTGGTCGAGACGGGACGCAAAAATCACATTTGCCAATGAGGATTGGGCCTGGGGTCACATGATACTTCGTACAAAGCTGAATATGGTAGAAAAATAAATAAATCAATGAAACTTTAAGTGAATTGGATGATTGTGGATAGTCGGTTTATGTATTGGCAGCTCCAATACAAACACAACAGATTTTCTATACACTTACATTCACCAATGTTGTTATATAATCCATTAAAACACATTGTGGCAGAGAAGTGTTAAATATGTGTCCCGCAAATTTTCACAAGATGCTTGTCATACTTTTGTCATTGATGTGTTAAATAGTACATATATGATTCTGCAAATACAAATAGATTTATTATGTGTAAAGTATTGTGTTATTTTGCGAATTTACATGCCAGAAATTTTGCTTAGATATGTTTTGATGAATGAATAAATTAAGACGTAGGCTTTGTTAAAATAAAACATGTTATACTGCTAAAGACGCTTACATTTTGTCTTTGTGTTATGTGTTTGCGTGAAATGCCAACTGCATGCTGGGTTTCTCTGTAGATACACTGTGTGACACTTGTAGTTCTGTAGTACCTAGTTTTTCCTTCGTATTACAGTCACCTCACAGTTAGGTCACCCTGGAATAATCACAAATTTGTACCGTATTTACTATAACATGTTGGAAATTAGACCCTCTAATATGACCATGTTTGCTCAATCCCAAGGGTAACCATACAGTGAAGTGTGACTGTAGTTCTCAAGTCTAATCTACCCTGTTTCAACAGACTTTCTTATTGTGTATCCCTTGTGCTACTGTTTTTGTAGCATATTGTTATTTTCAGTAAAAATACGGTCTGGAAAGAAATCACATTTATTGCATGTGTTTAAATGTGTTGCTGTATTATGTATGTATTGTATATGATTACAATATACTAGACTAATTTTAGTGTTATTTTATTACTTATTTGCATTATATTTTAAAATGTCTCGTCCTCATGTGATTTAGTTCTGTATGAATCAAATTATTGCCAGTTTATTAGTGCACAAATATTTAATGTGTGTTTATATAGTTTAAGTTTATTTAGTAAGTTTTTTATTTGTTAAAGTAATTAAGGATTTTATCGAAATAATTTATTGTATAGACTTGTGCACATAACACATAGCAATACATGCATGCACACATACACAATCACACACCAGAGACACACATACACATGCACGCACGCACCTACCCATAAACCACAAACATATACTCACACAGCACATACATACATACACATACACACCACAGACATACACATACACACACACCACATACATACACACACAGCACATATATACACACCACATACATACGCATTCATGCACACCACAGACATACACACCACAGACATACACACACAGCACATACATACACATGCACACCACAGACACACATACATACATACATACATACATACATACATACATACATACACACACCACAGATATACACAGCATATACATACACACACCACAAACATATACACACACCACATACATACATTCACACACACACACACACACACACACACACACAAACACACACACACACACATACACACACACACACACACACACACACACACACACACACACACACACACACACACAACCTCTTCATCCCAACAATTAAATGTACATCATAATACATCACACGTGACAACTAAAAATGTTTTCACATATCACCCAAGATGCATCTGTAAACATGCCACCATCTATCACAAACAGGTGACGGCAATTTCATCAAGCAATTGATGAACTTCGACAAGGACAACATCTCTGACCGCGTACTCAAGAAGATCGGTCAGTACTGTTCCCAGGCTGACTTCCAGCCTGAGATCATTGGCCGTGTCTCGCTGGCCGCTAAGTCCCTGTGTATGTGGGTGAGAGCGATGGACATGTACGGTCGGATCTACCGCGTGGTTGAACCCAAGAGACAACGGTTGCAAGGAGCCATGTCCAATCTCCACGAGAAACAGACCCAGCTGCAGGAAGCCAAGGATAAACTAGCCGAGGTGAGGATCACTTCTGGGAGTCTTCACTAAGATCATAAATGAGCTCTTAAAGGACAAAAAAACGCAACTGTTTCGTGGCATTCACCTAATAGAGTTAATATAAAGAAAAAAAATCCACATATAGTGATATACTCAATTTTTTAACGCCAGCTGTTTACCAGAAACATATTTTTGAACACCTACAGCCATCAAAATACTGTGAGCAACTCCATCTTAGACGAAGAATGACGCCACGACGGTGAGGCGCTCTCCGCGTAGATTCCCTGCATGGGGTTTGGCTGTTGTCGTGAAATGGCTGCAACTCGGCAACGCACGTAACATGCCGATGACGGTACCGCAAACGTGAATCTATTGCTTCAATAGTACCAGTTGTTTCAACTATTATTGCAACCGTATGCTGAACAGTAAGGCATAATTACTCAAGTTTACCATAGATTTAACCACAGATTTAGATACACGTCTATAAGCAGCTGCTAGATGTCACGCCAACTGAACGAACTGTCAAAAACTCGAAGTTGTTGACCCTTAACAATGTCGCAGGAAGCTGGCCGGCTTCAGCAGAGACATAGAATGCCGCGCGCTGAATGGCCAAGCCAAGTTAACCCTTCACTGATGGTGGCGTCTAGACCATCATGGATTTCGTTAGAATTTTAGACTTTAAAGTCACATTCTGAGTAAACCGCTGACGCAAAAAAATTGAGTATATGTGGAAATTCTTACTTTGTATAAACTCTATTAGGTATGTGACGCGAAACCATTGCGTTTTTTTGTTCTTTAAGGCAGTTTCATCATTACACTAAATCTTGTTAAATTATTGGAGCTTTTTCAAAACACAAACAGAAAAAGAAAAGCACTGGTTTCCAAACTGAACAAGTTCCAAAACTGAACAAGTATACTGGAATCAAAACTGAATAATAATAATACAGACTCTAAAATGTATCAAAAATGTCACTTTCAAAACAGTATAAAATACCGGTTTTATTGTAAAGTGTGCTGGTGACCCACCATCTGTCATTCCTGTCCCAAGATAACAATAGTTGTGAGGTAATCAATGTCTTCCCTGTCCCTGAGGTAACTACGGTTGTGAGGTAATCAATGTCTTCCCTGTCCCTGAGGTAACTACGGTTGTGAGGTAATCAATGTCTTCCCTGTCCCTGAGGTAACTACGGTTGTGAGGTAATCAATGTCTTCCCTGTCCCTGAGGTAACTACGGTTGTGAGGTAATCAATGTTTTCCCTGTCCCTGAGGTAACTACGGTTGTGAGGTAATCAATGTCTTCCCTGTCCCTGAGGTAACTACGGTTGTGAGGTAATCAATGTCTTCCCTGTCCCTGAGGTAACTACGGTTGTGAGGTAATCAATGTATTCCCTGTCCCTGAGGTAACTACGGTTGTGAGGTAATCAATGTCTTCCCTGTCCCTGAGGTAACTACGGTTGTGAGGTAATCAATGTCTTCCCTGTCCCTGAGGTAACTACGGTTGTGAGGTAATCAATGTCTTCCCTGTCCCTGAGGTAACTACGGTTGTGAGGTAATCAATGTCTTCCCTGTCCCTGAGGTAACTACGGTTGTGAGGTAATCAATGTCTTCCCTGTCCCTGAGGTAACTACGGTTGTGAGGTAATCAATGTCTTCCCTGTCCCTGAGGTAACTACGGTTGTGAGGTAATCAATGTCTTCCCTGTCCCTGAGGTAACTACGGTTGTGAGGTAATCAATGTCTTCCCTGTCCCTGAGGTAACTACGGTTGTGAGGTAATCAATGTCTTCCCTGTCCCTGAGGTAACTACGGTTGTGAGGTAATCAATGTCTTCCCTGTCCCTGAGGTAACTACGGTTGTGAGGTAATCAATGTCTTCCCTGTCCCTGAGGTAACTACGGTTGTGAGGTAATCAATGTCTTCCCTGTCCCTGAGGTAACTACGGTTGTGAGGTAATCAATGTCTTCCCTGTCCCTGAGGTAACTACGGTTGTGAGGTAATCAATGTCTTCCCTGTCCCTGAGGTAACTACGGTTGTGAGGTAATCAATGTCTTCCCTGTCCCTGAGGTAACTACGGTTGTGAGGTAATCAATGTCTTCCCTGTCCCTGAGGTAACTACGGTTGTGAGGTAATCAATGTCTTCCCTGTCCCTGAGGTAACTACGGTTGTGAGGTAATCAATGTTTTCCCTGTCCCTGAGGTAACTACGGTTGTGAGGTAATCAATGTTTTCCCTGTCCCTGAGGTAACTACGGTTGTGAGGTAATCAATGTCTTCCCTGTCCCTGAGGTAACTACGGTTGTGAGGTAATCAATGTCTTCCCTGTCCCTGAGGTAACTACGGTTGTGAGGTAATCAATGTCTTCCCTGTCCCTGAGGTAACTACGGTTGTGAGGTAATCAATGTCTTCCCTGTCCCTGAGGTAACTACGGTTGTGAGGTAATCAATGTCTTCCCTGTCCCTGAGGTAACTACGGTTGTGAGGTAATCAATGTCTTCCCTGTCCCTGAGGTAACTACGGTTGTGAGGTAATCAATGTCTTCCCTGTCCCTGAGGTAACTACGGTTGTGAGGTAATCAATGTCTTCCCTGTCCCTGAGGTAACTACGGTTGTGAGGTAATCAATGTCTTCCCTGTCCCTGAGGTAACTACGGTTGTGAGGTAATCAATGTCTTCCCTGTCCCTGAGGTAACTACGGTTGTGAGGTAATCAATGTCTTCCCTGTCCCTGAGGTAACTACGGTTGTGAGGTAATCAATGTCTTCCCTGTCCCTGAGGTAACTACGGTTGTGAGGTAATCAATGTTTTCCCTGTCCCAAGGTTGTCAGGTAATCGGTGTATTCCCAGAATAAAATATATTTCAACAACAACACATTTTATATCACATATAAAGTGCATCCAATACAAAATGTTGAAAAAATCTAAAGGAAGTGCAATAATTATAATGTTTACCATTATAATTGCTCAACTAAGTTCATAATGCACCTAATAAAGAATGCAATAAAAAATGATCAAGTCATGCCAACATTATTTACACGTATAATCATTATATTTGATCGAAAAATTAAATTCTGGAACTTCGATAAAAGTAAACAATCTGAAAATTTATTTAAGTTATTTATGTAACATTTTCAGCAAAATTGGCCTAAGACTCCCACACATAAGTCATTAATAGTTTATCTTTAAAACACCTTTTGAACTGATGAATATTCATAGACTTACATTTATTAGGCACTGTTTATACTTACATTTATGTTGGGACAGTACTGTAAAGGAAACGTAATGTTTGTCGTCAGGTGGAGGCAAAGATGGAACAGTACTGTAAAGTAAATGTAATGTTTGCCGTCAGGTGGAGGCAAAGATGGAACAGTACTGTAAAGTAAATGTAATGTTTGCCGTCAGGTGGAGGCAAAGATGGAACAGTACTGTAAAGTAAATGTAATGTTTGCCATCAGGTGGAGGCAAAGATGGAACAGTACTGTAAAGTAAATGTAATGTTTGCCGTCAGGCGGAGGCAAAGATGGAACAGTACTGTAAAGTAAATGTAATGTTTGCCATTAGGTGGAGGCAAAGATGGAACAGTACTGTAAAGTAAATGTAATGTTTGCCATCAGGTGGAGGCAAAGATGGAACAGTACTGTAAAGTAAATGTAATGTTTGCCATCAGGCGGAGGCAAAGATGGAACAGTACTGTAAAGTAAATGTAATGTTTGCCATCAGGTGGAGGCAAAGATGGAACAGTACTGTAAAGTAAATGTAATGTTTGCCATCAGGTGGAGGCAAAGATGGAACAGTACTGTAAAGTAAATGTAATGTTTGCCATCAGGCGGAGGCAAAGATGGAACAGTACTGTAAAGTAAATGTAATGTTTGCCATCAGGTGGATGCAAAGATGGAACAGTACTGTAAAGTAAATGTAATGTTTGCCGTCAGGTAGATGCAAAGATGGAACAGTACTGTAAAGTAAATGTAATGTTTGCCATCAGGTGGAGGCAAAGATGGAACAGTACTGTAAACTAAATGTAATGTTTGCCGTCAGGTGGATGCAAAGATGGAACAGTACTGTAAAGTAAATGTAATGTTTGCCGTCAGGTGGAGGCAAAGATGGAACAGTACTGTAAAGTAAATGTAATGTTTGCCATCAGGTGGATGCAAAGATGGAACAGTACTGTAAAGTAAATATAATGTTTGCCATCCGGTGGAGGCAAAGATGGAACAGTACTGTAAAGTAAATGTAATGTTTGCCGTCCGGTGGAGGCAAAGATGGAACAGTACTGTAAAGTAAATGTAATGTTTGCCATCAGGCGGAGGCAAAGATGGAACAGTACTGTAAAGTAAATGTAATGTTTGCCATCAGGCGGAGGCAAAGATGGAACAGTACTGTAAAGTAAATGTAATGTTTGCCATCAGGTGGAGGCAAAGATGGAACAGTACTGTAAAGTAAATGTAACGTTTGCCATCAGGTGGAGGCAAAGATGGAACAGTACTGTAAAGTAAATGTAATGTTTGCCATCAGGCGGAGGCAAAGATGGAACAGTACTGTAAAGTAAATGTAATGTTTGCCATCAGGTGGATGCAAAGATGGAACAGTACTGTAAAGTAAATGTAATGTTTGCCGTCAGGTAGATGCAAAGATGGAACAGTACTGTAAAGTAAATGTAATGTTTGCCATCAGGTGGAGGCAAAGATGGAACAGTACTGTAAACTAAATGTAATGTTTGCCGTCAGGTGGATGCAAAGATGGAACAGTACTGTAAAGTAAATGTAATGTTTGCCGTCAGGTGGAGGCAAAGATGGAACAGTACTGTAAAGTAAATGTAATGTTTGCCATCAGGTGGATGCAAAGATGGAACAGTACTGTAAAGTAAATATAATGTTTGCCATCCGGTGGAGGCAAAGATGGAACAGTACTGTAAAGTAAATGTAATGTTTGCCGTCAGGTGGAGGCAAAGATGGAACAGTACTGTAAAGTAAATGTAACATTTGCCGTCAGGTGGAGGCAAAGATGGAACAGTACTGTAAAGTAAATGTAATGTTTGCCACCAGGTGGAGGCAAAGATGGAACAGTACTGTAAAGTAAATGTAATGTTTGCCACCAGGTGGAGGCAAAGATGGAACAGTACTGTAAAGTAAATGTAATGTTTGCCATCAGGTGGAGGCAAAGCTGGAACAGTACTGTAAAGTAAATGTAATGTTTGCCACCAGGTGGAGGCAAAGATGGAACAGTACTGTAAAGTAAATGTAATGTTTGCCGTCAGGTGGAGGCAAAGATGGAACAGTACTGTAAAGTAAATGTAATGTTTGCCACCAGGTGGAGGCAAAGATGGAACAGTACTGTAAAGTAAATGTAATGTTTGCCACCAGGTGGAGGCAAAGATGGAACAGTACTGTAAAGTAAATGTAATGTTTGCCATCAGGTGGAGGCAAAGATGGAACAGTACTGTAAAGTAAATGTAATGTTTGCCACCAGGTGGAGGCAAAGATGGAACAGTACTGTAAAGTAAATGTAATGTTTGCCATCAGGTGGAGGCAAAGATGGAACAGTACTGTAAAGTAAATGTAATGTTTGCCGTCAGGTGGAGGCAAAGATGGAACAGTACTGTAAAGTAAATGTAATGTTTGCCATCAGGTGGAGGCAAAGATGGAACAGTACTGTAAAGTAAATGTAATGTTTGCCACCAGGTGGAGGCAAAGCTGGAACAGTACTGTAAAGTAAATGTAATGTTTGCCACCAGGTGGAGGCAAAGCTGGAACAGTACTGTAAAGTAAATGTAATGTTTGCCATCAGGTGGAGGCAAAGATGGAACAGTACTGTAAAGTAAATGTAATGTTTGCCACCAGGTGGAGGCAAAGATGGAACAGCTCAAGAAGGAGTATGATGAGAAACTGGCCCAGAAGGAGGAGTTACGGAAGAAGGCAGAACACACGGAGATGATGCTGGACCGTGCCTCAAAGTTGGTGGAAGGGCTCGCAGGAGAGAGGGAAAGATGGGAGCTGACTGTGATGGTGAGTCTTTAAAGGGAGAAACGGGAGAAAGTTTTCCAAAGGGCGAAGGAGAGAGATGGAGGATAAGTAGGGATGATGGGAGGGTGTGGAGGAAGTGAGAGATGGAGGACGCGAGGAGGGACGGGTGGAGAGGGAGGGAGGGGGCAAGGAGGCAGGGAGGGGGAGGGAGGGAGGGGGGAGGGAGGGAGGGAGGGGGGAGGGAGGGATGGAGGGGGAGGGAGGGAGGGAGGGAGGGAGGGGGAGGGAGGGAGGGAGGGGGGAGGGAGGGATGGAGGGGGAGGGAGGGAGGGAGGGAGGGAGGGAGGGAGGGAGGGAGGGGGGAGGGAGGGATGGAGGGGGAGGGAGGGAGGAGGGAGGGAGGGGAGGGAGGGAGGGAGGGAGGGAGGGAGGGAGGGAGGGATGGAGGGGGGAGGGAGGGATGGAGGGGGAGGGAGGGAGGAGGGAGGGAGGGGGAGGGAGGGAGGGAGGGAGGGAGGAGGGAGGGAGGGATGGGGGAGGGAGGGATGGAGGGGGAGGGAGGGAGGAGGGAGGGGGAGGGAGGGGGGAGGGGAGGGAGGGAGGGGGAGGGAGGGATGGGGGAGGGAGGGATGGAGGGGGAGGGAGGGAGGAGGGAGGGGGAGGGAGGGGGAGGGGAGGGAGGGAGGGAGGGAGGGGGGAGGGAGGGAGGAGGGAGGGAGGGGGAGGGAGGGAGGGAGGGGGGAGGGAGGGATGGAGGGGGAGGGAGGGAGGAGGGAGGGAGGGGGAGGGAGGGAGGGAGGGGGGAGGGAGGGATGGAGGGGGAGGGGAGGGAGGGAGGGAGGGAGGGAGGGAGGGAGGGAGGGAGGGAGGGAGGGAGGGAGGGGGGAGGGAGGGATGGAGGGGGAGGGAGGGAGGAGGGAGGGAGGGGGAGGGAGGGAGGGAGGGGGGAGGGAGGGATGGAGGGGGAGGGAGGGAGGAGGGAGGGAGGGGGAGGGAGGGGGAGGGGAGGGAGGGAGGGAGGGAGGGAGGGAGGGAGGGAGGGGGGAGGGAGGGGGGAGGGGGAGGGAGGGAGGGAGGGGGGAGGGAGGGAGGGAGGGAGGGAGGGAGGGAGGGAGGGAGGGAGGGAGGGAGGGAGGGAGGGAGGGAGGGAGGGAGGGAGGGAGGGAGGGAGGGAGGGAGGGAGGGAGGGATGGGGGAGGGAGGGATGGGGGAGGGAGGGAGGGAGGGAGGCGGAGAGAACAAGTTACACTCAAGCCACATCTTTTCACAGATTATTATTTTGACAATCGAGAAACATAATTAATTAGTCAGCTATTCATCCATTTATTTTAATTTATTTATTATTTTTAATTATTACATATATTTACTATTTTATTGATCACATATTTATACCATATTTTTTTAAATTTTATTGTTTTTATTAGCATATGCATATCTTATCAAAGTAGTATTGTATTAACATTTTATTTATTTATGTGTATTATTATTATTATTATTATTTTAACTAAATTAGGAAGAATCATTGTAAAACGCCCCAGAGCAATTATTTGGATGGGGCGCTATATAAGGAATAAATTACTATTGTTATTATTTAAAAAATTACACCTGATTCTTGATATATCTAAATGCATTGTACCATGTGACCATTTTGAGTGGACAACTATTTCGTATGACAGGACCTGGAGGAGCGAATGGGCTACCTCATCGGAGACGTGCTCATTGCAGCTGCCTTCCTCTCCTACATAGGACCCTTCCTGTCTAACTACCGCGAGAACCTAGTCGTCCATAAGTGGTTAGTCGAGGTATGTACCAGTATCAACTTTCACAGCCTACCTTTCATGGTATTAAAATGAAAAACCTATTCTGTCCATGCTCCAAAATAAGTCCATGACATGTTTCATTAATCTTGTAATTTTGACAGAAATTCACACCTTATGACCTCATATCTCAATGTCATGTTTATTTTTCTTGAAAACTAGATCCTCAAACTAATAAAATACTCCATCATACATTCAGTTTGCACATGTGACAATTACAAAATATATATAAACTTCTTTTAAAATTTGCTTCATTTTTATAAACAAATATAAAACACATATATACTTCAAAATTCCAATGACATCACTATCATGTCACCATGACATCAGTCACATTCCCATCTTATAGCCATCACATCACCATCACATCAACATCCCAGCACATCATTGTCACATCACCATATCGTCACTTCGCCACCACATCACTTCCATATTTGCATCTACACGCCAACCAGAGCACTTCGCTCAGAGGGAACCAAACAGCTTAAAAGACCTAAAACAAATTGCAAAGCTGGAGATGCGAGTTTCCCCGCAGCTGCTCCGGACCTGTGGAACAGACGACCGTTCTCATTACGAGAACTGTGCAATGAGAACTCATTTAAGAATGCCTTAAAGATGGTATATTTTAAACAATACTTTGGCTGATGCAGAAATAATTAAATGAAGAGACAATGCATCGAAGAGAACATTACTTCTGCCTTAAATGACCTTGTGTATTTATGTTTTTTAGCCTTTCTATATTTATTTATTTATTTATTTATTTATTTATTTATTTATTTATTTATTTATTTATTTATTTATAATGTTTTTATTAGTCTGTCTTTATGCACTTTTACATAATATACAGCTAATTTTGTTTTCGTTATACATTTGGGTAATTAGTTTTAAGAACATGTTATCATGTACATGTAAAGTGCCCTGAATAGTTTTTAAGCTAGATTTGGCGCTATATAAGTTTATTTTATTTATTTATTTATATCACCTACACATCACATCACATCTGCATAATTTTCACATCACCATAACATCACCATCACATATGTTGGTGTGCCTTAGGTGCGACGACTTGAGGTTCCCTGTAGCCCGAACTTTGACTTCTGCCAGTTCATGGTGAAACCCACTCAGGTAAGAACCAACGTCATTAAAATTGAAACATTTCCATTTAAAATTATTATGTTAAGTGGTTACTGCTCTTCGATATATTTAGTGTTCATAGCATTGGCAGTAATGTTTGAGGTTCCCACCGACCTGCCCCAGCTACACCTGTGTGTGTGATATTTGTTTGATATGTTGGAGAAGAAACATTATAATCTTTTATTTGTACCAGGGGTTTTGGGGCGCTGTGACGCTTTCCCCTTGTTTCAACATGTATCTATATGTGGTGGTTGGTTTCACCCACCTTTGCTGTTTAGGTTTACTTTGGTATTATAATTATTTGGCATAATACACAACATTTACATTGTATCTGGATTTTTATGAATTATGTGGATTATGTTATTATGTTTGGCTTAATACAAAGCTCTTTTACAAACACATATATGCATTGTCACTTACAGCAAATGAGTCAAGATTCCATATATACATATACAAGGAGCATTGTCCCACATAAAAGATTTCTTGTTCAGCACCATCAGCCACTATTTGAGAACAGAACACTACCCCTTACCCATGCGGCCTGGCAACATCAACAAGTGTCTGAAAAATCAAAAGCCGTCAAAATAATGTAAGAAAGATCCTGGAAGTTAGATGCCATTAGTTGATCCCTGATTTCTTTGACCGCTGATTTCAGGTTCGAGAGTGGAATATCAGAGGATTACCGAGTGACTCATTCTCAACGGAGAATGGCGTATTAGTGACACGGGGAACACGATGGCCTCTCATGGTTGACCCACAGGGACAGGCGATTAAATGGATCAAGAACATGGAACACTCGAGGGTAGGGGTTGACACATACAGGGCAAACATAGTGTAAAGATGTGTCTTTCAAAACACTTCTAAAGACATACCTTTTTAAATTAGCGTTTCTGTGATATGATCATGTGGACTTTATAATCAAACGCACGTACCCACGCGTTATGCAGTTATTATCATTTTGAAATAACTATTTCTATTACATTTTAGCTATGTTATTTTGTGTTAAATATTTATCATATACCTTTATTTTTTGCACACTCAGGAATAATAAGTAATGTAACAAACGTGTTCATACATAGGCCTATATTTAGAATAATATTTTAATAATGATTCATCATCCAATCCAGTGTGTATATTATACACACTGTGCACATGAGAAATATTTATTGACCGTTTTAGTTTTCAAAACTACATACAGTTATGTGCATCAGTTGCTAAATAATATTTGCCTTGCATAGAACACATATGGATGGTCTCTTATATGAAAATTATGCATGGTCCTTCATGGACCTAAGGTGGTCCCTTGTGGATTTTATATGATCTTTTAAGGTACTGAGATAGCTTCATGTGAACCTCAGATGATTTCTTACAGACCTGAGATGGTCCTTTGTGAACCGGAGATGGTCTGTTGTGGACATGACTTTTGTGGACCCAGTCAAATAAGAACATTTTAAAATGTATACATTGTTGTGACACTCTCGTGTCCGTTTTTATTTTTATTTTGGCATCAGGTAAAATAATCAGGTCAAATGTAATAATTTCATGAAATGGGTGCCTCTCCAGCTGTGGAATATTGATGCTGTGCCTTTTCACTGTATGTTACTTTCCAACTTCTTGCAGGGTCTGAAGGTGATTGATCTGCAACAGTCTGACTACATGAGGACACTAGAATCCTCCATACAGTTTGGTCTGCCAGTATTGCTACAGAACGTCCACGAACAACTCGATCCATCCCTCGACTCAATTCTCAATAAGTCCATCATCAAAGTCGGTATGTTCCTTGTAATAATTACAAATTGTAATCTAAATTACCATAGTTAAAGGTGACTGTACAATTTACCGCTCCATCAAGTCATTGTTGCCTAGCAACAGTTGCATTAAACCTTCAAAAAGTGGATGACACACACGAGGAATGTTCACACATTCTATTGTATATTTTATATTCTGACTCTGAAAAGATGTCTTTATTTCAAGACGTACGCACAAAGTTTTTAAAGTGAAAACTGTATGCAGGAGTGTTTGATTTACTAGATGTCATGGTAAAAATAACAATACAGCTCACACAAAAACATTATTTGTATTGTTGGCATTGCTTATCAAAGTTCATAATTTTGATTATGACACCAGCAGACATCAATTGTGAAAAAGGATTAATTGAAGGACACAAACCGCTTTAGCAAAATGGTTATCTATATGCTAGATGATTATTATATTTATGAGGTAAAATCATGACAAACCGTGCACATCTATTTCATACTCTCTGATATTGCCAATAGATCACACACAAAATACTACTCTGGCAAGTAACAGACAACGGAACTGGTACACTAGAAAGATGAACAATTATCTTTACCCTAAGTTGTTTGTTTCCTTGTCTCAGGTGGGGCGAGTATGATCAGGGTGGGAGACAAGGAGATAGAGTACAACCCTGACTTCCGATTCTACATCACCACCAAGATGAGTAACCCCCATTACGCCCCTGAGATCGCGGCTAAGGCGGCCATTGTTAACTTTGCAGTCAAAGAACAAGGTAAATGGGACAGTAATGGCGTCAATGTTTGTCTTGAAATCTGTATAATGAAACAGCTTTTCTCAGTTTGTTTACTTGTTTATTTATCTGTTTATTTAAGCCGCCACTTCTCCTTCAGTCTTGAATATGGGGCATTCTCAAATTGTGTAGCAAGTGCGAGTGACATAAGCAACTGGTTCTGTGCTTCAAAATTCCAGTTCCCTGCTCCCAGATAGTTTGTTTTTGGTACAATTATACTGTAACTAATTGTTTATCAACAACATCTGTGCACAATTACTTTGCATAATCAATGCAGTGTATACATGTAAATATATACTGTGAACCTCTCACAGACTGGAGTATCCCTTTAAAGTTGCATTCTGACATAATTTCCCATTTTTAACGCATTTTTAATGTGGACCCTTACTGACAGCACTTTTCACTGGAATTCCCTTCTTCGAGGTCTAAACCAATCGGTGAATTATAACTGGCGAGGCTCGAATTTTTTTTGTCTTTTGCTCCTTTTTATCTTAAAATGGCATATTATGTGAAAATAAGTTGATAGGTAGTTGAGGAAAACAATATATAGTGTATGGAGAATGCTGGTTTACTTGAAAATGTTATGTTAAACATGGTGGAAGTCAGAATGCGACTTTAACTGTAATGTGCCCCTGAACTGGTTGTGGCCATTGTGTCTTGTGTTATGTGCAGGGTTGGAGGCCCAACTTCTGGGTATCGTGGTTCGCAAGGAGCGGCCAGAACTCGAGGAACAGAAGGACAGCCTTGTGATCAACATTGCGGCTGGCAAGAAGAAACTACAGGAGCTGGAGGATGAAATTCTCAGGTATGTTGCAAAAGATTCTCATTCCGCCAGGGGCCAGTTTCATAGCGGCTACTTACGACGTCGTAGCGGGCGATAACTCGTCGAAAATCTAAGACGTCGTAAAGTTACACTAGTTGCGTTTCATGAGTCTGCTCCATAGTTGCAGTTAGTTGCACCATGTATTTAGTAGGCGTAACGTTACGCTGGTTGAAATATTTACGGTATGCTCCCGAAGTTGACAGTGTACGGTATGCTCCCGACACGCCCACTCTCAACATTATTATTTTTAATGTATACAATGGATATCCTTTACATTCATCATAGCTTCCCATTTGCTATACGAACGACAAAGGCACAGCTAGAAAGAAAAAGGTTGTTCAGACACGGCACAAATACAGGGATTCCCCACCGCGACGTAAGGGGGTCAATGCTAGTGGCGCCAATGCTAAATTGGTCTCATGAAACCGGCCGCAAGCTGCATTGACTATTCGCTGTTAGCTGCGACCAGTAGAACGCGTAATTGCGTGTAAAGTTACACGGCTTCATGAAACTGGGCCCAGGTCTCACGTCACTGGGTCTTCTTATTTCACCTAATACGATGATGTTAAACGAGCTTGCTATGGTCAGTTTTTGCCAAGCCTTATTTCAAATTCATTTTGTGAAATAACAACACTATGTGATAACTACAAAGACCTGCTGATCTGTGTGTTTCATTTCTGAGGTTACAATGAGAATAAATCATGGCTGATCATAATGACGCTACAACCTGTACACATGCATTCCGACTCTCTAGTTTATCACACACAAAATATTAATCTGGCTTCAGCCTATGGAACATACATAAAAGTGTAGTCTGGCGCAAGCCAATGGAAATAGTACACTGCTCTAAGTATTTTATTTAAAATATTCACACATTACATGTAAGAACTTAGACCAAAATTAGACTGAACCATTCATGAAGTTGGTTTAAACTGGAAGTCAGTTGTTTGTTGTGATGTTTCTCAACAGGCTGCTGAATGAAGCCCAGGGTTCACTGCTGGACGATGTCCATCTGGTCAACACACTTCAGACGTCCAAGGAGACGTCCAAGGATGTCGGTGAACAACTACAGACGGCCGAGTTGACCGAGGCAAAGATCGACACAGCCCGAGAGGTAAGACACTTTCATCTTTGAGTCATTTTAAGATGGATATTAAGATGGAATATATAATTGTTGTTTTTATTCATACCAAAGTTCCTGTTTGAGAACATAATGTGTATCTACACCAAGTTACAAGAGTACATTTTGCTTTGACTCTTGTGTGTGTATTTTTAATGTTTTATTAATCACTTGTCTAAGTGTATTTCTTAATAATGATTTAATTAGACATTTAGTAAAAAAAAATTATTATCTTATATTTTTAGTGCTACTGGATGTTTTGTCACAGTGCCTGTAAACAGGGTAACTTATGCCACACCAGTATATAAAATAACTGCTCTAATTATTATAATTATTATTACCTGTGCCAGAGGAAATAAAAGTCCACGCAGAGGGTCAATGTGTAAAATGTTGTAGACTCAGAGTGATCGTTTCTATCTGTAAACAAACTAAATTACTTGTCATATGCCTATGTAATGGTCACAACTGTTTTGCTTGCACCCTACAATCAACTATATTAGAACAACAGTTACATTACACAAACATATAATACTGTGTTTCTGCCGCTACAGGGTTACAGACCATGTGCTGAGAGGGCGTCCATCTTGTTCTTTGTGCTCAATGACATAGGGGGCATTGATCCAATGTACCAGTTCGCTCTCGACTCCTACATCGACCTGTTTAACCTGTCAATCGACAAGTCACAGAGAACCTCCAAGTTGGAAGAACGTATCCAAAACATGAATGAGTATCACACCTACGCGGTTTACAGGTGCTGTCTTCACTTCTAGGTTCATGTACATTCTTGATGTCTGGTGTCACGTGGAATATGGACCCCCATTAAAACAAAAAGGCAATTTTTATATAGCGCAGTATCCATTCATCAGGACCGTTCAAATCGCTTTACACTTTACTTCCCTGACAGACCTGTTCACTCAGACACCATCTCGGCTTCTCTGGGAAGCATCCAGCCATATGCTACAATTAATGCGCGAAGGCTGCTCGTACACATATCCACCAGTCTATAGCCAGGTACTCATTTATACAGCTGAGTGAAGTGCAGCAATGTAGAGTGAAAAACTTGCCCAAGGTTTTAACACCGCAGCACAGGATTCAAACCCGGGTTCTCGTAGTCGAGAGTCTGAAGCTCTACCCCTGAGCCATTGCACTCTACAACAACATTCTTAGCTAAACATTAAAGACCCCCAAGTATTATCACACAGTAATAATGAATAGTTCCGGTATCTGCTACATGGTGGTGCTCATAGTGCTTTCACAGTATTTTGTTCATAAAATAAATAGTCATATTAAAGTAATAACATTAATAAAGCGATACATATTTATTTTCAAACATCATCACCCAAGTCCTTTAATGAACTAATTTTAAAATGATTCAGTATAGTAATGCTGCTCCAATAGTGTGTTTACATTGTCACTTGGTGGCTATAAAAAACAGATACCCAAGAAATTATATTTTTAATATGTAATAATAACTTCATTGTCCATAAAATGGGGAAACACTTCGCACTGAAGACTGTGCATAAAAAACATATTTTCAAAATTGTTGGGTTGCTAATATGCAGGACCACTTACTCATTTGTTCGGTTGAGATGATTCGAAAGATATAATTACAAATATCTAATGCCTATAATGTTATTTTCCTACATCATAAAATGTTTCTCTAAACATTCGCTGATCATGCATTCTTGACTGATCTGTGCATTCCATTCTCTCACTCTTTTGTGTCGTTGTTAATATGTGTGTTGCTGTTTCAGATACACGTGCCGAGGTCTGTTTGAGAAGCACAAGTTACTCTTCTCATTCCACATGTGTACAAAGATCCTAGAGGCTGCTGGGAAACTCAACATGGACGAGTTTAATTTCTTCCTCCGTGGTGGAGTTGTAAGTTTAATTGCTGTTACATCTCATACGCTTTTCTGAAATATTACTCCTTAAAAATACCACTTCTCACACTAAAATCAGCGACCAAGCATTCTCTTCTGCAGCTCCTAGAAATGCATGGAATCAGCTGTGATTAATTAACAGTGTGTCATTGTGTCGGCCAATTTGAAGTTTATTTCCAAGTGAACAATGCAATACAAATAAAAATACATTCAATATGCAAAAACATAAACAATTGCACATGGAAATTGTGGAAGATGGAAGTGCCATGCTTATCAATTTAAAGTGGCATTCAAGAGCCATATTTTTAATAGAGATCATTTCACAATCAACCACTCTAAATTAATTTGCTGTAACTAATAACTAGTGTACCAGGCTATCAATACTATTTTAGTAACTCATTTGATTACTTATTTAAGGCAATAATAAATAATAATATTAAAAGCTTTATTTGCCATTATCAAAATGCAATGTACATTTCATGTCAAATAGTTGATTTTATTTAGTAGCATTTTATGTGTTATTAATTCATTTACAATAACCCAGAACAATACCTTGAATGAATGGATGGATGGATGGATGGATGGATGGATGGATGGATGGATGGATGGATGGATGGATGGATGGATGGATGGATGGATGGATGGATGGATGGATGGATGGATGGATGGATGGATGGATGGATGGATGGATGGATGGATGGATGGATGGATGGATGGATGGATGGATGGATGGATGGATGGATGGATGGATGGATGGATGGATGGATGGATGGATGGATGGATGGATGGATGGATGGATGGATGGATGGATGGATGGATGGATGGATGGATGGATGGATGGATGGATGGATGGATGGATGGATGGATGGATGGATGGATGGATGGATGGATGGATGGATGGATGGATGGATGGATGGATGAATTGATGAATTGATGAATTGATGAATTGATGAATTGATGAATTGATGAATTGATGAATTAATGAATTAATGAATATTAATTTTTTTGAATCGTACAAAGCAAACAGTACGTATAAAAACCTTGGATGGGGGCAATACAAAAAGTAGCTTATTATGTCTACTTATGTGCATATTCATTTAGAGAATGTTTAGACGTGGTCAAATTGTTTATTTGTTTAATCCCAATTATTCTTTCTCCTCAAGTCATCTGAGCAATTTGTGTATCTGACCTTGAGTGATGGCTGAGCACCATATCTGCCTTATATTAGTTACCTGAGCACCATCTGATCCATGTTAATTACCTGACCATTGCATTCTCTTCATAATCATGTGTATCAGCATCACCTGAGATTTGTACACATCTGCTTCCTGAGTGTTGCCTGAGCATTGTACATATCTGGTCCATGTCACCATAGTGTCATATCTACTCTATTTGGGCTACCTGAGCATTGTCTTTACGTCACAAGTGTCTGGGTATCTGCTCACTGAGCATCGCCTGAGAATTGAGTGTTGCTGATATCCCTGAGCATCGCCTCAAATGTGTTTCCCTGAGCATCCCGTTTGCTCCCTGAATGTTACCTTAGCATTGTGTGTTCACCGAGGGTACCTGAGTGTTGTAAAATAATAATAAAGTTTTTTGTGGCACTACAACTGATAAAACAATTCATATTAGCAAAACTATATATATATATATATATATATATACATATATAATTTATATATATATATATAATATTATAGCTGTACATGAAATTGTTACTGATTAGAATATCTGGTAAAACTATAAAATAAAGTAGGATCATAAAACAGTAAATTGCCTATAATCTGAATAATATATAAAATTATAACTAATTTAAGTGTCGGATAAAAACTTACAAATCACTGAGCAAAGTAGGTTATTAAAACCATAAATGGAATAAGTTAAAGTATAACTAACTAAAACAGCTAAATACTAAAAAATAGATTACAAACATTATCAATTGAATAAATAGCACAAAAGATTCATAGTTCAGAGTAAATAGTATTGGTGTGAATGAATAGGAATGTCCAGTCGCTGTGAGTGTGGCCCAATGTGGATTAGCTGGGCCAATTCATTGTATGTGTACACAGTAAATCTGTAAGATAGTCATCATGTCTTGCATATAACTTTATTATTATTTATTTTTTATTATACATATTGTTTAAAGTCAGTAAGTTGTTTATATAACTTTTTTCAAATGGTGTTTATTTACATGAATTAATTGCATATTTATTATACAATCACATCCTGTATATTGCTCATTATTGTATCTGTTTTTCTACAATTTTACATTTATCGAACTTATAACCTTATTCATTTTTATCTATTCATTTTTTAACATACCTGACCTTTTATAGGCTACTTAGATGTGCTAATGTATGTACCAATTGCATATAGGTTTTTACCTTAAATAAATGTCTTCGTATTCATATTCGTTGTGTCCAGGTGCTGGACCGTGAGAACCAGATGGACAACCCGTGTGCGTCCTGGCTCCTAGACTTGTCTTGGGACAACATCACCGAGTTGGAGAGACTCGCCAACTTCCACGGACTCATCACATCCTTTGAGCAGTATCCACGCGACTGGCACCTCTGGTACACCTCACCCGAACCGGAAGTCGCAAGTCTACCAGGTGAGTGCGCCACTGGACAGATAGTGGAAATAACGCACTTTTCACAAAATTTGCCTGGAAAGCCAAAATTATTGGTAGTCTGTTCTTATTTCTCGTTTTGTCAAAGAACTGGACTAGTGTCGCTACCTGGAAGCCAATGTGTGAGGCAATACTTAGGTGGTTCATCTCGGTGACCGATGCACCACAAATATTTTGTTTTATAATTGTTTATATATCAATTGTGAGCACAAATAATTGAGCACCATTGTGATTATTTTTTAGTTAAAGAGTGCACTAAAAAATAATCTGTAATATTATTATTGACGCATTCAACATGATTTCCTGTGAAATTATATAAAACAGCCCTCAAAAGTTAATTATTTGGTTTATTGATATATTTATCACATTTAATTTTAGAATTATGTCGTATTAAAATTATATTCAGTTCATCTTAACATAATTTTGGTAGTAGTTTCTCTGCATAGATGTTATCAGGAAAGATGGTTTTTCCAAAATAACGTTTCGATTTGTGAATGTGACATGACTGGTGCTGCCCCCAGGCGAGTGGGACAACGCGTGTAATGAGCTACAGAGGATGATGATCGTGCGTTCGCTGCGACCCGATCGTGTCCAGTTCTGCGTGTCGTCTTTCATCGTCAACAATCTGGGGTCAAAGTTCGTCGAGCCACCAGTGTTGGACATGCAGCAAGTTGTTGAGGATTCATCGACCCATACGCCGCTAATCTTTGTCCTCTCACCAGGAGTTGTGAGTTGTCTTTATTTGTTTACATGTACTTGCGCTGTTTGTGTATAATAATAATAATGTTTTTCTATAGCGCTAATTCCCGCATGGCGGATCAATGCACTGTACAAGACATATAATAAATGTACAGCCATTAATAAATGTAAATTACATAAATTAATATAAACCAAATCAAACTTTGGTTTTAAGATGTATATTAGTAAACCTTTGTATATAAATTATATAAATCAATTTAAAATAAATTAAACACTGTCTTAAAGATATATAGTACTAAACCTATGTAAACTATACAAATTTATATATAATATAAACATTTACTGAATCTGTGTATGTAAATTATCTATACATTAATCAAAACATAGACACTGATTAAAACGTGTATAACACTAAAAATAAATTCTAAAGCAGTGTCCATCATTTCACAACAATGTTGAGTTGTATCTCTACTGTCTCTGCCCTTCTACACTTTGTGTATTGTGTTGTATTTCTTTGGTCCCTCTCTTGCTTGCTTCCTGTATGTCTCTCAGACCTTATATGTCAAATATGTTTTTCACTCTATATGTTTCTCAGTTAAAAGTCAAAAAACGGTTTCCGAGTTTTGCATTCCACAGTTTATGTATTCATGATTTGTTGCATTGTTTACATATAATAATAATAATATAATAATAATTTATTTTTATTTTGACACCATCAAATCCGGGACGTATGTCCCGTTCACGGATGTTTACATACATGTGAATAGGTAAACAAATTAATAAATATAGTTAAGCTAAAATATAATGTTCACGGGTAAATAGGGAAATTAGGTAAATTAATAAATAAATATAGTTAAGCTAAAATATAGCCTGTTATATCTATAGATAAAGAACAATACCTTTATGTACCATTTGTTTTCATTCATTGATTATTGTTAGGTGACCAAATAGATACAATCCCTAATGACTGTAGTTTTTATCTCCAGAAATGTAATGTTATATTATGTTTTGGGACAGCTGTGAATTAAAAATGTTTAGGTATCCGAATGCTTTTTAAATTCCTTGTACTTTTTTATTCTATCGTTATTTTATGCATTCGTTTGTGACCTTGACATTTGACCTTTGCAGGACCCTACTTCACCTCTCATCACCCTGGCGGAGACGAGTGGAATGGCCAATCGCTTCCATGCCCTCTCCCTAGGTCAAGGTCAAGCTCCCATTGCAACCCGCATGATCAAGGAAGGAGTGAAGGAGGTGAGTTTAAACAATTCCTAAAAGACTCATTGTTATTTTCACAAATTAAAGTCAAGATATTTTATGCCAGTTGTTATATATTTTATCAAAAGGGGCAACTCTATAGTTGCAAGGTCAATGCAGTAGTTCACTGTGTACCCAGTAATCACTGCTATTGTCAGGTGTGGTACTACAGTGTCAGCAGGCATGGTGCTACAGTGTCAGCAGGCATGGTCCTACAGTGTCAGCAGGCATGGTGCTGCAGTGTCAGCAGGCATGGTCCTACAGTGTCAGCAGGCATGGTGCTACAGTGTCAGCAGCCATGGTCCTATAGTGTCAGCAGCCATGGTCCTACAGTGTCAGCAGGCATGGTGCTGCTGTGTCAGCAGGCATGGTGCTACAGTGTCAGCAGGCATGGTGCTGCTGTGTCAGCAGGCATGGTGCTACAGTGTCAGTAGGCATGGTGCTACAGTGTCAGTAGGCATGGTGCTACAGTGTCAGCAGGCATGGTGCTACAGTGTCAGCAGGCATGGTGCTACAGTGTCAGCAGGCATGGTGCTACAGTGTCAGCAGGCATGGTACTACAGTGTCAGTAGGCATGGTCCTACAGTGTCAGTAGGCATGGTGCTACAGTGTCAATAGGCATGGTGCTGCAGTGTCAGTAGGCATGGTGCTACAGTGTCAGCACGCATGGTACTACAGTGTCAGTAGGCATGGTCCTACAGTGTCAGTAGGCATGGTCCTACAGTGTCAGTAGGCATGGTGCTGCAGTGTCAGCAGGCATGGTGCTACAGTGTCAGCAGGCATGGTGCTGCAGTGTCAGCAGGCATGGTCCTGCAGTGTCAGTAGGCATGGTCCTACAGTGTCAGTAGGCATGGTGCTACAGTGTCAGTAGGCATGGTGCTACAGTGTCAGCAGGCATGGTGCTACAGTGTCAGCAGGCATGGTGCTACAGTGTCAGCAGGCATGGTACTACAGTGTCAGTAGGCATGGTCCTACAGTGTCAGTAGGCATGGTGCTACAGTGTCAGTAGGCATGGTGCTACAGTGTCAGCAGGCATGGTCCTACAGTGTCAGCAGGCATGGTGCTGCTGTGTCAGCAGGCATGGTCCTACAGTGTCAGCAGATGGTCTGCAAGTTGTTGAATGTTGTAGGCACATCGTCTGAATGCTTGACACTTGGTCTGAATGTTTGACACTTGGTCTGAATGTTTGACACTTGGTCTGCAAGTTGTTTATACGTGGTCTGCATGTCGTTGACACATGATCTGTTGACCCATGGTCTGCGTGTTGTTGACACATGGTTTGTTGACACATGGTATGTTGATACATGGTCTGCATGTAGGCCTATTTGATACATGGTCTGCAAGTTGTTGATACATGCATGTTGTTGACACATGGTCTGAATTTTGCTCACACATGGTCTGAAAGTTTGACACATGGTCTGCATGTTGTTGATGCACAGCCTGCATCTGATTGACACATTGTCTGTTGACACATGGTTTGTTTATGTGTTGTCTCCATGTCTTTGGCACATGGTATGTAGGTTGTCTGCACGTTGTTGGCACACTGTCTGCAAGTTTTGACACATGATCTGAATGTTGTTGATGCACGGTCTGCATATCTTTGACACACGGTGTATCTACACATTGTTGCCATGTTGTTGTAGGGTAACTAGATGTTCCTGGCCAACTGTCTACATGTTGTTGTCATGTTGTTGTCATGTTGTTGTCATGTTGTTGTCATGTTGTTGCAGGGTAACATGGTGTTCCTAGCCAACTATATACTTATTGTTGCCATGTTGTTGTAGGGTAACTGGGTGTTCCTAGCCAACTATCTACATATTGTTGCCATGTTGTTGTAGAGTAACTGGGTGTTCCTAGCCAACTATATACATGTTGTTACAGGGTAATTGGGTGTTCCTAGCCAACTATCTACACGTTGTTGTCATGTTTTTGCAGGGTAACAGGGTGTTCCTGGCCAATTGTTTACATGTTGTTGTCATGTTGTTGCAGGGTAACAGCGTGTTCCTGGCCAACTGTCTACATGTTGTTGTCATGTTGTTGCAGGGTAACTGGGTGTTCCTGGCCAACTGTCTACATGTTGTTGTCATGTTGTTGCAGGGTAACTGGGTGTTCCTGATCAACTGTCTACATGTTGTTGTCGCGTTGTTGTCATGTTGCAGGGTAACTGGGTGTTCCTGGCAAACTGTACATGTTGTTGTCATGTTGTTGTCATGTTGTTGCAGGGTAACTGGGTGTTCCTGGTCAACTGTCTACATGTTGTTGTTGTGTTTTGTCATGTTGTTGCAGGGTAACTTTGTGTTCCTGGCCAACTGTCTACATGTTGTTGTCATGTTGTTGTCATGTTTTTGCAGGGTAACTTTGTGTTCCTGGCCAACTGTCTACATGTTGTTGTCATGTTGTTGTCATGTAGTTGCAGGGTAACTGGGTGTTCCTGGCAAACTGTCAACACGTTGTTGTCATGTTGTTGTCATGTTGTTGTCATGTTGTTGTCATGTTGTTGCAGGGTAACTGGGTGTTCCTGGCCAACTGTCTACACGTTGTTGTCATGTTGTTGTCATGTTGTTGCAGGGGAACTGGGTGTTCCTGGCAAACTGTCTACACGTTGTTGTCATGTTGTTGTCGTGTTGTTGCAGGGTAACTGGGTGTTCCTGGCCAACTGTCACCTGTCACTCAGCTGGATGCCGCAGCTGGACAAGTTGATTGAGCAGCTTCAGGTGGAGGAGCCTCATCCTGACTTCCGACTGTGGCTCTCCAGTAGCCCGCATCCCAAGTTCCCCATCTCCATCCTCCAGTCGGGCATCAAGATGACGACAGAACCACCAAAGGTACGGAGGCGGTGGCACTGTTAGGTGAAGAATAGTTTTAGAAAAGATGATGTTACTCAAGTGTGGCCTGATTGGCGGTGTGATTGTATTAGTAACACTTGTGTTATTTTCATCAAGTTGTGTTATTTGATTTTAAGTAATGTAGTAGTTCATTATGGTCAAATTAATTTCATAATTATTATTTAATAGTAACATAGTGTTATTAGTTTGTGTCTACGAGAATTATTTAACTGCTATGAATATTTTCTGATTTTCAGTTATGCTTTCTCATAATGGCAACATGTATTGTGCATGTTAATTGTGTTGTGGTTAGTATTAGTTACCATAATATATCAACTACAATGTTGGTTTATTAGAAGTGCTATTCACACAGTACATGTAGGTTAATATCATGTTTAACAACTGTGTTTAGCTAATTATTGTATCTGATGTGTTTATTGATGATTGAAATAATGATGTTGTGTAGTTGAACCTAAAATATGCATTATAACACAGGACATGATAATACAAGATTTGATGAAATTCACCCAAAGTCAAAATACAGTCAAAGCACTGTGCAAATGTATTTCATTTCGGGATTTGTTGACAGGGTCTGAAGGCGAATCTGAAGCGTCTGTACAACAACATATCGGAACAACAGTTCACCCGAAGCCATCGGCCGGAGCGATACCGCAAGCTTCTCTTCTGCTTGTGCTATTTCCACTCTGTGCTGCTGGAACGAAAGAAGTTCCTCATGCTTGGGTGGAACATCCCCTACGAGTTCAACGACTCAGACTTTGAGGTAAATAGAGTTGATCTGCCAGCAGATTAAGTGGTGTGTTTCTTTTAACCTCTTAAGCCCTGAGTTTCTGAGAGTCTGAAACTCAAATCTTCACATGTGTTCATATACTGAGCTGTAAAATCAAAACAGTTCATCAAAAGTGTATAAACGTATATATTGTCTGATTCAGAAAGGTTCTATGCATGTGTTAGTCATAAAATAATTGATGTTTAACTAAGAGAAATTAATTAGCATATAATTTGCATAAGTCAAAAAATCAAGATGGCCGACAGTGAAACCCGAAAAATCGGTGTTCAGGATCCAAGAGGTTAACAAACCTTCTTGTATACTTTCCATATATTTAGTCTACCCTCTCAAATGTTCTTCCGGTGGGAGTCTCCCAGGACCCAGATTATTGTGTAACTCCTGTCCACCCAGAAAAGAACAGCTTTTCCTAGATGAATATAAAAGGGTTCATGCTTTTGGTGAGCGTCGTTTTGGTTTGTTGGTGAATCATAATGGAGATTCACTTAGAGACTTGGAGGTTTTTGGTGAGCATATTACTCTAAGGAAGAAAGAAGTTTGGAATTTTCAAAATATAAAATTCAGCATTTCAGCACACAAAGGTTGGCATGTATGAGGATATTCATTGGTGGATTTGTGATATCATCATACACGCCAAATTGTCTGTGCCAAAATGTGGAATCGTGTATTCCACCAATTATGATATTCCACCAATGAATCACTTTCAGGTACACCGTGAGGTCATTCATTGTTTCAGGTGTCAGAGAACCTCCTCAACATCTACCTGGATGAATATGAGGACACACCCTGGGACGCCCTCAAATACCTCATCGCCGGCATCAACTATGGTGGTCATGTGACCGACGACTGCGACAGACGCCTCCTGTTGACCTACATCAGCGACTTCTTCTGCGAGGATAGCATCTCCACACCATTCTTCAAGTGAGTTCTACATTTAATTCTTAGTATGTTACAACTTTTAATTTTGTTAACAGATAGTCATCTAATGCAGGTTCCAAATCTGATATGGACAAGACAACAATCTTGTCTTCTCTTAAAGGGAGGGTGTCAGCTCCTCTGCCGAGAATTGGCCTAGCAGTACTTTGTAATGGGAGTCTGCTGTTAGCACGCAGGAAATTATACATCAAAGGGTATTTTGGTTGAATTTTTTTTACTTAACTTTGACTGTATTATTGCCAATCTATTTTGTTTTGAAACTGGATGTTTTGTTTACCATTTGAATGTGTTCCAGGCGGAATCTTTGAAATGATGACCTCTGTTCCGAGCTTAATAAAGTACCTAAGCACAAACTGACAGGCAGTTGTCAACATGCATGTTGTAATTTTAAGAATGTAATATTGAATGAAAAAATAAAACATAGGAGCTGCATGATACCCTTGCTTTAATCTTCTGTAACCATTTTTTTAAAAGGTTGAACAATCAATCACAAAGCAGGATGTGACCATTTGTAGAATGTCTTTAAGTAGTACTGTTACAATCGTATGTAGAATCCATAAAAGAATCATCAAATCAAAAGACATTAATTATGCACCACTAATTGTTACAATATTTAGATGAATGAAAGTCGTAAAATACATTAAAGTAGCTTTTTTGCCTAGTCCTATGATTTAACAAATATGAGTTGCACTTTCTAAACCTGAGAATAAATTCTATACATGGTATGACATAGTACATGTAACTGACTTCGAAATAGTCTCATACGTGTGTGTTTCAACATGTTGAATTGGAAATGCTCTGAACTAGAATGAGAATGGTCGTAAATCTGACCACCCACACATCTGCCCATACAGTGACCACGTACACTGACCATACATCCTGCTGTAGGTTGTCCAGTCTGATCACCTACTACATCCCCAAGGACGGACCATTGAAGGCTTACAAGGAGTACATCAGTATGCTTCCTAACATGGACCACCCCGAGGCATTTGGCCAGCATCCCAATGCAGACATCACATCTCAGATCCAAGAGACGAGACTTCTCTTTGAGACGCTCCTGTCTCTGCAGCCTCAAGTGGCCACAGGCAGTGGGGAGAGCATAGAGGACCAGGTCTGTGTTACACTCTGTGTCTTAGAGGACCAGGTCTGTGTTACACTCTGTGTCTTAGAGGACCAGGTCTGTCTTACCCTCTGTGTCTTAGAGGACCAGGTCTGTCTTACCCTCTGTGTCTTAGAGGACCAGGTCTGTGTTACACTCTGTGTCTTAGAGGACCAGGTCTGTGTTACACTCTGTGTCTTAGAGGACCAGGTCTGTGTTACACTCTGTGTCTTAGACGACCAGGTCTGTCTTACCCTCTGTGTCTTAGAAGACCAGGTCTGTGTTACACTGTGTCTTAGAGGACCAGGTCTGTCTTACCCTCTGTGTCTTAGAGGACCAGGTCTGTCTTGCCCTCTGTGTCTTAGAGGAACAGGTCTGTCTTACCCTCTGTGTCTTAGAGGACCAGGTCTGTCTTACCCTCTGTGTACTAATACCTGGCACCACTCCTGGGACATTTTATCACATTTCAGTACTTTTATTAATCACTAGATAAGAATTAATTGTATGGAAACATTGTCCTTCTCTTGTGGAGCTCCAAGGGCATGGGACCAACTACCCCTTACTATCCATTACGAGTGATAACCAGTTTAAGGTTGCACTCAAGACACATCTTTTCTTTTTACAGATTATTTTGACATTGCGTTTGACATAGTTAATTAGTCACATATTCATCCATTTATTTTATTTATACTATTTTTATTTATAGATTATTTAGACATTGGACGATCATAGTTAATTACTCACATATTCATCAATTAATTTTATTTATACTATTTTTATGCACTGTATAGTTGTGTGCTTATTTATGTTAGAATTGTTATATCATTTTTTATTATGATTATTATTTTAATTCAGTTCGAATAACCACTGTAAAGCACCCCAGAACAATTATTTGGATGGGGCACTATATAAGAAATAAATAAATTATTATTATCATTAACACCATTGAGCAGAGTCATACTTTGGAAATGAATGTCTAAATAAAATTAGTATTATAAAGTTATTATTTATCTATAACACTAATATAAAGATATATATAAGAAGCATAAATTTGTCTTGATACTTTGGCAAGGTGGCTAAACAATGTCAGTTTTATAATTCAAAGTAATGGTGATAGACCATGAAATTTCAAGTGCTATTGACTGTCAGGTAATAATAATGAACTTTTATATATAACTCCTATATCCGCCACATGGAGGCACACATAGCACTTTCACACTATTTTGTTAGAAATATAATATTAAAACAATAATAATGCAGCGATGTTTAAAAAGAAAATGTATAACAATAAAATTTATATAATTACCATTTATTATAAAATAAAAAGCTCTAGCATTGTTATCAAGGTAACGTACATTCGTTAAAGATACCTGTCTAAAAATGTATTATATATATATATATATATATATATATATATATATATATATTATATATAATTTCTCATCTGTTTAGGTTGAAGCTTTCAAATGATTGTGATACACTTTCTGCCGTAGATGATACACCTTTTGTATTTCAATACATGTTCATACATTTAAATGATGATAATACACCTTGATATTTTCAAGTGACAGATGATATACCTTGATATCTGCAGGTGATGGACCTGGCTGAGAACCTGATGAAGCAAGTACCAGAGAACATCGACTACCATGCAACAGCTCGTATTCTGGCAGTTGACCCCTCACCCCTCAATGTCGTACTTCTACAAGAGGTCAGTGTGGTCAAGGTCATATTGCTAGCATGATGGCGATATTAGCCATGTTTATTACCACCAGTAGTAGTAAATAAGGCTCGGGTGGCTTTTAAATGGCTGTTGCATGTTGTGTTCGTTTTAATAATTTGCATAAATAACAGCTGATCGATCATTAATTTTACATGTATATGTGAAAAGGATTAAGTTTTCCAAATAATGTTCACTATTAGGCATTTTCAAATTCACTCCATAACAGTGTTTTAATATGATCAAACACTGGGACTTTGCTCCATGACATTTTCGCTGGTGTGTCATGGAAATAATATCCCCAGTGGCTTTTAGCTTTTTGCGAAGCCTCTCGTTTTAACAACAAATTCTGAGTAATTGTTGATTTTCTTTGAGCTTGTTATCTCAGTGAAACTGTCTTGCCCTGTACACTGGGTTTACTGGTGTTCCGTCCGACAGATTGAGCGCTACAACCTCCTACTGAACCTGATCAGGAAGCAACTAACAGACCTTGAGCGAGGCATACAGGGACTTGTAGTGATGTCGACAGATCTAGAGCAGGTGTTCCACTGTATCTACGAGGCCCGAGTCCCACCCACGTGGGAGAAGGTAGGGCCACTGGGAAACCAACGAGTTGTTTTATAATTTATTCTTTCTAGTGTTATACATTTTGAAATCAGTGTTTAATTTGTTTTGTATTAATTTATATACCTGTTTTTAGTGTTGTACGTCTCAAAACCAATATTTGTATATATATATATATATATATATATATATATATATTAATTTGTATAAATTATATAGTTTATTTATTTAATAATATACATTAATTGTATTGCTTGTACAGCACATCGAGAATTAGTGCTAGAGAAAAATTGCATTATTATTATATAGCCAAATGTTGACTGAACTACTTTTATGTTAATTGTGATTGAGTAAAATTACATGTAAGTGCCCTGAAAAAATTATTTACATAAAGGAAAAAGATCTTTGAAAAGGCCTGCTTGAGTAGAGTAAAACTATTTTCAAAATTATTTGGTATAGGACTGTGTTGTTATGTCAGTACAGTGTATATCAACAGGCACATAAAATACAAGAATGCAAATGATAACTACTTTTCTCTGCCAATAACAATTACTAAAATAAAATAACTACATTGTACGCCAATACGAATGCAACCTGACCACTGAATTGCCATGACTGCATACTATTAATAAATGATAACACGTCAATGGGATCCACAGGCAATTAGACATGGAAATATTGTAAACACAAATACTAGAAAGTAACAAAGTAAAAAGGATTGTTACTATAGATAAAAACCATTGTGTTACATGAAAAAGTACTTTATTAAAATGTTACTTCATTATACAATCCTGTTCATTTTGGCAGTTCTACCACAGCATAAAAGGTAAAACGTTCGAGCAGAGTTATAGACTGGATGCCATGTTATACAAGAATGTACATTTGCGTTATAGGGCGTGTAAGTCTTGCACGCGAAAACGAGGCTGGGGGCAGTTGGGGGCAGGAGGTCCATATTCTCCATGTTAACGTGTAGGACTTCGTTTTGTTTTTGGTTGTAATAATCGAACGGTTCCAGTCTAACTATTTCAGTTATACTGTCCGAAGGATTATTACAAGCAGAAGCAGTGGAAGTGTGGAACACTTTGCCGGTGACAATGATCACGGAAATCATGAATTTTAATCGATTATAATGGTGGTTGCCATGGCAATAGCGCCAAGTACTTGCATTTGGCGATCTTGACTAATAATGAAAAGTGCCATTTTTCGCGTAGTACAACCTGTTTGGGGCAAACGTACACATGTGTTATGATTATGCGAATTTGGGCAACTTGTCAGATATAAGTGCTTATCGAAACCACAATGTACAGCAATGTAAAATGCAAATAAATGTATTATTCTTGTGACCAGTCCCCAATTGTCTCGCTTAGACCCCAATGAGCTCCAATCGCGCGGAGTCACGCCATTTATCGTGACACACTTACGGGCCCTATTATGAATAAAATAGATCAGCTACAATTGGTGACTGTTTGCGTGCAGGCCTACCCGTCTCTGAAGCCCCTCGCGTCATGGACCAGGGACCTGATTCAGCGGATGGACCAGTTTGAGAAGTGGGCGACTACGTCCCACCCTCCTATGGTCTTCTGGCTGTCTGGGTTCACCTTCCCCACTGGCTTCCTCACTGCAGTGCTACAGAAGGCTGCCCGGCAGAACAGCGTAAGTCAATCAATCAATCAATCACTTTATTGTCCTTAAAAAGGATATGCATTGTACAACTCATGATCTACAATATATGGGATGGTCACAAGAAAATGCAAGTGAATTCCAGATGTGTCCACTATAAGAACAGTTCAACCGGTTGACAGCAATATGAATCATTTAGCATTCAACATTCTAATGGCCACAGGCACAAAACTCCTGCTATAGCGAAATGTTTTACATTTTACACAACGGTATCTCCTTCGAGACGGAAGTACATGGAAGAACGTAGAGAGCGGGTGATCAGACTCAGTAGCAACAGCACGAGCTTTCTTAAAAATTGCATGGTCGATTATTTCGGAGAGCATTGGTGTAGGTAAGCCAATGATCTTGGCAGAAACGTGTGAGATTTTCAGAAGGCTATTACGGTTTTTCACCGAAAGAGCAGGGTAGTCTCAAATGCTGCAGTAGGTTATGAGAGGCACAATTATGCTACGGTAAAGACGTAAAGTCTGGGTGGGGCCTCTCAGTGAAAGATAGCTATCATGTAGAGTAACATATAAGTGATGCTGTTCTCTTCCTAGACGCTCACAAGTGAGGGTGGCCGGGAATCTGTTTGCCAATATCAGCCTTCTTACTGTTCCTTTACGTTTTTACCACCTTTCTTGCACTATTTCCTCTATCGACCTGTTTCCCATTCCCTCAATCATTGGCTCTACATTCCTCTCCCACACTTTCCATGTCTATCTTCATAGTCTTCCCATCACTATCTTGGTCTTCATTCACTTTCTGTGCATCTGCTCTATGCCAGCTTTTCGCCTCCCGTTTTCTCCACATAACCAGCCCGTTTCAGTTGACTTGTCACCAGCTTATTCTGAAGGCGTTCCTTTACTCCAACTGCTACCATCAGTTCCTCCATTCTTCACTTATCAGTTCTATTCACTCCTAGAATTCTTCTTAGTGAGTTGTTCTCTCGTAGCTGCTGTCTCTTGTTGTTTATCTGTTAGTGCCATCGTCTCTAAGTCATATTTAAAAGGTAAAGTTGCCTACAACAAGATCTTCGTGGCAAAGTGAGTAGCATGCTTGGTAGAGATGCAGTTGATAAGTCTGATGCTGTAGGAACCTTTACGGTTTAAAAACGTATCCTCAACATTAGCAATGACATTTATATGTAATTGTACAGACATTTTAATTGGACCATATGGAGTACTTGGGGCAAATTGCTATATATGTTATTTGTAAAAAAAATTGTAAGACAAGTTTTATATAAACTATTTATTTATTATACATATTTAATATATTTGTTAACTTAATCATATTATTACCTTATTTATTATATCTACTGATATTTTTTATTTATTTACTTCGTGTTTTAAATGTTTTGTATATGGGTTTTCCTATTCATATTCATAAAAGATTGTCTTTATACTGCCTTCATTGAAAACAGCGAAAACAAATTACGCATATTTTGTTCTGTAATCAAAGCCATGGTTTTCTCTAGTGGTACCAAGTACTTTATGGCTGCCATAGTATTAAAATAATGACATGATTGCTGTCGTTGTAATTTTGGCAGACTAAAGCCAGTGGTCCCTTCTGTATGATAATTACCCATGGGTACACCATAATTATCCCACACAGGAGATACACCTTTTTATGTAATCCAAAGTACAACTGTAGTCTAATTACCTGTAGAGATTGAAAGCCGTAAACATAAACTACTCCGACCTGTTTGTTTGAGGTTAAATGTTATAGATGAAGTCATTATTGCTGTTAATATTATATATGCTGTTGCCATGTTGTGTAGTTCTGGTGATTTCCTCCAGGTGTCGGTCGACACTCTAACGTGGGAGTTCACTGTGCTGACTGTGGATGACAGCAACTTGACCGGCCCACCAAAGGTAGTGACCACATACTTCCAGATGCAGAACTTTATATAAAAAAAACATTTAAATTCTACATTCTTAAATGATTTGATTTATTTTATCCTTCTATATTTGTATTTGTTTATTTATTTATTTTATGTGTCTGTTATGGTGACACTTTGATATGGTAGAGATCATTTTAGTCACATGTTTAGGTAATTATTTTAATTTAAATATATTAAATATACATGTAAAGCGCCTTGAATAGTTGTACCTACATATGGCACTATATATGTGTGTTTATTTATTTATTTCCTTGCTGTTTTACTTGTTTAAGTGAACCATAACATACACACAACTGAATAATCTGTGACAGGTCAAACATTGTATCCCTAAATTCTCATGTTCCAACGTTCTCGGGCTATTCTTATATGCGACATGATTTCGCATTGACTCACGCGACACAGTTTGGCTTTACTAATACAGCAAAGTACACAATGTCACCCAACAAAAATATAATTTTGTGTGCATGGGTTTGACAAATTAGGTTAATATATCGATTCGAAATTTACTCAATACGTACATATCTCGCAGAAGCATTTGCTCAGGTTTCTAAATATATGAAAACATTAGGATTCATATTCATGCCACCATCAATATACACTGTATTTTTGTTTGGAATCAATGTTATATTTCACCATAGATCTTAGACACATTTTATTTACATTATCAGTGGCAAGCTCACTGATAAAACTAGTACCGTTGAAGACATTTTAAGGTCGCAAATGAACCAATAACATTTTAAAAAGTCATGATATCTAGCTAGATACATATGTACATTGTTTTAGCTGATTTCATACGTCTAGGAACAGCTAGATATCATGCACTGCTCTTAGGATGAGTTTTGATGTTATTTGTATGTCCTTTGACTTCTGCTCAAGGTACATTATAACACAAAACATCCTGATTAAAAATATGCAAAATATCAAAGAATGTCTCATAAATCAGTACGACTATATTAACAAAAATTACTTTGATAAACTGTAACCGTTTCCACCTTGTCATGTCTTGTAACGCTAATACACAGACAGTCGAGCTGAAATGGTAACAGACATGATGAGCATAGTAATATTTGTCATCCTAAAAGTGCATTTCGTAACATAAAATTTATGTTCGCATCTGAGAGTGATATCGTTGTCTTGTAGGACGGTGTCTACGTGAAGGGGATGTTCCTCCAGGGAGCGGGTTGGGATAAGAAGAATGCTTGCCTACTGGAGGCAGAGCCCATGCAACTGGTGTGCAACATCCCCAGCATCCACTTCAAGCCAGTCGAGGCCCGGCGCCGGGCACTCAAGGGTGAGTTGGGCTTCCATTACAGTGACGTTGTATTTCCTGCACGTGAGACACTAACTGTTCCATTCTCAGTTCAAGCTCAGTAGCATTACTGTAGAATTAAGTGGAAGTAAAATAGATATACTAGTATGCAGAGACGAAACAGTTTGTTCATAGTAATTTATCAAAAACATTTAAATTTATTTTTTAGTATTATATAATTTATATATATATATATATATATATGTATATATATATATATATATATATATATATATATATATATATATATATATATACATATATATACATATATATTCCAGTAGTTTATCAAAAAACATTTTAATTCATATTTTCATTGTAGGTTTTGTTTTATACTAAATGTCCTTGTAGGTGATTATTTGAAATATTTGTTACTTTTATTGAGGTTTTAAACTGGTGATTTCTTGAAATAATTTCAATGTATTTTATCAGAGAACAAAGGAACTTGGGTGATAATCACGTGATTCTAACTTGGTTTTTGCACGAGTCTACACATTCATTGATTGCACTGTTTTTGGTTGCTGTGTGTTATAACGGTGATACTTAAACCACATTAGTACGGTTCAACATAATTAAGGTTGTTTAATTTAACTACCTAGTTTTACTTAAGGTTAAGGTGATTTACTAATAACTGCACTTCTCTGTTGAGTTATTAATTCATCAGATATTAACAAACATGTACAATTCACGGGAAGTTTCTCTCAAAGTTTCCGTCCATGTGTTGTTGCATCATACGGAACTGGAGTACATACTTATCAATGTTTATTGTCGACAAAACATTTCAGTAGCCCTGATTGTTGGCATTCCCTGTTCCCATGGCGCTAACTTGCATGTATTTTCAGGGATGTATCAGTGCCCTGTATACTATTACCCCAATCGGGGTGGAGAGCAGGGGCGACAGTCATTTGTACTGATGATGGATGTGAAGATTGGGGAGAAGAGCCCCGACCACTGGATTCGCCGGGGCGTGGCAGCTTTGCTCAGTCTCGACTACTGATCCTCAGTAATGTGTCTTCCAGTGTCTGTCGCTGTCGTAACCCCCCTCGTCAGGCTGTCTGTCACGCGCATGGCATGTCACCTGCGGCATGCTCGTTGTTGTCGCCAGGTGGCACCATTGTACATAGCATGGCTGCTTCCTGTTTGCGGAGCTCTCTGAAATTTTGTTTGCTACACTGATATATTTAGTCACTGAAACTGTTTGAGACATAACTGATCAGTCATTATTTAGCCACTCTGATCTGCCTTTGCATAACGCCTAGTACATGTAAAGTGCAAAGAATAATGGGATGAGACTATTTTACTTATCAGTTTTGGAAGTATTTTTTTTGTATTTAAAAAAAGAAATTGGCTGAAATTGCTCTTTGTTTTAATTAAGACAGTATTTCAATAATCAATATATTTTATTTATTACTATATATATATATATATATATATATATATATATACTGTATATATATATACTGTATATATATATATATATATATATATATATATATATATATATATATACCTCATCTAAGCTCTACTTATCGAGCTCAACAAAATATTTGGTAAATGAAGAATACTGTAGAAACAATTTGAAATACTGTAGGAAACGGTGAATCCGATTAAAACTATACTTGGCGTTAAAATGGTCATTTACGGTATCAGTGCCAACTTGAAAGTTTTGGAATCGTAAATCAAAGGGTGTCTACCTTGGAATCCGTTATTTATGACATGTTAATTAAACGAGATCATTATTAACTGTTCTGTCAAAATGTCAAGACCAACGAAAAAAGGATTACAACTTTATTGTGATTTTATGATACTCTTCCAATTTAATACTGCCAGTTCTTATCAAATAAATACATAGTAGTCATCAGTAAATAACTAAAATTTAATAAATGTTACGCAAAATTTATTTTAAATCATCTTATATTACCACATTAGACTAACGTATGAAATATAGTTATCTTGTTATGCATGGACTATGATGTTGTACATAAACTGTTGTCACCAGCTCAGTGAAAGAGATCGTCTATAGCTTGTTAGTTGAAGAAAATGATTCGTTAGTTTCCCAATGAATCCTAGCGAATCTTACGTTGTATCACAGTAGACCTGATTGTTTAGATTTGGTAATGATTGTTTTTCTGTTGTTCGTTATCATTATAATAAAAATTATGATAAAATTACGGATATGTTAAAATGTTGTTGCCCACCAAATTGAATTTGATAAGCCCAAACATTGTTTCACAATTTGATGTTTTGCATGTGCAATAGATAACTATCACTGTCAGGTTTAAGGGGCCTTTTAAATACACATCTCTCTTATGTTTAATATAGTCACATTATTGCCAATCTCAAAGAAAGCAATGCATATGTTGGTTGTCTTTAAATAATTACCAGTGAGGCTAATTATGGACCACGGAACAGGTAGTCACCATAGAAGGCTATGTTGTACATGAATCTGTGAGACTCTCAGGAATTATCCCTTCCTTGCTTATGTAGAGCGTCATACTTGCGTGTACATTGCTACAGCGGCTGCTGCAACCAAGTTACTCTTTCCTTGTGGCTTTCTTTAAGAATGAAAACTAACTTTGTGAAGAATATCAGTATACCGGAAACCAGAATGGCATTAGCCGACATACTCAGTGCTAACAAAGTTGTACATATGATAGACGATGTTCTTATTGAATATTATACATATTCGACTCAGTCTGCTCGCCATTATGTAAGTCCGTTACTTGACTTGATTGTTAATGTGACATCTTGTTTCAGATTTGGTGTTATGTGGCTATTTGGTAGATCTTCACCAATATGATATGGCGCTACTGCACTGTTTAAATCATTATATTTAATGTTTCAGTCGAGTTCCCTAGATTTTTAGTAGGAAATATCTGGAGTTTGGGTCATACCTGGCATGGTTGTTCTCAATATTGATTTAGTAAATGCTGTTGTCAAGTGTTGTGAATCCGTTTATCAGTTCAATGTATGCATGCGAACGTATCACATGTATTACTGTGATCTTGATAACGAAGTCTCTGAAGCACATGTCACAAACAGAGCATAGACTATTTCAGCACTATATAGGGTGTGCATAAAGTGTGCGCACATAAACAGAGGTAAAATTGACAAATAGTCTAATTCAATTAGGTGTGAATGTGTGTCAGAAAGTACTTCAGTACTCCGATGTTTATCCAAGCTTTTTAACGCATTAATAAAATGTGGGTTTAAATAAACTTATTTTACAAAGTTAAACAAATTGCATTACAAACATAATGTTCATGTATATTGAATGTCTTATTTTTCGATGATTGCCAGGCATATGACGATATATCAAACTGTCGATGTGTCATGATACTATCGATAGTAAACTTAGCAATCAGTTGTGGAACACCCCACACTGAACTATCAATGATAACAATAATTGTCAAGAAGATCTGCATGTCTACTAGGTCCATACAAAAACAATGTCTGCAAGCAAGATTTTTCAAATGAATTTTATGATTTAGTTTATCCTCAATATGTACTTTAGCCTGCTTCTGAATATTACTACTTATATATGTTGTAACAACTTGTTAATCCATGTCCTACCCTTTGTCTAGGCGTGTACAACTGCCCATGCTACTACTACCCGAATCGCGCTGGCACCAACGACCGACCATCTTTTATCGTCATGGTCGACTTGAAGACAGGCGAGAAACCGCTGGAACACTGGACGAAACGTGGCACAGCTCTGCTCATGAGCATGGACAACTAACGTGTCCAAATCGGCCACGCGTGACAAGTTCTTGCGCGACTCCGGCGTCACGGGTGGCTGATTTACCGTTGAACCAAGTCACAGCGGCTTGACATTGCAAAATGTGTGACCACAGACAATGATGCATGATTAAAATCTGTTCACATTATACATAATATGCAACAGTGAAATGCGATGCACATTTTTATTATTGTTTTAGATTTGTTTTATTTATTACCCGTTTTTGTTCTTGTAAAATTGTATATATATTAAAATAAATCAGTTCAGATACATACGATAATTATTATACAGACTGTATATTTGTATAGTTTATTTGATGATGAAATTCCCCAGACTCTTTGTTGCTCTACGGTGTTTGCAGAAAACAGGTATGCCCTGAACAGATTGGTCGATGGACAATTGATACGTCGTGATAAAAATGGACTGTGTTATAAATATAGTAATAATTTAATATATTTGCAATATATGCATACATGTATCATCTGAATGAACGTTTTCGTTTTACCAGTGTTGTCTATACTAATTATTGTTTGAATTAATTGTGATATTTAAAACATGTTACATTAAAAACGTGTTTGTTTGATTTGTTTGCATACATCTGCCTGTTTCCAGAAAATTGAAATAACTTGCATAACGTCATTTCTATTGGGTACTCTTTCGTCGGTATTGTCGGACGAACACATTATTGTCATCAGACATGACATTTGCAGCTGGCAAATTCACACAAAAATCCAGGAGCAGAATCACGACCTCTATAAAAAAAAGTAAAGGTAAGTTTTTATATAGCGCAGTATCCAGTCCATAGGACTGCTCAAAGCGCTTTTACACATTACTTCCCCGGCAGACCTGTTCAATCAAATACCATCTCAACTTCTCTGGGAAGCATCCAGCCACATGCTACAATTTATGTGCGAAAGGCTGCGCGTACACATATCCACCACTGTCTATTGCCAGGTACTCATTTATACAGCTGAGTGAAATGGAGCAATGTAGAGTGAACAAACTTGCCCAAGGTTTTAACACCGCAGCACAGGATTCGAACCCGGGTTCTCTTAGTCGAGAGTCCGGAGGTCTACCCCTGAGCCACTGCGCTCTATGCCGTCTCTGTCGATCTGACCAAAGTCTTTGACAAGATGAGCCGCGATAGCCTCTGGAGATGAAAATATAACGACAAAGTCTGGTCTGTGAGAGGTTTATCGGCATCGCCAGACAGTGTTTCTCCAGGGCATTCCAGCTTATGTCCTCCGCTGTTTTCTCAGTTAGCAAAGGCGTGCAACAGAGGCAAGTTCACGGCCCTACTGTCCGACGCCTTTAGAGGGGATGAAAACATCAACTACTGGACTGGTGGAGTGACATTTAACTTGAGAAGACTTCAAGAAGAGTATCCTTGTGCGAGATGTTATCCCCGATTTCATCTTCGCTTATGACTGCGCTCTCAGCAGAATCTTCAACGCATGTGACAATTTCGGCCTTATTATTAATACGAAGACGTCAAAGTTACGCCTCCGCCACGGAAAGTTGTAGAAATGAATGTGACATCGATGTGAAGGGACTGAATCTATGTGGTGGACAAGTTCACTTACTCCATGGTCGTCGACACTGACGATGAGATCCATTGACGCGTTGCGTATGTAGGACTACAAGCGACTGTTCAGAAACGAAGATAAATCCGCACAATTGAAGGGGAACTATGCTGCCTACACTACGCTTGCAATAGATGGACTATTTGGTTACCCCATAATATGATAGAGACGCTGATTAGTTCTCAGACCAACTCTGAAATATAAACTAAATCAACTATATACATATATCAAATAATACTATACTATTGAATGTATTTAATATTAACCGTATATTCGAAATTTACAGCTGTTCGTGAAGCAGGTTTAATCTCGATTACACCTACCCAGGCTCCGAGAGCAGTGACTGAGTTTTAATCCCTCTCACTGATAGCATTCAAAAGCCGGCTAAGTTACAAGACTGTCTTCTCGGCATAGTAACATAACCGAACAAGAGTCGGTTCAATCAGAATTAGCGAAGACACGGCTGCGACAGCCAGCCCTTTGGCACTATTAGCATAGCCGCGGGAAATAAGGATGTAAGAGGGTACGTAGGACCGTATAATTGTCCTGGGGGAGGGGAGATGTATGGTTCAGCCCCAGTAAAATACCAGGAAGCAAAATGTTGGGTGCCGCGGAAAATTTCCATAAATACCCCCATCTTTCGATGTCACGATTCACCGCAGACGAAAGGCGGAGTGGTGCTGAAACCCCATTTCTCATATATTCAGTATGTTGAGTTGTATCATGTTCTGAAATAGTCATCTTTCCGTTGCTGATTAGCGTAAAGAAAGTAGACTTTTCTTACTCTGGAGATCAGTGACGATGACGAGGAATGGCCCTGTCTGGTCTACAGAGAGCCCTTTGCTAAATCCTGGTCAAGGGAAACTTGGGCGCAGTGTTTGCAATGCAAACCGTGGGCACACGAAGAATACGCCAACGATCGACGATATATTTTGTGTCCGAACGGTGAATCAAATGTACGTGGTCGAGTTATACAATGTAGTGTACGTGCCCGCGCAATACGCCAGTTCGGAAGCCCGCTGCCGCGAAGCATCGTGGGTAACGTCATAGCCCAATCGACATAAACATTCCATGAGTGCCTGTTTGAGATCTACAGAAGTTCCAGTTTATAGTCTTCTTTTAGTGTCTTGCTTTCTTGTGATCGTCGCCGATAAGGCCGACTTTAACAAGTGCCAGATATAGAAAAGAAAACTTAATGTTATTTACTGGACAGCACGTTGCCAACAACTGGGGGTGTAGATGTACTAGTTGCGCACGCATTCGCCAGTCATTCGTGATTCGGTTCCTCGTATTTCAAGGTTCCTCCGAAGGCAAGCGTGAAAGAAGAATTAGTACAGAAAGCGGGGTAATAACGCAGGTTTTTGATCATGCAAAATTATGTTTTGGAATAATTGTCTGATATGAACAGTGACTTAATGACCACGTGAATCAGTGCTAAATCATACAGTGCATGTGCAGTGTTGCTTCTGCGATCCATCCTAGCGGGGTTTAGTTAAACTAAAATGCACACGCCGAAGTCAAGCTATGTTGAGAACTAGGCCCGTAGCGAAGAGAGCGATGAATTCGCTAAATTTCGCAACACAGAAAGTCCATAATTTTATCGTCTGCAGGAAATTGGCCAACACGATTCTAGACATGATATTATTAAGTATTATTACCATAAACAAAAACAACTTTCAAAATAACGCAGCCGCGCGCTCTCGTGCAGTTTTTGTATAGGTCAGTGGATGCGATTGGTTCGTTGTTACAACAAAGGTTTTTGGCGATGTTGATCGACATGTTTGGCCGATTCCATTTTCGAAATGACAGAACGTTTTGTTGCGTTGATTAGGACAACGTAAGACAAAAGTTTTAGCAAACTTGTTTTTAGACCCGGGTACATTAGCAACACAAGTTTTAAGTCGCCAAATCGCCCGACATACAACAAAGATTGTATAGTGTACGCGGCGCTTTGTGATATCTTGCATATGCTACGTTTATAATGTAGTAAACTCTGTTCGACATCTGCATGAATTGTTTAATCCAGGAATTGGATACATCATACATCAGTTCGACAGCGCGCATTTGGACCAAACTAATATTCAAAAAAGGGGGTGTGAAGTTCGACAGCGCGCATTTGGACCAAACTAATATTCAAAAAGGGGGTGTGAGGTTGTTGAAATAAACTGTTGACTTTTTCATTTTGTTTTAACTGTTTTGCACATTGATGTGAATAGTTAACCCTCATTTTATATACTTTATAACGTATTTCCCCTGCCCATCATCGTGCAAAACTGTAATGACGTCACGTGACCTAGATAGATCCTCTCCTTTGATGATTAGTGTAGGTGGGTCATACTGAATGTTACGGAAGTCACTGATCATTTCCTTCGTTTTCTTGGTGTTAAGTTGGAGACAGTTCGAATCGCATCTTGAAACTATTTTTTTTAACTTCTCTCTCATATATCTGGTGGTTATTTTTTTTATCAAACCGGGCAAGGCCTTATCATCGACGTATTTGAAGATATGGTCCTTGATGTTATAGAGCTGTCAACTGGCCTGCAGTCACTTGTGTACACTGAGAACAGTGCTGGTGAACTCGTGCACAGCTCTCGGGGTGCCATTGTTTGTTGTGATGGTAGTACAAAATTATGGTTTGTTTTCTGTTCCAAGTACATTTTCACATCACAAGCATGGCTCTCAGTTTCTGGAGTAATATAATATGTGGCTGGATAATGTTGAACGCGCTCGAAAAGGCAAATATTGTCAGATTGTCAACACACTTCACAGAATATAATTGATGAAATACAGTTATTTATGTACAATTACTTTTTATGTGTATATATTTTATATAAGTATACGTTTTATACAAGTAAAATGGTGGCGCCAGACTTCCATTTACCTTTTGCTTGTGGCAATCCGCAATGGTATGCGTTTACACTAAGAATAAGCCTAAGGCAAGCGGCTTTGCCTATGCATAAGCCAAGGTTAAGCACAAGCTTAAATAGCATTAAGCCTTAACCTACATATAACAATTAACATGGCTACAAGTACAACGATGATTGACACGAGCTGATGGCTGCTAATTAAAATTACAACTTATGCTGGCTATGCCTATGCTATGGGATATCGATTGCGCTATGAACCGGAAAATGTGGCACATGAACTGGCTTGAAACACGTGTTGGTAAACTCGAAAGTTTACGACCATTCCGAATTTACCAGTTTGTAATGTTTGGCAACTGGATCAAGTTGGCGTTCCTTCTTTCGAAGTGGTGCGCACAAACATTGAAACAAGACAAGTCCAGTGATCGATTTGGTCTTAATTTCTATTTGTACGCAAATTTTACGAAACTGTTGCGCTAGAAATCGATATTCCACACAGTAGTCATAATTTAATCAATTAGTGTAAACAATTAAGTTGCGAAAAAAGTTCAAAACTTACGATTAATAAATCCCGCTTCCAGGAAAGACGCAGTCATTCAATATGGCGGGTGAGTGGTTGCTAAAGATCTCCGCATCGTCATTGTTGCGTCATCGCACGCGCCTTTGGGTACAGACTATAATTATAATAATGCGTGTGCGTGTGCGTGTGCGTGTGCGTGTGCGTGTGCGTGTGCGTGTGTGTGTGTGTGTGTGTGTGTGTGTGTGTGTGTGTGTGTGTGTGTGTGTGTGTGTGCGTGTGCGTGTATTTATGTATTTATGTATTTATGTATGTATGTATGTATGTATGTATGTATGTATGTATGTATGTATGTATATATATGCATGTTTATAAATGTATGTAAATGTACGTGTGTGTATATAATGTAAATAATAATTTAATAACTTCGTTTAGATAATAAACTCCAAAGTAAAACTATGCTCAACAGTTTTAACAATAGTGGCTAAAAATTATAACATGAGAAATAACTACAATAAAAGTACACTTGTAACCCATATGATTATGCATAGCTAAAGCATTGCTGTACGGAACTGCATTAGTCAAAACTATAACCCATTCTGACGCCTGTTTCAACCCAAAAGCCAATTTTGTAAAGTGCTTTGAATACATTGAAAGCTATGATAATTATTATTATGCGTGATTCCAACTGACAAAAATGACATCTAGGAATGTCGAAAACGCGGCAAAAAAAAAAAAATATATATATATATATATATTCGAAATAGGCGAGTTACATAGCATACAACATGTTTACTTCAAATTTATGATATGTTGTGATTATTTTACTTGGTGGACATGGAAATATATAGCAAGATATAATATGCATGAAATGCTAAGGTGTTTTTAGTTTGTTTTTGATTATTCTACATAGGCCATGCAGGTCCTCGCGCGCCAGGGGTCGCTGTAGATGACTACGCCAGTATAGCCTGCAGTAGCCCTCTACAGGTGTTTGCTTTGCAAATCCCTGGAGTTTAGCCCGTTCAAGTCCTGTCAAAATAGAAGTGATTTTTCTCCGACCCGCAGCAAACACATAGTCCACTTTCCGATGAGTTTTTAGTATGTATATTTTATCATAATTTATTATATATATTATTCTTTTTTTATTTCATATTTTACATTTTAAGTTAATGTATTTCTACTAGATCGTATCAATTATT
>OZ024867.1:30289311-30354311 GCA_964017155.1 Oasisia sp. SBJ-2009
TTACACGAATAGACTTTCCCCATTAATTGCAGCATTGCTGAAAGCTTTTTAGAGAAGTCAAGATGGTCCAGTCCATGTGCCTGCCATATGATAAAATTTTACCAATGGCTTAGGGGTAGAGCTTCGGACTGCGAGAACCCGGGTTCGAATTCTGCGCTGCAGTGTTAAAACCTTGGGCAAGGTTTTTCACTCTACATTGCTCCAGTTCACTCAGCTGTATAAATGAGTACCTGGCTATAAAGACAGTGGTGGATATGTGTACGAGCAGCCTTCGCACATTAATTGTAGCATATGGCTGGATGCTTCCCAGAGAAGCCGAGATGGTGTCTGAGTGAACAGGTCTGTCAGGGTAGTAAAATGTAAAGGGCTTTGAACGGTCCTGAGGACTGGATACTGCGCTATTATCATAGCAGTCCAGCTAGATAAAGGGGGGGGGGTACCAACTAGAACTACAATAGCCAGTAGCTGCTTAATCTTATTCTTTATTATATCCAGAGTATACACTCGCAAACTCACATGACAATGCCCGTCCAACCCAGCTACGACACGGAGGCAGCCCAGCCTCACCTCCCAGCTCAAGCCAGAGGGAAACCCTCCAGCTGCACACCCTTCACTCTGTGTGCGCCTGACAACTCTCCCTGTCTTCTTGAGATTCCCTATATCAAAACTGGCTCTCCCTACACATCATTTAAACCAGCCAATGGCTATTTCTAATCTTCCAGCCAACTGCAGTGCCCAGCTACCCCCCAAACCTCTAATGACCAATACAGTCAACTTTCTAATCTCCTGCCAGGGGAGTAGAAGTCCCAGCTGTATCTGAAACTGCAGTCTGTACTTTAATTAGTGTAATATTTATTAATATATGTCATAACTTATAATGAACCTAATATATGTAATAACTTATAATGAACCCTACACTGCCATCTGTACTTTAATTAGTATAATATTCATTAATATATTAATAACTTATAATGAACCCTACACTGCCATCTGTACTTTAATTAGTATAATATTCATTAATATATGTAATATCTTATAATGAACCCTACCATAGTATATAAGAACTTGCGTTTACCTTTACTGTTTTATAAGCTGTTACATTTCCCCTGCAGGCGGCGCACCTCGACCTCGAGCAGTTCAGACAGCGACGATGAGAAGGCCATCAACCGTCGCATAGAGGAGGCACGACGCAGAGACGAGGAGACGAAGAGAGCGGAGGCAGAACGACAACGCCTCGCGTAAATATTACACCATTTACACTTGTAATGTTAAAGGAAATAAAAACAAGGCATTACCTAAAACAGAGCAAACAGATCTTGCTCAATCTCAGAAGTCTCATTGTTTAGTAAGGTATCAAAAAAGAAGTTTTAAGTTTTGATCGCATCCGTGTGAAGGCACTGTGCGTCTGAAGAGACCCAGCTCTAATGTATTAGCTCTGCCAAAAATTTGCTTTCCATGTTTACACAGAGATTAACTTTGTATGTAACATTTGACAACTTTCAGCAGATAAATAAAAATGCTTAAGTTATAGTATAAATTCGATTTTAAACCTCTGTATATGGCGATTCTCACAGACGCTCACATTTAATTAGCTAGGCGGTCAAGTGATATCGGAGAGTCGGAGATGCCACATCTTTCTACACATTCAGAGCATGTTTACAGTGATAGCTTTTAGATCGAAACGATGTAATACAAACATTAGTCGTGGATCTGCGCTTGTTCGTGAATATTTACAAAATCTAGGAATGTTGTACGGAGGATGAAAAGTTGTTGGACTGTTGAAAAGTCGACATTATACCTTCTCACTGGAGAATGAGAGCAATATGGCCACTCACCCGCTTGACCACTGGTCAAACATGTGCATCAATGTAACCATATTGCTCTCATTGTTGCACATGTTTGACCAGTGGTCAGGCAGGTGAGTGACCCTGCAGTTCAGCTAGCAATGTCTGGCAGAATACTAGTTACTACTTTATTCATTCATGATGTTGTTATCAACAATTAATATCAAAATGTACTCCATTTATCCAAGGTGAGATTACAACGTTCCGAGCTGTTTCAGGTGCACATCACAGTGTTCTGTTTTACAGTCGCCAGAAGGAGATGGAAGAGAGGCTGATAGAGGAGGAAGTGGCGAAACGAGTTGAGGCGCTCGTCGCCCAGCGCGTCGCCGAGGAGCTGGAAAAACGAAAAGACGAAATCGAGGCGGAAGTCCTACGGCGAGTGGACGAGGCAAAACAAGAAATGGAGAAACAGATGCTGGAGGAGATGGAGCAAAAACGGGAGGCGGAGATACAGGCGAGGATCAAGAAGGAGGTAGGGCTCGATTCCGTTGGTGCTCATGTGTGTGTCCGTGTGAGAGGCGTGTTTGCGTGTGGTGGTGCGTTTGAAGCTGGTTGACCACACCAGCGAAAGAAATCTGGTTTTTGTCGTTCGTCGGGAGTATGCCCTTGTTTTTTGGTCCAGTAGATTGGGTTTTTATGTTTGTTTGATGTGTAAAAATAAACTGTCCACATCCTCCTTTGGGTGGGTTAGTATGGGAGAGGGGGGATGGGGTAAAGGGGTGACTGACATAGTGCAGTCGTGGGAAGATCAATGAACATATCAGACGTGAACTTCCATGGTTTCATATGCAAAGTAGAACCGGAATTGTTCGGGGGGGGGGGGTTCAAGTGAGTGTTGACAGGAGGCAGCACTGTTTCAGTGAGCAACAGTCGTTGGTACTGTGATACGATTACACACATTAAAATAAAATTCTTTACAAATTTCTATTCCAGAACTATCTGATCAGTCATGATTTCAGTTAAAATTACCTTCGTATTGTTTTTAATAAATGTTTCTTCAGTATCCATACAATTGAGTTACTGAATGAGAACACTTTTGGCTGGAGAATTCTCTTTCTGTTTGTCCTGTCTCAGAGCTGAAAGAAATGACCATTCTGCGTTTTGTGAGTTGGACGAATATCTGTCCAGATTCTAGAGTGGAGATGATTTCCCAGTGTCTGGTAGAATTGTGACTTTTGAGCTATAGGTATCTGACCACCGGTTATTCGTACTACACGGGTAAGAAATCGAATGGGTGGGTAAATGTGGAACTTTGAGGAGACTTAAGATGGCGTTCACTCTGGCAGCATGAAGGTGGGATTGTGTGAAATTATCCACATAATGGTACATGTAGCTGCATGGTAGCTCGCGTCATTTGGGTGAAGTTAAGCTGATGTTCCAGTGAAAAGATCCTATGAAGGAAGAAGGGTAAACACTGTAAAGACTCTAGAACTTTGAGCAGTCGTATGGTCTGAATAACATGATATGAAGGCACCTTTGTATGCAGTGCATGTGAAGAAACAATCCACAAAGAGCCAGTCTGTTTGTTTGGGAGGTTTAGTTCAGAGGTTTTCACTCCTCTGTCGAAATAGAATGGTCATATCTCATAATCTCCGTCTTGCGTTTTCTCTCGCTCTCTCTCTCGCACTCTCGCACACTCCTCTCTCTCTCTCGCACTCTTTCTCTTCCTCTCTCTCTGTCTTCCTCTCCCTCCCGCCCGCTCTATCTCACAGAGAGGACAAACAGGAATACAGCCAGTGACATATGTTGTTGCCTGCTCGTGTCGTGCCAGTTCTCGCTTCCGAAACACTTGAAATAGTCGCGATACCTTAGTGTTAAAAGAACACTTGGTGAAGGGAGGGAGGGTTGGATGCGGGTATGCCGACGGTGTTAACAGTTGCGGCGGGCTATGGATGGCAGGGTTGGACGAATCGTCCATGTCTGCTGGTTTTTGTCGCTTTATTTCAGCACTGAAATGAATCGCATTTCAGATTATTGCAAGAGAACGCGCGGAATTTACCCACTACTGGGTGCATTTCTTGTTCGCAGTCGTGAGGCTGTAGGGGAAGCTTGAATGCCGCATTTTAACAACTGTGCCGATGTAAAGATACTGTTTGATTCGTTGAGCTACGGTTCTGGAGGTGACGGTTTACAATGACAATCATGGCTTGAGTTTGAATGACTCGCCTGGTGTACACTCAGAGACTTGGACATTTGGACCACTGCGTTAGCACTTGACATTATTAACAAAGGCCCCCTAGGCAGTCACACAACTAAGCTAATTCTGACTGCAATGCAGACTGGTTTGGACACTGCAGCCAGGTGGAGTCACCACTACACTGCTCGCTTCCGCCACCTGACAAGTCGTGATTGCAATAAAGATAAATACAATGACTTCTTTGTTGCTTTTAAGAATATACCAACAGGGACAACAATGCTACAATAGTGGTCATTCGGGTTAAACTGATAGGGCAGGGTGGGTTAGATGTCTGAGTACACTGGACAACCCCCCTGGGTTCTATGAATTCACCGACCCCCTGCGTACTTGACTACACCCTTGGGTACTCCCAGGTCTGGATTTATTTAAGTGTTACATCACTGAAATGTTAACCATACAAGTGCAGCTGTTACTATTAAATAGTTGTCACTGTAAGGCCAGACTACTCCATCACTACCATGCCTTATCAGTAGTCTTCAACAGCCCACACAGGGTCACTGTCCAGCCATCCTTCACTAGCATAATGATACGAGTACATCAGATTAGTGTTCTAGTGTGATTGTTGGTCACTCAGCATCAGCTAATCCAGGTAAAAAATCATGCCAGATTCTAGAAGTGGAGTCCCACCGATGTGTGTATTTAAACTAGTGCACTCGCGTTCGGTTTGTAAATAAATTGGCACTCAGTTTGGTGGGCGTTCAACTCTTAAATTTGGCATGTGTTCCCTGACGTATACAGTGTGAACCATCAATCACCTGACGATGAGTTAACTCAAAAACAGTTTAATAAAAACCAACAAAAACAGTTTAATAAAAACCAACAAGAGAATCAACCCACAGTTGTCGGCGTTCCTCGCAAACAAACTCGGGGTCTATGGAACGTAGGCATTAGCCACCCTGTTTGCATCGTCACACACATACACACACCCACTTGCTCCCCACCCCGCGTGTACACAGCCCTGCTCTGGGGCGCACTGTGCCTGCCCCTAGATTTGCAGCGGAGACGAGAGAAGCGGTAACACCGATTACGCGTCGAGCGGAAACTTTCAGGTTGGTTTTCGTGCTGCCCGGTTGAATCCGGAGCAGCGCTGCGGTGAGATATTACCTCATTTTCTATGTTCGTTCAGTTCCGATAAATCGACTAATTGCCTATCGTACATGACTTTGACATGGCCATTTGCTTGGCGATAAAATTGGTGCAGATTTTCGACGATGTGTATTTTTTTGAAGCAAAATCTTAGCCTGTTTTCTGCTTACATGTGCGTGTTGTGTAACGTGGTGTGCGTTACTGATGTCGTCATGATAAACTGTATATTTTGTCTTCAGCCATTGCGCAGTCTTTTTGCAGGGGATTCAGTTACGGAAGGTAAAACGTGTTTTCAGTTCATTCAAGGAGGGATAGGTGGCGCCAAAGTCAGGCTTGTTGATCAGTTTAATGTCGTTGGTGTGTGATGAACAAGAAACCTCGGCCAGAATCGAAAAAAATCGTTTACCAGAACTGATTTTTGCATCATTTCAGTTGCTGTGCGTTTGGTTTAAAAGGAAGGAGTTATTCCTTCAGAATTTCTTCATTTTCAACTCGATTTAGTGCAAAATTAAGTACCACTGTCGTAATTATGTGCCTTGTTGGGCGTCGTTTCTGGTCTAGTTTGCATTCTTTATCAGTGTTTGCTTGCTGACTTTTGTCTTGAAATTTACGATTGCTGAGTTGTTACTGTGTGTGAAGTTTGTGGTGGAACTGTACAAATAACCCTGACTATTGACAAACGAAATGTATTCTTAGTGAAAATGTCACAGTTACAATACAGCTTATGTTGCCAGACGTTTTACGAATACATCCAGGGTAATATTGTTAATTACCGGGACGTTTTTTTAACACAATTTACCCTTTTAATTAGTGCCCGATATATAGCTTCAAATCTGCAATAATGTTCACAATGAAAATGCTCCGGGTTTAACAGCTTAAAATGCGTCATCATTTTGTGATGGTAACTAGTCACGGAATTACACAGCGTCTGGCAACATGTGTGCGAGGCATTGTGCGTGTTAGCCTGCTGCGTGCGTCGCCATCCCTCCGTTTGTGTACGTGGCGCCACCTGACGGCCACACTTGTGTTTTAGGAGGAGGAGCAACAGAAACGCGAGGAGCTGGAGAGGATTATGGCTGAGAACAACCGCAAGATGGAGTTGGCACAGAAAAAACTCGTGAGTCGCTCGCTGTGTTCTTCCATATACTGGACCGGGCCCTTTCGGGCGTTAAATGTCCAATCGAAGCTTGGGGGGCGGTGTATGCTCTCTTAAAACAGTTAATATAAAACAATTTTTTTATTAAAACGTTAATAAAGTTACTCTATTGATGGTGATTTAAAAAATGTATTATTATGATGTATGTAGTCTTATGCGTTAACACGCTAACGTCGTGACTCTAAAATGCACTCGTCCTTGTGTTAATGAATGATTACCATTATTTTAAATATATTTATTTTGATCTAATTGACTTAGATATTTTTAGTCCTTTGGGCCGAAGGTCTAGTGCACTTATGGCATCACTCTGCAGTTAAACCTGGTTTTTACTAGTTTAACATGGGTTAAGCCTGGGTTCAAATTAGGCTTTACTCTATCTGAGAACACAGAATAATATAATCAGAGGGACAATAGCAAATTAGCTATGTGAACAACAACAGTTGGTATGTAGACTGCTGATGGTTTAATACTTGTAATATTATTGATGTAATATAATTATGACAACCGCTCTTTAAATATAAATCTGTCAGTGTGTCTAGCTACCACTTTATGATAATCAGATGATAATAACACTATTGAGACATCCTGTTACTGACACAAACGTCTTTTCTGCACACTGATTGCATAAAACTTGCAGCAAAGGTTTCCATTTGGATGGGGCTATTCTCCCCAGCCAGCAACTCTCAAGATAGTATCCAAATTGAACTTGAACATAGCAGTTCAGTCCATAATCATTTCATGTACCAGACCAGGAAGTCCAAAATGAAACAGATTTTTATCAGTGTGCCATTGTCATATAAAATGCATGTTGTTGTCACACTGGTCACTGCAGTTAATTACTAGCTCAGTCTTCTAAATGAGTGCAGTGATTCCAGTCAGATAACCTACGCCAGTAGAGCCTGGTGTCAGCTGGCAAGTTATGTAGAGCCTTGGAGACTGGCTGATTTTCACATTTTTTTTTAGATTTAAAGTTTTGTAACGATTACATTTGTTGCAATGAGCTAAACAATATGTAATCCATGCAAATACAATACAAATGTGTAACACCCATTTCAAAGTGTATTTGACAATATAAGTGAAATTGTTTACCCATCCAACCAAATATTTTACCCGTCCAAAAATTGACTTTCACTTGCCAAACGACGGATGATTGGGTCGGTAAAGCCACGCTGTTGACATGGTTTTTGATTTGTGGTTCTCATGTTTGCAGGGGTAGAACTACCCACTAGTCCGCTAGTCCGTACACTAGTAAGGATATGGGTGGACTAGTAAACCTCCCTAATAACTAGTCCAGTGGTCTAGTAAAGGTCAATGTGTCATCCACCCCACCCTACATCAATCAATCAAGCCTTTGTAGACACAGTGACCCTAACCCATCAACAGGTTGGGGGATGTAACTAAATCCCAAGTCATTAAAACGTTGATAAGTAACTTCATTTACTGATAAATGGTGACATTTTCTTTGGCATGGCCACCAGCTACAAACTTGTATTGGGATTATTTGTAAGATTAATGGTTCTTTGATGTGTACAATATTCTAGTGTGATATTTTTATGTCCATTAATACAGTCCAGTGGAGCAGTTTTCATAACAGCGTAATGTGATGTAAATTCATAATGGTAGGGTGGTGCTACCAGTTAATGAGTGCAATTGGAATTTTTTCAATTGCGCAGTTTTTTAATGCAGATCATATCGTCACATTTTAGTTAATATTTTTTTATTTCTGCACTATTTATTTTTTACCTTTAGGAAAAGTGCATTGTTTCAAAACAAATTGTAACGTCTTAAATTTGAATGGTGTTTATGTTTTGCCGGACTAGTAAACCTTTTGGCGGACTAGTAAACTTTTGACTTTACTAGTCCCGCTGTCTAGTAAAATAAATGCCGAAGTTCTACGTCTGTGTTTGCCACGGGTGGTCGGGTCGGTAAAGTCACGCTGTTGACGTGGTTTTTGATGTGTGGTTCTCATGTTTGCCACCAGGCGGAGGAGCAACTGAAGTTGGTGGAGGAGCAACGACAGATGCTGGAGCGGAAACAGAAACTGGAGGATGAGGAGCGTCGGAGGGCGAAACGAGAACAGGAAGTGATACTCAACAAAAAGAACGCTCGGCCGCGACTGTCATTCTCGCTCGGTGGCAAGTCGTGATCGCCGTCGACGCCAGCGTCATGTGATCGCTCGTTACTGTCGGGTTTTTTTGCTCAGTTTACACTTATAGAGATAGACACGGCCGCTCACCCGGGCCACTTCAGTTTGTGTTGACAAAAGGCAGGGAACTCTTTCTTGTTTGACTGGTTGGTCAGTCGCGTAGCTATGACAGGTCAGTGTGGTGTTTGTTGCTCCCTCTCGAGCCACTAGTGCATTGTGGGTAAGTAGACGTTGGCATGCGATGACATCTATCGGACACTCGACACTGTTAATATACATGTAATAAAGGTTTGTAAAGACGTCGGTTTGTTGAATGTTTCGACAGCGTTGATAGAAGTCAGATGTTTTATGGTACTGGTTAATTGGGACGTCACTCGGCTGTGTATTAGGATTCGGTTCCATTTAGAATTCACTTGTCTTGTCATCCAGACCCTTTAACAGTACCTCAATAGTACCTCATCAGTACCTCAATAGTACCTCATCAGTACCTCAACAGAATCTACTTCAGTATACAGACAGACCATTCAACAGTACTTAGCATACCCTTAGTCAGTACCTCACCAGACCCTTAGTCAGTACCTCACCAGACCCTTAGTCAGTACCTCACCAGACCCTTAGTCAGCACCTCACCAGACCCTTCGTTGGTACCTCGATAGACCCTTAGTCAGTACCTCGACATACCCTTCGTTGGTACCTCACCAGACCCTTAGTCAGTACCTCACCAGACCCTTAGTCAGTACCTCACCAGACCCTTAGTCAGTACCTCACCAGACCCTTAGTCAGTACCTCGACAGACCCTTCATTGGTCCCTCGACAGACCCTTAGTCAGTACCTCACCAGACCCTTAGTCAGTACCTTACCAGACCCTTAGTCAGTACCTCACCAGACCCTTAGTCAGCACCTCAACAGACCCTTAGTCAGTACCTCAACAGACCCTTCGTTGGTACCTCGACAGACCCTTAGTACCTCACCAGACCCTTAGTCAGCACCTCGACAGACCCTTCGTTGGTACCTCAACAGACCCTTAGTCAGTACCTCACCAGACCCTTCATTGGTACCTCAACAGACCCTTAGTCAGTACCTCACCAGACCCTTAGCCAGTACCTCACCAGACCCTTAGTCAGCACCTCACCAGACCCTTCGTTGGTACCTCGACAGACCCTTAGTCAGTACCTCGACATACCCTTCGTTGGTACCTCAACAGACCCTTAGTCAGTACCTCGACAGACCCTTCGTTGGTACCTCAACAGACCCTTAGTCAGTACCTCGACAGACCCTTCGTTGGTACCTCAACAGACCCTTAGTCAGTACCTCACCAGACCCTTAGTCAGTACCTCACCAGACCCTTCATTGGTACCTCACCAGACCCTTAGTCAGTACCTCACCAGACCCTTAGTCAGTACCTCACCAGACCCTTAGTCAGTACCTCAACAGACCCTTCATTGGTACCTCAACAGACCCTTTGTCAGTACCTCACCAGACCCTTAGTCAGTACCTCACCAGACCCTTCATTGGTACCTCAACAGACCCTTAGTCAGTACCTCACCAGACCCTTAGTCAGTACCTCACCAGACCCTTAGTCAGTACCTCGACAGACCCTTCGTTGGTACCTCAACAGACCCTTAGTCAGTACCTCGACATACCCTTCGTTGGTACCTCACCAGACCCTTAGTCAGTACCTCACCAGACCCTTAGTCAGTACCTCACCAGACCCTTAGTCAGTACCTCACCAGACCCTTAGTCAGCACCTCACCAGACCCTTCGTTGGTACCTCGACAGACCCTTAGTCAGTACCTCGACATACCCTTCGTTGGTACCTCACCAGACCCTTAGTCAGTACCTCAACAGACCCTTAGTCAGTACCTCACCAGACCCTTAGTCAGTACCTCACCAGACCCTTCATTGGTACCTCAACAGACCCTTAGTCAGTACCTCACCAGACCCTTAGTCAGTACCTCGACAGACCCTTCATTGGTACCTCAACAGACCCTTCATTGGTACCTCAACAGACCCTTAGTCAGTACCTCACCAGACCCTTAGTCAGTACCTCACCAGACCCTTAGTCAGCACCTCGACAGACCCTTCGTTGGTACCTCGACAGACCCTTAGTCAGTACCTCACCAGACCCTTAGTCAGCACCTCGACAGACCCTTCGTTGGTACCTCAACAGACCCTTAGTCAGTACCTCACCAGACCCTTAATTAAAAAAAAATATTAAAAGGAAGGACATCATCCAGCAGAAGATACTGCAAGACAGATGTGTGTGTGTGTGTGTGTGTGTGTGTGTGTGTGTGTGTGTGTGTGTGTGTGTGTGTGTGTGTGTAGGTGTGTAGGTGTGTAGGTGTGTAGGTGTGTAGGTGTAGGTGTGTGTGTGTGTTGTGTGTGTGTTGTGTGTGTAGGTGCGTGCGTGTGGCTGTGTTGGTGGTGGTTGTGTCGTTGGAGCGTGCGTGCGTGCGTGCGTGCGTGTTTGTTGATATGTCGTAGTTCTATCACAGAGGAGTGTTTGTAAAATAGTCTCCCTCGGCATTGTACAGACGCAGTTGAGATAATCTACGGACTGGGGCACACTGGGAAGGAGCTGGCTGAAGTGGGCACGTCACGTGGGAAGGACGGACGCTGGCTGACTACGGCGGGGAGGCAGAGGAGGGGAAAGCGTCGAGGCCGCATGAGAAAGGGAAGACCAAAATGTCGGCGCAAACAGCAATGGCAGGGACTGGGAGGTAGTTGGGAAACGGAGAGAAAGGTGACTGCACCGACCGACCGACCCGACCCGACCCGACCCGACCCGACCCGACCGACCGACCGACGGTAAACGAATGACTGGCGGAGGATGGCGGAAGTGGCTAGTCGCACTGGACTGTCCATACAGACCATCGGGCGTCACGTGTACCTTTGTCTACAACGGCTTGAACGTTTGGCAACGGCCTTTGTCCATCCTCGCACGCCAGAGCTGTTTGTCATACACATTAGCCCTGGTAGATCCCCATCGAGAAGTGCTTGATTTAGCCGGGACGAACTAGTTTATTGACTTCGCCAATCACGAGTACTTAACCCGTGAGAACAGAGTAAATACCCGCCGCGATTATTTGAAAATGGGAATTCCAGTATGATGACCGACCAATCTACTGAATTGCTGAATCGGTTTTGTTGATTCGAATAATTGCTTCTACATCCCAAACGTTGCATATAACACGAACAGCGTGTGGCTGAAATAACCCATACAGATATCACGTGTCTGGAGGTCGACGACATTCCTCGTGTGCGATCTCTTTGGCTGAGCTTGAAAGATAAGTTCTGTAAAGGGATCTGGTGACTTAATCAACAGCAGAACCCCTGGCGTTCGAGTATGGTTTAATCCACTTCGCATTTCAGTAACATATACCAAGGCATACGCAATTATTTGTAACAAATCAACGACAATTTAACTTGAACATCAATATTTACTTTTACATTATTAATTAAGGTGTATCTCTACTGACAAACGCATTTCAATCAACCTGCATGTGGTTGATTGATTGATTGATTGACCGACCGACCGACCGACCGACCGACCGACCGACCGACCGACCGACCGACCGACCGACCGACCGACCGACCGACCGACCGACCGACCGACCGACCGACCGACCGACCGACCGTCTAAATTAATTATTGAGTGAGTGAGTGACTCGGCAAGTAAATAAATGTCTTCGTGTACATGACATACAACCTCATTCAAGATCCATGTGATACAGATGCGATAGCTACCAAAGATAAATAACTTCTCGGGCAATGTAATTACGACTGATCAATATATATATATACACATATATATATATATGTGTGTGTGTGTGTACACATACACACACACTCACCACACACGCGCACACACACGCACACACACACACACACATACACACCCACAACCGGTAGTCTGCGCTCATGTGGATACGACACTTGTGACCGAATAGTTTGCAAACACTAAACTGAAGTGTTCTCAAACCATGTCCTTGTTCAGGCCATATCGGGTTCATAGCGAGGCGATATGCGTAATTAAGAGATATCATTTGCATTCACATCGAATCGCACTCAAGCGGCGTAATTTTGACGGCAATATTCAGGATGCATATTATTTAGTGTGCATTGAGATTAAAGTAGATATATCGCGTGAGACCTGAGACTGGACTGGACTGGACTGGACTGGACTGGACTGGACTGGACTGGACTGGACTGGACTGGACTGGACTGGACTGGACTGGACTGGACTGGACTGGACTGGACTGGACTGGACTGGACTGGACTGGACTGGACTGGACTGGACTGGACTGGACTGGACTGGACTGGACTGGACTGGACTGGACTGGACTGGACTGGACTGGACTGGACTGGACATCACAGCATACATAGCACAATGTTCAACTTCTTACGGACAGCCGTGGCATGCCACGTGCCTAGGCAAGACACGTGCCAACGTTTGTGAAGTATATTTACACTGGACACGTGTGAACTGCCCCTCTGTTCAAATGTACTTGATGTCAGTGTAACTTATTATTTTGCTTATAAAATCACCACTCTTGCCTTACCGGCGCTGCTTCGGTAGTATCGATTTTGTGAGGGTAAAAAACGTTTGTCAATAAACAATTTGTGGGAACTTCGGTCGTGTGATCTAGTTTGTCTATCCTTGAATAAGTGTGAGAAAAACATCAGTCAATAATTCTATATATGAAGTTGATCACCACTTAATCGCGTTGTTCCCTTGGTTATTATTAAACTGCTTGGTTCAAATGTTGTTCGCAGCTTAAGATGTGCGGCTCTGGTGTCAGGTTGTACTCTCAAGTGAACTTTTAGAACGCGCGTGTGTGTGTGTGCGTGCGTGCGTGCGTGTGTGTATATATGTGTATGCATCATGCGCGTATGTAAGCGAATATCAGTGTCCTCTTGAAATCAAATAATCGTATTACAATAAATGTTCTACAAGTTATATACAATCGTATTGTAATATATAGTGCATAACAACATAATTCTCTCCAATGAATTATATGATTATTGATAATTCAGGTGTAATAGTCTAGGTCGAAAACATTGGAAATGTACCTATGTATGTAACTATGTTATAAACATTTGGCTGGGTGAAACTATCATTACTTTAAGGAAACTGGGTACCGCTTCGGTAAGACAAAGAGCTCTTAAGGAACATCCAATTAAACAAATGTTTGGGTGTACTGTGGATACGCTTATATCGTCTGGAGCCTATATATATATATATATATATATATATATATATATATATATATATATATATATATATATATATATATATATATATATATATATATATATATATATATATGCCTATATTTATAATGACTTGTTAGTTTGATAATAATTTATCATCCCATTTTCACAACTATTTGTACATGTGTTGAAAGCGCCTGAGAGCAATGATAATGATTCGGTTGTTGTTTTATATATTGCATTCCAAGCTGCAGTTCCGTTTTCATAGTTTGGTCTTACTAGCTACTAGCATATCGCTGTTTCTCACACTTTAGGTCTGGCACTGGGGAATGATGACTGCCCGAGTGCGTGAAATGTCTAACAACCTGTTTGAATACGGCACGCAAGTGGTTTTCGTTTCCGGTCCGTTTTGAGGGACACTTAACGTGTACACAACTGGTCCCCATCTCGTTGTCCGTAAGCGTATTCAAAGTCAACATTCCTGCAATATGCTAACAATTATAAAGTAATAACTTGTCTGCATAATAGTGTCCACCTTCTGGGTGTGTTTTTAGTTAGATGGAAACCTATAAAATCCACAACGGAATTTTCTGCTGTGGCATGAAAATGCATATATGGTTCCTTGGTGTCTTTGGGACCGCGTGAGGAATATAAATAGCAGCATAGCATAAAAGATATGGCGAGAGGTTAGACTTCCGTGCTCTAATACAATTACCTTACGTTGACAGAAACCTCTGAGTGGAGACTGTGTATTGATACATCTCAACGACAACGACAGAAATCCACCTGCTTTCACGAGTGCCTTCGTCCACTGAAGTGAATGTTATAGAGTTAAGAGGAACTGCTTCGTCAACAAATTACGACCGCTGTCATTGACACAACATTTTCACTCGAGCCACATTCATTTAGGGACTATACAAATCAAAAATCCAATAATAAAAAAACCGATAGGATCGGATATACTAATATAATATAATATAATAATAATATATATATATATATATATATATATATATATATATATATATATATATATGAATAATAATATGAATTTATTATATATATAATATATATCTATATGTATAATAATATGAATTTAGTACACACTTATATATATATATATATATATATATATATATATATATATATATATATATATATATATGTATGTGCATATGTATCATGTATATTAACCTTTGACCCACTCACACATATCCAATTTTTATTCTTCGTATTTTTTATGTTTAAAAACCCATTATAACATGATTACATGTATGTAACGTCGTAATGTTTACATGTGATTTTTGTCTTCCGTCTAGCGGTATTTTTAATAGCGTGTGACTGTATTCCCCAGTCCATCATGTCTTAGCGACATAGTACCTACCGTTGAAGCTTACGGTGTTTTGCCAATTAATGGCAAACACAAACACTCGTTAAGTAACACTCAAACTACCACATTCCGAGACTCAATAAAAGGACTATTTACGGGACCTCAGCCAGAGCAAACAACAGTTGTATTAGTGTACACACCTAGCCTAGTTATAGAGTGGTTGAATGCAGGATTACCGTAATAATCGCCGATATATATAGCTCGGGCTTTAGCGTAACGTTAATTCACAGAGACCAAAAGACGTCGAAGACAACACCTCATAAAAAGGCATCAGGTGTGGTTGTAGTTGTCAACCATTTAGCTCTTGCTTATTAACAGGTAAGTACCTGGATGTGATGTTATGTTTGCGTTCGTTCGTGCGTTGCTTGCGTGAATAAGTGCGTGCGTGTCTGTGTGGTAGTGTGTATATACGTAGTAGTATTACGTACGTGCGTGTACATGTTTACATGTATTACTGCGTGGGTGAGTGTGTACGTGACTGCGTAAGTGTACTTGTTTATACGTGCATGTGCATACGCATAAAAGTAGATATACGTGTGGTGCTGCTTTCACGTGTGCGAATATAAATGTTTGTGTGTGTGTGCCTGCGTGTGTATGCGTATGTGCGCATGTTTGCATATGTGTGTGCACGTTTGTGTGTTAATGTATATATACGTGTGCATATTTACACATAATAGTATATATATATATATATATATATATATATATATATATATATGTATATATAATTATATATATATATATATATGTGTGTGTGTGTGTGTGTGTGTGTGTGTGTGCTTGCGTGCGTGTGCGTGTGTGGTATGGTGTGGTGTGTGTGGTGTGTGTGCATGTATATGTGTGTATGTGTATGTGTACATACATTTTATGTACGAAAGAGAGGGGAATATCATCCATTCAACATATACCTTGCAATTTTGTTTATCTGGCCGTATTTTAAATGATCTTTGCTTTACTTCAGATCCTATACGTGTGTGATGATGAATCAGTTACAGGTAATTATATAGGCGAATCATTTTCATTGATATGCATGTGTACTAAGCACAAAAATACACATTCATTTAAAACGGACACACAAATAAACACGAAACGTTACACGCAACGCACATACATACATGAACAAACACACGCCACAAACACGCAATTATATGCACGCACACGCACACTGAGACACACTCAAATGCACCCACCCACTCTCTCACCAACACGAACGCACGCACGTACGCACACGCACAAACACACACACACAAACATACACTCATATGCACACGCACACACACACGCACATACACACACTCTCTCTCACACACACGCACACACACTCTCTCACACACTCACGCGCACACACACACACACACATGCACGCACGCACGCACGCGCACGCACGCACGCACACACACACACACACACTGACGCCTGTCTACAGTATCTTCTGCTGGTTGATATATATCCTTCCAGTCCGACACACACGATATTTGATTGCTAGTGACTTCCTCGATGTCTGGCTGGAGAATGAATGCATCGTTTCCTTGTGGGTTGATTTTTCAATAGGGATTAAAGTTATTTCAATTCAATATCTAGGTGTTTGGAGATTTGCTTAGTGTGTGCCCTTTGTCTGTTTCTCTTGCCTTTGCTTGGTTTCCGCAACACGAATGTTGACACTTTTCTTCTCACTCGTTCGCCCGCCCGCCCGCCCGCCCGCCCGCCCGCCCGCCCGCCCGCCCGCCCGCCCGCCCGCCCGCCCGCCCGCCCGCCCGCCCGCCCGCCCGCCCGCCCGTCCGTCCGTCCGCCCGTCAGTCAGTCAGTCAGTCAGTCAGTCAGTCAGTCAGCCAATCAGCCAGTCAGCCAGTCAGCCAGTCAATCAATCAATCAATCAATCAATCAACAATCAATCAATCAATCAATCAATCAATCAATCAATCAATCAATCAATCAATCAATCAATCAATCAATCAATCAATCAATCAATCAATCAATCAATCAATCAATCAATCAATCAATCAATCAATCAATCAATCAATCAACGATCAATCAATCAATCAATCAATCAGCCAGCCAGCCAGCCAGCCAGCCAGCCAGCCAGCCAATCGATCGATCGATCGATCGATCGATCGATCGATCGATCGGTCGGTCGGTCGGTCGGTCGGTCGGTCGGTCGGTCGGTCGGTCGGTCGGTCGGTCGGTCGGTCGGTCGGTCGGTCGGTCGGTCGGTCGGTCGGTCGGTCGGTCGGTCGGTCGGTCGGTCGGTCGGTCGGTCGGTCGGTCGGTCGGTCGGTCGGTCGGTCGGTCGGTCGGTCGGTCGGTCGGTCGGTCGGTCATCGATCGATCGATCGATCGATCGATCGATCGATCGATCGATCGATCGATCGATCGATCGATCGATCGATCGATCATTCATTTCACACTAACACACTTGTAATTCGACAGCAGTTTCTGTATTGCTCAACAGACCGTGACCGCAATAATTCTCATCAACTCGCTGCTCTACACGCCGACCACGTCCAGTAAAGACACAGGAAAACTGTACTTGCTGTGTATCAAGGTTAGTCGACCCTGTAGCATGCATGTGTACGCCCAATTACATTTTAGACACAGTATAAACCTACTTTAGTGACACTAATTGGAAGGAGAACAGCACGATGTGCTTATAGTCGAGTTGCCATTTTGTGAACCTGGAAATGTTTGGTCGTCTAAGGTTTTTTTGGTGATTCATATAGATTATGTGTCCCTGAACTCAAATCCGTGGGATGGCAAAGCGCCATCCTTGGGCAACTCGTGGGAACCACGATAATCCAAGATGGCTGCCGTGATCCTGATAAATTACAAAATGTGTTTATCTTTACACTACATCATGCTAGGAACATAATTTTTGTATGTACACGCATGCTTTAAGGTACGAGGAATTTAATGGAACCATTTATACTAATGTCCGACTATGTCCACGTGACCAAAATTCAACATGGCCGCCATTTCCACCAACTATTGCCAAAATCGAGCATAATTTGATTGCCTTTTGCTATATAAATATTATTTTATTTTGTTCATTGCTATGTTTTACCATATCAGGACTTAAAGGGAAGTATTTCAACTGATGTACGCCCAAGAAAACCGAATAATATTCAAAATGGCGTCATTTTAGCCAAAGAGATGGAAGTGCCACGATTTTGTGCCTATTGATACGTATTAGCATACGGGCAAGAACATAGTACTGGTATATATTTGTACTGCCTTAATTATACGTGAAATATATACATGTACTGTTTCAACATTACGAGGAATTAAAAGTAAGCATTCACATCCAATTAATTTGTTCTTGGCGATCGAGGGCCTTCGCATAACGAGGAGGTCACGTCGGGTGACCTATGTGTTTTGGTTGTGATGATGGCTGGTCGTACCTGTGTGTTTGCACAATATCGTGGCGAGAACCATGGCGTACTTCCAAAACAAATGGAATACGCACCATCATTGCAAGAAGCCACAAACGATGTGATAACCTGCATGTCTCTTTACAACAACTACTTGATGATAATAAAGAGAATGCTCGTATTAACTGTCACAAATCCTGCTATTCAACTTGACTATACATCAAGGAAGACAGTTGGACAATCTAAGACTAAGACTAAGCGCAGCTGTGGCCGTGGTGTATCTGAGAGTGAACCTCCCGTACGTAGACGTAGATCTTAACAGCTTCAAATATACTTGAAAACAAACACATTGGTTTTTTTGCGCCGAGGAGTGTCTACCCACAGATCCCAAACATCCTGAGAGACTTAAGCGATTCAGGCACTGTGAGACGGTAGAGAGGCCTGGTATGAAGACATTCAAAGACAGTGTACTGGACATCTGTGAGCGTATAAATGATGAATGGGGTTATCAGGTTGATATAAGAATCCGCGGGGAAGCAGATATTGTTAAGGCTGAAGCCCGAGTTATGCTACGATAGGCTCTGTAAATTTCCTCAGGCCAGTTGTACACGTAGGTGTGTCAAGCCTAGCAATGTAGATGCTGCTCTCGCCTCATGTATTGATTATATGTATGCGAAGCGTACTGTCAGTCACACCAGTGGTGAATTGTATGATAACTATTGCAGTGCAGGTGGTCAGCTCACAAAGAAAAAATGCTCGCTAATCTCTGTGATTACTTTGGTGAGAAGATCGTTGTTTTACACAGTGAGGGTTGTGCATCTATTGTTGGTTTCAGAGATGTTGTAGGCAATACAGTGAAGATGGTCAAGTATGAAGGTGTAGATGATGAGAGTGTAGAAACTGTAGTACGCAGGGTGAAAGCTGAAGTTCTAGCACTTCCTCGTAGCAATGATTACGATTTAAGTCCATTCACGTTTGAGAAAACTGTTGCCAACACATCTCCTACTTTGCTAGCATTAGTTTCTCAATTGGTATCCAATGGAGAATTGAATAAATCAGCAGTAACCATAGTCTATCACAGTGCATTCAACAGCACATTTCCAACTCCACAAATCAAACCACTCTTGGTCTTGCTGTGAAGTTACATCATAAATTTGGTAGTTCGGAATTGGTAAAGGTGCTCAACGAGCATAGTATCGTGACAACGTATGATGAGGGCATGCAATTTCCCAAGTCAGCCGCCAAGTATATAAATGTAAATGGGGGAAAAGTTCATGAGGCGATCGGCTTGATGCGGAGAGTAGGCCCGATATTCGGCTGGTTTGACAATTTTGACATCCTTGTGTGCACACTAAATGGTCGCCGTGAGACACACGCCATGGCAATATAATTTCAACAGCACCCTTTGGGTGTTCTAGAATATGGCAGTGCAAAGGCTGGCCTGCTGAACCTCACCATTCCACGCCTTTGTAAGCGTGAGGTCGCATCCCTTCGGCTTGGAAGTAAGTCGTTGTGATGGAACGGTACACAGGCCCGAAGAAAGTGAACCCCCCTCTTGTGGTATGTAGGTCTGGCCCACCATTCACTGATGTATGTGCACTACAGGGAAGTTTAGAACGTGCCCAGGTCGTGGACACTCAATGGCTGAACTCGCTCATGATCCAAACCCTATCGAATGGGGAGGCTATAATGCTGCCCTGGCGAGAGTGGAATGTTCCCCTAAACCAACCACTACCTACATGTTAAGTCCTTTGATCGACGCACCACCATCCCATCCTGACACTGTTCTCACGACGCTGCCATACTTTGAGAAAACTCTCACTGAACTTGGGATGAAGACCTCAAATCTATCCGCTGACATGCAACTTTACATCGTAGCAACACTTATCAAGTGGGCCAGTCATGGGAACCGCTTCAAGTCAGTCATTCTTCGACCTGGTGGCATGCACACCCTAATGTCATTCAATGGCTGTATTGGAAACTTAATGAAAGCTAGTGGTCTTGAAGTACTGGTTGGGGCTGCATTTGCAGTTCTCTCCACTTTCAATTTGGGCAACAATGTGACGATGGTTGGAAGAGAGGAGAGTATGTACAGCCACGATGAAGCAGATATTACCATCATCAGTTATCTTCTGGAAGTTGTAAAGAATGGTAAGAACATTGTACGAGTGATCAGCGATGACACTGACGTCTTTTTTCTGCTTATCTACTGGGTGTGGAGATTGCAGATGACAGCCCGTGTGCAGCTAGATCGATGGTGTGGGGCTATCATCAATATCAATGAAAGTTCTTCGCTTCTTGGTGCGAAATCCCTCCAATTGCTCGGTATGCATGCATTATCAGGCTGCGATACTGTGTCCTATCCATTTGGTCATGGCAAAGCCACGGCGCTAAAGGTACTGAAGTCCGCCGACCACTCTGGCCTCTATACTGTATTCGGTGAACGGAGTGCTAACCATTAAGAGTTGCTAGAGACTGGACGCAAATTTATTTGCTCGCTCTACGGTGTTGCTGCAGGCGAAAGCATGGCTTCTGCCAGGTATGCGCTCTACACCAAAAGGACCAGAGGGAAAGCTGTATGTGTGAAACCGCTTCCACCGACAGACGCTAATTTGGCATATCACATCCTGCGAGCACACTATCAAGTAATGCTCTGGAAGGCAGCAGACCTGCAGACTCCGCCTGCTGTTGACATCACTGCTTACGGGTGGGAGTTTGTCAGTGGTGCAGGGTGAGTGCCAACTCCACGCATGGCAAGAGGACCAGCAGCTCCGCCTGCCCTCATGGACGTCATCAACTGCCAATGCAAAGCTGTTGGGAAAGCTTGCAGTAGTCATGCATGTAGCTGTCATTCTGCAGGATTGTCTTGCACGCCATACTGTTATTGTGTTGGCGAAGTCATGTGCTTCAATCCTTTCACCAAACATGATGAGAATGAAGCTAGACATGATAATGAGGATGAAGGTGATAGTACGGAGGAAGAGGGGAGCTAGAGAGAATGGGGAATAACCTTTTCTACGAGAACGTAATGGGAATGATTTATCGTTTAAATACTAATGGTTAATAATGTATACCGTATCAATGCCCAAATTAAACTTGCCATTGCAAACAAGTTCTTAGTGGGTATCAGCAATTATATCATTCAGTACTTCTGATGTTATACCTTTTAATTGTTGTACTATTTTGTGTCATTTCCCAAGCTTTTTGTGCTTCTTGTCAGGTGTAGTAATATACACATACATGAAGGTACAACTATTAGCCATCCTGGAACTCAGTCATGATGAATGTTCAATGCTGAAGAGAAATTGTAAATAAATCCTCGAGCTATTTTCGGTTGAAATGGCGGTCATCTTGATTTTGTGTCACGTGACCATAGACAATGCAGACTTGCCACATGATATGGATTACCCGTATCCGATACGGATTTTGGCGGTTTTTAAGTGATACGGCCGTACTCCATTTTGATACGGATTTTAACTAAATTTATGGTGACATTATTTTTAATCATATTATGTCCTGGTACGCGTCACAACACTATAGTATAGAGCATAATGGAATAATCGTTTACTGTTGGTGACTAAGTAACTCGATTCGAAACGAACGAACTAAGCCACTAATTCGTTTGTAGCGCGTAACAGATGGCGCGCTGGTAAATTTGTTGTTCTGAAAACTGCGGCAGGTGGCTCAATGGGTGGATATGGTCGCAAACGGGGTGCGTGGCAGGCGCGTGACGATTATAAAAATCAGTACAGGAAATGGAGCTCGACGCTGTGTTCAACGAAATCGCCTACATTGTTTTATTGTGTTTTAGATCAATTTAATGTCGTTGCATGAGTCGACGTAAATAAGCCGATGTCACAGGGCGTGAGTAATTAGCGCTCCCCATACGCACCACGACCGCAAAGTCTTGCGATTTGCGAATATGTCCCCAAAACTAAGGTTACATCATTAATTTTTATTCTATATAATGCAGATATGATTGTTTTAAGCATAAATTTATAAAATATGATTAATTGTTTATTATTTCTACTTCGCGATGCACACGCTAGAAATCGATCAACTTGAACAAAACCGGTGTTTGAGGCCCTGATGCGTCTGCGTTTGAACTTTGAGGCCCCGATGCGCTAATTGCTCGCGCCTTGTGACATCGGCTTATTTACGTCGACTCGACGGCATTAAATTGATCTAAAACACACTATAAAAATCTGACTTCTTTTAAGCGGGAGTGATGCGAAATGGCATTCAAAACACATAGGAAAAAACGTCGAAAAAAGCGTTAACTGGAAGATCTGACTAGTGATACGGATTGATACGGATTCTTACAGAATTTTAGGTCAAAAATACGGATTACCATCCCAAAAATGTGGCATGTCTGAAAATGATTACATTAAATTCCTCATATGTTGGTACATTGCATGTATATATTTCACGTATAATTAAGGCAGTACAAGTATATACCAGTACTATGTTCTTGCCCGTGTGCTAAAACGTAGCAATAGGCACAAAATCGTGGCACTTGCATCTCTTTGGCTAAAATGACGCCATTTTGAATATTACTCGGTTTTCTTGGGCATTAGTTGAAATACTTCCTTTTAAATCCTGATATGGTAAAGCATAGGAATGGACAAAGTAAAATCATATTTATGTAGCAAAAGGCAATCAAATTATGCTCGATTTTGGCAATAGTTGGTGGAAATGGCGGCCATGTTGAATTTTGGTCACGTGGACATAGTCGGACATTAGTATAAATGGTTCCATTAAATTCCTCGTACCTTAAAGCATGCGTGTACATACAAAAATTATGTTCCTAGCATGATGTAGTGTAAAGATAAACACATTTTGTAATTTATCAGGATCACGGCAGCCATCTTGGATTATCGTGGTTCCCACGAGTTGCCCAAGGATGGCGCATTGCCATCCCACGGATTTGAGTTCAGGGACACATAATCTATGTGAATCTGCAAAAAAACCTTAGACGACCAAACATTTCCAGGTTCCCTACAGTACAGTATAGGGTGGCAACTCGACTATTGAGATATTGTTTAGTTGTGGCAATATTAATAGAATCATGTTTTTTATCAGTTATAGGGAGTGTGCGTGCTATATTTGGTTTATTGTGCAATAATGTTATGCTACATAAATTAAGTATCTTTTATCGTACCAACAGCCAAAATATGTTTTAATGAGCCATTTATTTTAGTGATAGTTTATGATTCGCCACCAATCAGTTATTTATCCTCAGCCCAGTCGCTTTTGGATGCGTGTCGATTACTACGGTAACATCACGGGTACATGTCACGTGATACGCGATCACATGTACGCACGTGCGTTGACATTTTGTTGTTATGGCGTGTCGTGACCTTCCTCGAATTATCTCAGCTCGCCATTCGGTCATTTGAGTGACAATTCAGCGATTATTATAAACACTGAAACATTCTGCTACGTTAAAACATATGTACGTTTTCAGTATCTTTAATATATGTAATTGACATTGCACAACATAATAAAACAACGCAAAATCGACATAAAACAGCAGGTACCATTCCTTTAACAAAGATTGAAGGACATAAAGCTACATTGGCAAAAGGACAGTGCCGATTAGATAATAAGAAAGTATCCATTTCCACAACGGACTGTACATTATTAGAACGTATTATTTACTGATTGTGTGAGTGTTAGTAGCTTGAACATATTATCTGCTGATTGTGTGAGAGTTACTAGTTTGAACATATTATCTGCTGATTGTGTGAGAGCTATTAGTTTGAACATATTAGCTGCTGATTGTGTGAGAGCTATTAGTTTGATCATGTTATCTGCTGATTGTGTGAGAGCGATTAGTTTGAACATATTAGCTGCTGATTGTGTGAGAGCTATTGGCCTGAACATATTATCTGCTGATTATGTGAGAGCTATTAGCCTGAACATATTATCTGCTGATTGTGTGAGAGCTGGTAGCTTGAACATATTATATGCTGATTGTGTGAGTGCTAGTAGCTTGAACATATTATCTGCTGATTGTGTGAGAGGTAATAAATTGAACATATTATCTGCTGATTGTGTGAGTGCTAATAGATTGAACATATCATCTGCTGATTGTGTGAGTGCTAATAGATTGAACATATCATCTGCTGATTGTGTGAGTGCTAATAGATTGAACATATTATCTGCTGATTGTGTGATAGCTAATAAATTGAACATATTATCTGCTGATTGTGTGAGTGCTAATAGATTGAACATATCATCTGCTGATTGTGTGAGTGCTAATAGATTGAACATATCATCTGCTGATTGTGTGAGTGCTAATAGATTGAACATATTATCTGCTGATTGTGTGATAGCTAATAAATTGAACATATTATCTGCTGATTGTGTGAGTGCTAATAGATTGAACATATCATCTGCTGATTGTGTGAGTGCTAATAGATTGAACATATTATCTGCTGATTGTGTGAGAGTTAATAGATTGAACATATTATCTACTGATTGTGTGAGAGCTAATGAATTGAACATATTATCTACTGATTGTGTGAGAGCTAATAGAATGAATATATCATCTGCTGATTGTAAATGCGTTAGTAGCTTGAACATCTGCTGATTGTGTGAGTGTTAGTATCTTGAACATATTATCTGCTGATTGTGTGAGAGCTATTAGTTTGAACATATATTATCAGCTGATTGCGTGAGAGGTATTAGCCTGAACATATTATCTCTTGATTGTGTGAGTACTATTAGCTTGAATATGTTATCTGCTGATTGTGTGATAGCTAATAAATTGAACATATTATCTGCTGATTGTGTGAGTGCTAATAGATTGAACATATCATCTTCTGATCGTAAATGCGTTAGTAGCTTGAACATCTGCTGATTGTGTGAGTGTTAGTATCTTGAACATATTATCTGCTGATTGTGTGAGAGCTATTAGTTTGAACATATATTATCTGCTGATTGTGTGAGAGCTATTAGCCTGAACATATTATCTGCTGATTGTGTGAGTACTATTAGCTTGAACATGTTATCTGCTGATTGTGTGAGTACTATTAGCTTGAATATGTTATCTGCTGATTGTGTGAGTACTATTAGCTTGAATATGTTATCTGCTGATTGTGTGAGTACGTGCTAGTAGCTTGCGCCGCTTGGCTGTTTACTAGACGCTTATGGTAATCACAGGAGCTTAGTCACGTGATTGAATGGTCAACTCTCATGGTTGTCCACGCACAACGCGAGCCCTAGACCTCACGCCTACGTGCTCTGTTTGATAGAAATGTCGGCGTGAGTTCAAGACCTGTCTGAAGAACATCTGCATGAGAGACGCCACGACTATTATGAAGTCGGCGGAAAACTGTTTGAAGGACGAGAAACTGTGCGAGCGAGATTGTTTCGACGACACATTTACTGACCGAGGGGCGGTTTACCTGAAGCGATTTACAGAATAATCTACGTGTTACTACTGCAACGAAGGACTTTCAATGGAAGGGGTTTGCAGAATAAACTACACTTTACCACTGTAAAGTAGGACGTTCAGCATGGCACGCAAGTCGCGTCTGAACGCATCGTTTTGTGTCATTTTGCCAATTTCATTCCTGGTCCGGTCACTAGAGACTATAACGTGCTGGGTATTCTTTTGCATACGGCCGTAACTGCCACAGCAGAAAGTTTTATAGGTTTTCCGCAAAACCAAACACCACAAATTAATCTAGAAGGTGGAAACTATCATGCACTCACGTTATGCCATTCACGTTACTTGCTTTAAATTAAATACGTTTACGGATAACGAGTTGGGACCAGTTGTATGTTGTCTCGTAAAGTATCGCTCAAAACGGACGTGAAAAGAGAAACACTTGCGTGCTCTATTGTTGTATCCAGTACGTAATGGCTAGCTTTCATTACGTGCGTGGCCTTCGTTAAACTTTGCAATTGCCAATAATGACGATAGCAGTTATATGTGTGAACTACATGTCTATTGACGGCATGGTAGCTTCTAGATCAAGCATTACTGAGAACATTTGTCACCTTAATTAACAAACATCCCGTATTTTTTTTTGTCTTGAAACAAACCTGTAAACGAAATAAACGATTAAACCCACGTGTTTGGCAACCATTTTATCATCGCTTGACGGCGTTTGCTAAGCGCGCGTGCGCGCGTGTGTGCGTGTGTGCGCGTGTGCGCGTGTGCGCGTATGTTCGTGTGTGCGTGTGTCTGTGTGTGTGTATTTGTATAAGATATATAAGATGACACATTTTTGCAAGGCAATATTGTGTGTGACTTTTCAGATTTCTTGGCCATCGTAAGCAAAACACCCGCTTCAGAGATAAAGATAATCTTGGACACGAACAACGTAAGGTTATCTGGAAATACTGCATTTTTTTCCACACAAAATCACTAAATTGTTGTGAAATAGGACAATTCACCCCCCCCCCCCGAAATAATGAATTAGTTTATCACTCATACAGACAGCGCGAATTAAAACGATGGGTCCTACTACACAGACCGGCTCCAGGTGAAGCAATGTATTGTTTAGCTAATTGACCGTACACACGCGCAATCTATGCTAGTAAATAGGTGACATCTCATCTCTGGCGCAGACGTGTTTTGACAAATACCATAGATATAAATGAGAGGGATCGCCGACTCGTGACGTCACCCTGCATTTAAGCCTGATGATGTCCCTCGCACTGTAGCGCCCTCACCGGGAGTCATAGAAAAGTTGTAGGGCCGCGTAATCATGGCGTAAACGTTGTTTGTTTCAAATGGTTTTAATAATGTGATGAAAACATCGTTGTGTAGTGCGATGCCATAGCAATAGTCACAAATCTAAAAGTATATGGATCGGCTATGTGGCATTTCAAAAGATTGGGAATGACAAGGAGACTGATGAATGAAGGAACAAGTTTGTTGTTTACGTTGGGCGGTCCGATGTCGCGATGACAGCTTCTTTCCTTCATTCAACCCTGACAAGCATCAACATAATTATTTAATATCTGCACGGCTCATTTTGAACAGAGTTCCTTACTGATTAATCCATAACTCTATTAAAATAATAAATACTTATTCCGCCAAATGCGAGCAAATAAAGTGTTTGAAAGTGCTACGGACAGAAAACAAACCTCGTAAAAGACACGTGAACATAATAAGCGTGCGTCCTATTTAATTGTGTGGAAGGATTTTGGCCTTGGCTTTACGGTCGGGTCAAAACGTGCATTATATATATATATTATGTATATATATATATATATATATTATGTATATATATTATATATATATATTATGTATATATATATATATATCACATTGATTGATTATTTTACTGTTTCATATAATATTGTAGTATTATATTTCCATCCTTATGCCTATTTCATCAATGTATCATAGTGTGTTAATGCATGAACCAGTAAATTGTGCGGAAGCCACAACCCATCTGTTGCAAAGTGATGGACCATGTCATATGTACTTATAGCCAGGATTTATGTTAGGATCCTCTAAAGTTGTCTTTTGGTCGGCATGGCATATAGTAATGCCAATTCAACACTCTACGAATTTGGACGTATATTAAGACACTGTTATATGTAATGTCAGTTAACATATTATTTTTACACATACAGTTAACCATAATAGGCATGGGTTATTAGTAAATGCATGTAATTATAAAAAGTTACGGGATTATTATTAACATGTCCATTCAATACTACGTCACCATGCAGCAATCAATTTTATGTAATTTGGAAAACTAACAACATTACTAGGTACTTGTAAAAATAACATGTTGTCCGGTAGATGTGTGCTTAGGTGTTCTTAATATACTTGTGTACTCTACTGTACTGTTTTATACTTGTGATAGGTACCAGGAAAACCAACTCTGCCCCCAAAGAAACCTGACTTTCCAGGTTCACATGACAAAGAAATACTGCTGGCAGAAATGTACATAAAATCTAAGGCAGGCCTGTTACATTGAAGATAGTGTCACTAAATTCAAAATCTAATAAAACACATGCCGATCATTGGTTGTGAGTTGCAAGTGATGTATACATGGTGACTTAACATGTCATCGGCATGACGACAATAAATATTTGCAAACAACAATAGCAGGTAAAAGGAAATACATTTTTATTGTTCGCTGTACATGTTGGAGCCATGAATAATTCTAATGACAAAGTGCCAATACTTCTATTCGTGTAGCTTCACACAACAGGTTGACAATAATGAGTAAGACAAAAAATCTGAAGAAACATAATCCTTAGTTACTGTTTTAGGAAATATTGATTTGCTACAGTATGAACCTCAACTACACTGTGCAGATATATCATGAAAAATTATTGTGTGCACATAGAATGAGATGAAATCACTCTGTTTTAGCTATGTGTTCTGGAATGAAACCATTAACACTTATTTTGGAATAGCAGTAACTTGTATTTCTGTAATATGCTTCTCACAACAAAGGTATCTTTGAAAACGGAACTTGTAAAAATCTGATTGACCTATTTCTCATTAACACATTTATTATTCATTCAGACAGTCTTTCACAAGGCTGTCGGCTTTCTTTGTGACTTAATCTGACAAAGATATTTCCATACAAGCTGTTTGCATGGCATCTCAAACAACCCAAAGGATGTGTATGCATGAACACAGGGTCCTGTGACTTAACAAATACATCATAAAAATGTGTACATGTATAAAACAGGGATACAACATCGCTTCTGTTGCAAACATAATCACTATAACACTGCAAAGAGTGATTATCTGAAGACTAAAAATACTTCTAAAAAGTAGATTCACAAGACACAAAGAAAGAATTCATAACATCCTTTCGCTCGCATAAACCTCTAATCTGTCAATATCAGTTTACTTGTAAATAATTCACGCTCTCTTTTATTGATGTGATTAACAATCAGTGCTCATCATTACAACATAATTTCTTCGATCGACACAAAACAAAACCATCAACATAACATACAACAGCCTGCTCCTGTTAAACCTAAGATTGACCCTGATGAGCTCCTCCATGACCTTAAATATAATGAATGATGAGTTATGTATGGTTAATGATACAATTGGCAAGTGCAATTAATATGTTTTGACAATGATGAAACTCTACCCATGAGTTATTTTGACAAAGATGGGAAGACCTCAAATTTCAAACACTTGTTCAGTGGTGATGCTGTCACTGCAGTGACTCCTTGTGACTTGTACTGAAAATAGAATACAAATAATATAAATATAATACTAATATTAATGTGGTAATATGTAAGAGAAATATAGTAACTGTATGTAATGTATACATATCAGCATCCAAGATGTTATAATCAGCTACGAGCAACAAGTAGAAGCACCAGGAAGAGTAAAATATTTGAAGGCCTAATTAAATTTAGTTCCACATAATATTATAGAATGCTTGTAAACACGCTAAAAGATCCGCCTATTCAATGAAGTCTCACGTAATCACTTTACCTCCAGTCATAGTTATTGTGATAGTCAGACATAGAATCCCTCAAAGGCTCAATCACAAATGACACAATGACAATGTCAATGTCCAATGCCACTGCCATGGCCTCGATCATGGAGCCATGGCAAGACGAGAAATTAAGAGAATAATTGATTTTAAACTCTTTGACTGTACTATGGCAACACTACATATGTTATATATGCTTGCTTAATTGACTAAACTTTGGATATACAAGTACTGTAGTGCCCAGTATTTCTAATCGAGACCCGAGTGATACTAGACCGTGAATGATACCTGTAATATCGCTCGTATTGTTTTTGTCTTTTGCATGACTTAATTGTATGTCTCCGTTTTAAAACAAAACCTGACAATAAACTATCCATATTATATAATGATATTCCGATTTAATCTTACCTCAAGTACATCCTGAAGTTCTTAAATTGGTACACAATCCACTGGCGTGTTGCCACTGTTGGAACAGTGAGCGTCCATGGTTTCGACTTTCTATGACTCCCGGTGAGGGCGCTGCGAAATTCGAATATATTTTCCCGCCATTCGGAGTCGGCGATCCCTCTCATTTATATCTATGCAAATACCGAGAATCGTTATCGGGTCACATTGTCAAGTTGAATGGTTAGAAAAGTTCTACTGCAGTCGGTCGATGGAAGGACTTTATACTTTCTTCAGTCAACACAAAGTTTAATGCCAGTGTGTCATTCCCAAGCTACTTGTCCTACTTGACTTCAGTCGTGGGCCAACTTGACCTTAGTTTTCGTCATTCGGGACGTGCGTCGCGGTCAGTCCTGCTCTATATAAGTACACCGTCAGTCTTGTTTTAGTTAAGTACACCGTCAGTTTTGCTCTATAGTATAGTTAAGTACAACGTCAATCCTGCTCTAGCTATGTATGCCGTCAATCCTGCTCTAGTTAAGTACACCGTCAATCCTGCTCTAGTTAAGTATACCGTCAATCCTGCTCTAGTTAAGTACACCGTCAATCCTGCTCTAGCTATGTACACCGTCAATCCTGCTCTAGTTAAGTACACCGTCAATCCTGCTCTAGCTAAGTACACCGTCAATCCTGCTCTAGCTAAGTACACCGTCAATCCTGCTCTAGTTAAGTACACCGTCAATCCTGCTCTAGTTAAGTACACCGTCAATCCTGCTCTAGCTAAGTACACCGTCAATCCTGCTCTAGTTAAGTACACCGTCAATCCTGCTCTAGTTAAGTACATCGTCAATCCTGCTCTAGTTAAGTATACCGCCAATCCTGCTCTAGTCAAGTACACCGTCAATCCTGCTCTAGTCAAGTACACCGTCAATCATGCTCTAGTTAAATACACCGTCTATCCTGCTCTAGTTAAGTACACCGTCAATCCTGCTCTAGTTAAGTACACCGTCAATCCTGCTCTAGCTAAGTACACCGTCAATCCTGCTCTAGTTAAGTACACCGTCAATCCTGCTCTAGTCAAGTACACCGTCAATCCTGCTCTAGTCAAGTACACCGTCAATCCTGCTCTAGTTAAGTACACAGTCAATCCTGCTGTAGTTAAGTACACCGTCACTCCTGCTCTAGTTAAGTACACCGTCAATCCTGCTCTAGCTAAGTACACCGTCAATCCTGCTCTAGTTAAGTACACAGTCAATCCTGCTCTAGTTAAGTACACCGTCACTCCTGCTCTAGTTAAGTACACCGTCACTCCTGCTCTAGTTAAGTACACCGTCAATCCTGCTCTAATTAAGTACATTGTCAAACCTGCTCTAGTTAAATATACCGTCAATCCTGCTCTAGTTAAGTACATCGTCATACCTTCTCTAGCTAAGTACACCGTCAATCCTTATCTAGTTAAGTACACCGTCAATCCTTCTCTAGTTAAGTACACCGTTAATCCTTCTCTAGTTAAGTACACCGTTAATCCTGTTGTAGTGACGTTATGTACACGTACCGTCAAAATTACTCTATTTAGAGAGACCCTATATTGCATTCGCAATCATTTGCGCTTTGATTTGAGCACGATTACATTCACGTTCGCTATTTGAGTCCACGGCGCCTGGCGTTTCCCGGAAATAAACATGGCACCATTTTTAATAAGGCTCAGTAGCCGTTGGATCATAGTCTATGTCTGAGGAAACACTTAAATAACAACAAAAGAAAGAAAATATATAGTAGTCATTACTGCTTATAATATGATGAATGGGTATGACGACATCGTTTCTCTGGATAAGCCCACACATCTGACACGATATGTTATCTTACACTGCCAGCACGTGCTCGATACAGTGACTGATCCATGGCCGGGCCGGGCGCTTTCGACGTTGACAGGTCTGTATATGAACACAGGAAACAAATAGCGGTCAAATGTTTTATTCGCCTGACTGTGCTAATTATTGACGAAAACACCTTGCACTAAACACATGGCCCTCGCAGTGACCTCAACTTTTCTTGCTCAGCGAATGGGTTAGTACTCACAGTGACCATAGATCGATATCCTCTTTGTTCTTTAGTCAGGCTCAGGTTCTCAACTACACTGGTCTCCAGGTGGCAGAATTCAGTTGGGCTTCACTAGAAGATTGTAATAGTCATTAGCACTGTCTCGATCTCCTGAGAGCAACATATCTAGGTATTTGATTATGGACTACCTGGCTTAATTTAACAAACGAAACATTATGGCCATTACATTTCGTCTTACTGTTGATAGAGATTTCTGACCACAAAAGTAAGCTCCCTGAGGGTAATAACTCTAACTAATTTCGTTTGGAACTGGAAATGAACTGCGCTTTCTCCGTTGTTTCTCGCCGCTGCAGACGTCTCGTCTACTGCATCCACGTGTCTCACTCAGGACATATATCAGAAGAGGGGGCGTTGCTGAATAACTGTACGTCGTTGCCACTATACAATAAATTACCTAGCTTCAGTTTGAACGAGAGGTGCAACTATTTCATCTGTCCCCCCCAAACAAAATATAAATGACCGCTTTGCCCCCATTTCCCCACGTTTTCAGAGGTGTTTAGGTGTATGTACATGCATACCCCTACATATTTTCACACCCGTCTCGGCATCGCAGCATCATTTCAGATGCACAGGGGGAGCAGACCACTGTCTGTCCCCGAAATTATAGGGATGGCTACCATCCCCTCCCCCCCCCCCCCCGTACCGAATCTGTGTGAAGTGACCACAAATTATGTGAATCAAGCATTGTTTGTACTGCACAATGTGATGTTCCAGCAATTATATTAACATTTGACTCCACTGACATCTTGTTCTGCAATCTGATGTGGGAATGTGGCAGATTTTGTTACTCTGCAATATTATTGGATAGGAGACATGGGGCCAAGTACATGTCCATGAGTACACGTACAGTGTAGGTCATACACTAATGATGGATGAGTACGGATACGAGTATAAGTACACGATTAAAAGCTGAGTTTGGGTACATTCTTTTTTTTTAAATACGGCTACATTAAACAAAATGAAATAAGTAGGTGTACTTAATGCTATAACTGTATATTTAAAAATGATTAATTAATCTACCAGAAATGAATACAACTAAGCTAGGACAAGTGAATATGCAATGGCAGTTGATCACTGTTTTATAAGGAACACGAAATATCAACACTGACATTCACTTTGTTGGCATTAATTTAATTTGCATCCTATGACTGAAGGCTTTTAGCATCTATTTGCCACTGCATGAAATGAACATTCACGAGTAGTATAACTGTTGACGCTATCAAGCCGCACCATTTACGGTTGAATACTTTCTCAGCTATTAGTGTATGGCATTGTGTCATTCTGTGACTTTTTCATATAGATTTAAAATAATTGTGATTTGTCACTTATATTGATCCTAAAGGACTGAGAAAAAAACTGTTTCCATTTTTTTCGTCCACTTTTTCGTGGGAAAATTCAAGATGGCCGCCACCGTTCACAAACATTCTTATAATCGCTATATATTTGGCAATAAACGGTATAGAAACTTGAACTTGGAGTCGTTTTATATGTACTGATGTATGAGGAATCCAATGCAACTATTATCTTGGTGAAACAAATTAAAATAAAGGTATATTAGCAAACAATGCGTTAAAATGACCGTAAAATGTATATAGTATACGCAATTATGTAGCAAATATACAGTATGTCCTGTAATTTTTTATGTCAATTTTAAATAATTGTGTTTTTTCACATATATTGATCCTAAAGGACTGAATAAAAACTGTTTCAATTGTTTTCGTTCATTATTTCGTGGGAAAATTCAAGATGGCCGCCACCGGTCACCGAAAGTCTTAAAATCGCTATATTTTTTGGCAATAAACGGTACAGAAACTTGAACTCAGCGTCGCTTTAGATAATTTTAAATATGATGAATTAAATGCAACCATTATTTTGATGAAAATAAAATTAAGTTGTACCAGCCATATAGGTATTAAAATAGTCATAAAACGTAAGATCCAAAATATGTTTCAGGATCATCTTGAAGTATGTACGTTTTCGTTTTCCCTGTGTCCTGTGTCCAGTGATGTTTGCACCAATAAGTGCATGAAACCCTGGAAGAGTTTGTCTTATCAGGACCCAGAGCATCGTATACAAGCTTGAGCTTGACAGGGCGTCACTTAGCTCCTGTGCCCATCAATATGACGCTCTCTGTGCTGAGTTCTGGAACTCTGCGCAACGCCAACACAAGTACCTCTGTATCACTGAAATAAATGTGTACAATGATACCTAGATCACCCAATGCTACAACTGCATACAGTGTCATCATTGTATCTGCTTACTTCTGTGTACTGCAAATTCTGTAGATGGATGGGCTGCAAAGACATCTTTGTGTGTCTAAGAGACAGTAGGCATTTTGCTGAACTGGACAGCCTTTTCTACAAGGTACAAAGTGAGGCTCGCCTTTTTCCGTGCTATTCAGGAATGCCCTTAGATCTTTATGGGTGTGTCATCATTGACTTTATTGCCCGGGTCAGAAGATCTGCCAGCTGTTCTTAGTTGTCTCGTATGAACTTTCAGCGAATTGGTGATGTAGTCATCAAAGAGTAAGTATGTCTCGCAGTAGCCGAAAGACTTGTTGTCAAATGCGCGAATAAAGAATGCTGAATGGTCTTGACAATTACTATGTGCCTTTTGTGAACATTCAATTCATGCACAACAGCCATGCCATCGATAATGATGGTAGGTGGTAGGTAACTGTCCAGATGCTGTGCCTCAGTCAGGTATGCCCTATCATCCATCGTAGGTTGTCTCTGTTGCTGTCGCATGAAACAAATTCTTACCCTCAGGTGTGTCTACATTTTTGCCGATGAAGACCTGAGTGCGCATTGTTCCAAGCGTTTTCTTCTATATTCTGTTGCACTCCCTCGGCAAGTTTGAGTTACGCATTGTTTGACTCTTTGTACGGAATGCCAATTCCAGATGTTGAGAGGACTTCCGCTAGTTTCTGGCTTCTCCACAGATCGCAATACTGTGACATACCAAGCATTAAGGGGGTTTCGACAGTTGATCGGAAACCAGGTGCATCTACTGCTTGGCGATCAGATATGTGAGTCTGCATGATTTGTCGAGATATGAATAATGATGATCGATGCAGAGCGTGCATGCATGCATTCGTGTTGACAGTGTGTACCCCTTTCGGCATCCACAATGTCACACTGTGGAGTTCGTGTGGAACTACAGCTTCTCCAACATCATCTAGCGATCATTTGTAAACACATAGGTCTTTCTATGCCTGTTTAATTGCCTTGCACAGATTGCCATTGCTGGTTACCTCTCCTAGCTACTGCTTCATATTGTGCCTCCATAGAGTATTAGCATGGTTTTGTTCCTATGTGTTAACGCTATGAACTGTACGTTAGCAACATTCTGTTGAATGTTCTCCCACAGCAGTTGCCTTTCACTATTGGTACGCGTGTATGTGGAGACAGTTAATGAAATAAAACAAACTTTGGTCAATTATCAGTTTATCTTTCTGATAAATAACTTCCAAAGAAATGTGTGATTTACTGCCGATTACGACAGATTAACAAAACGAAACGAACTGCACTCGAAGTGTATGGGTGAATATATAGTGTTTTTGAGAAAGAGGTTGGATCTGATGTCCTGCTAAAATGTAAGTAAATTTAAATTATGTGATATATTACCATACACATACCTTAATAGAAACGCTAAGCAACCATTGTGTCTAACAGCTTTGGTCTGTATTATTATTATGTTCGGTATGTAAAATGGCTTTAAAGTGCTAATACTGAAGAAAAAAAAAACCAGATTTGTAAAGTAAAAAACAACCGATTAGTATACTGTACATATCTCCATCAAAAATGAAGATATTAATTATGCTTTGGTCCTGCTAGACTTGCCTTTTAGTAATTTGTACAAATGTGACAGGAAAGTATGTTTTACATCCAACATTTGCTGTCGGTATTTTACGGTCATTTTAATGCATATGTGGCTGGTATAACTTTATTTTCATTTCTGTCATCAAAATAATAGTTGCTTTAATAATAATAAGTTTATTTCTTATATAGCGCCCCATCCAAATAATTGTTCTGGGGCGCTTTACAATGATTATTCCTAAAATAATGATACTAAAAATACATACTAATAACATCATAATAATAAATATATATATATATATATATAAATAATAATAATACTAAAACGTTAATACAATACTACTTTAATAAAATGAGGATATACTAATAAACCAAATATGTTGCTTTAAAATACAGACTTAAATTGGCACACAACTACACACTATGTTAAAAATGAATAAATAAGTAAAATAGTATAAATATGTTGTAAATAGTAAATAAAATAGTATAAATATATGCTAATTAAATGAATAAGTTAATTAAAATAAATGTATGAATCTTTCGATTCCTCAAAACATATAAAATAACTCCGAATTCAGATTTTTATACCGATTGTTGCCAAAGATATAGCAATTTTAAGACTTTCGGTGATCAGTAGCGGCCATCTTGAATTTTCCCACGAAAAAGTGGACGAAAAAAATGGAAATTTTAGGGTCAATATAAGTGAAAAATCACAATTATTTAAAATCTATATGACAAAGTCACAGAACATGTTTTTGCTACATAACTCCGTATACTATATGCTAAATAGCCTTTCAGCGGGGCTGATGAGGTACAGGGTCGAACTAAGCCAGAGTCGAAAATGTGCACAACGGCAATCTGCTTATATTGGAAATTTGCAACTTGTATTTTCTTATCATAGAGATACATAGTATGTAATGGTGTTCTCAATCGGCGCGGCGGAAGCAGCGAAAGAATGAGGAAGGTCAATAAATAGGTCAGGGTCAAAGGTCACCAGATCAACGCCCACGTGAACCCGTGACGCCCCCGGCTGATAGATCGTGAATTAGTGCGGTCTAAATTCGTGTCTTATTTTAAAAAGTGAACAGTGACCCCGTCGGATAGGCGGTGAACAAGTGGCGCCTCCTTGCAGATAGGTCGTCAAGTAGTACGGTCTAAATTCGTGTTCTATTGTTAAAAGTGTACAGCGCCCCTGCGTCATCGTTGCATCCCTCCAAGATTCTAAGATATATATATATATATATATATATATATATATATATATATATATATATATATATATATATAATACCATGTGTTTGTTCAATCGCGTATATTCACTCACACACGCACACAACAATGCACACACACATATATATATGTATATATATGTATATATATACATACATTATAACAGCGTTATAATAAGACCTTTATAAAAAAAACAGACAATGTATCAACGTAAGCTGTTTGATAATTCTGTATTCCGTCTATCAAGTTCATACTATACGAATGGCAAAATTCTTTATATAAAAATATGTAAAAATATCAGGCACATTACAAACCGAAACTGATACATTACAATATCAGCATGTTACAACATCATTGATATGTCACTTAACGTCAGCCATGGACAAAGCTGCACCACAACACTAGGAATGTGTACATCACGCTTGTATGCGAAGTTTATGACACTATATCATGCATAATGTATGTAAATATAGGTGAAGCCCCGTGTGCATACATCATAATCCTGAACCGTTGTTGCATATTCCTCAAATTGTTTGCCGACGGTGCAATGCTCTACCGAAAAATCAATAATCATACCAACCAAAACAGCACGACCTTGACAGACTAATCAACTGGGAACAATCTTTGCATATGACTTTCAACCCCTCCAAATGTGAAATAATCCACATCACCAGATCAAAATCACCCATAGATAACCCACATACAATACATGACGAAACACCCAGAGCAGTACCAGTAGCAACATACCTTGGCATAGACATATCAAACAATCTCTCCTGGAACCCACACATCAACAAGATAGTCAATAAAGCAAACAGCAAACTTGGATTAATTAAAAGAAACTTAAAATCTATCCCCCAGTCCATCAAGAGCTATGCCTATTGGAGTCTGGTCCGCCCACACCTCGAGTACTGCTGCCCGGTGTGGGACCCATATACCACCCAAAACATCAACCATCTAGAAGGGGTCCAGCACCAGGCAGCAAGATTCGTGGTCCATAATTACAGCTGGGAAACATCTGGATCCACCTTGGCCTCTGCCCTCTCCTGGCCAACCCTAGAACAGAGGAGGGCTGAGGCCAGACTTTCCACCCTGTATAAAATATCAAACAATCTCTTAGACATCAATCCCAACCAATACCTCAAGCCCGGACACAAACAAGATCCAACCACCCACACAAATACAGACAAATATCCACCTCCCACAACTACTATAAATACAGTTCATTTCAAAAGATTGGGAATGACAAGGAGACTGATGAATGAAGGAACAAGTTTGTTGTTTACGTTGGGCGGTCCGATGTCGCGATGACAGCTTCTTTCCTTCATTCAACCCTGACAAGCATCAACATAATTATTTAATATCTGCACGGCTCATTTTGAACAGAGTTCCTTACTGATTAATCCATAACTCTATTAAAATAATAAATACTTATTCCGCCAAATGCGAGCAAATAAAGTGTTTGAAAGTGCTACGGACAGAAAACAAACCTCGTAAAAGACACGTGAACATAATAAGCGTGCGTCCTATTTAATTGTGTGGAAGGATTTTGGCCTTGGCTTTACGGTCGGGTCAAAACGTGCATTATATATATATATTATGTATATATATATATATATATATTATGTATATATATTATATATATATATTATGTATATATATATATATATCACATTGATTGATTATTTTACTGTTTCATATAATATTGTAGTATTATATTTCCATCCTTATGCCTATTTCATCAATGTATCATAGTGTGTTAATGCATGAACCAGTAAATTGTGCGGAAGCCACAACCCATCTGTTGCAAAGTGATGGACCATGTCATATGTACTTATAGCCAGGATTTATGTTAGGATCCTCTAAAGTTGTCTTTTGGTCGGCATGGCATATAGTAATGCCAATTCAACACTCTACGAATTTGGACGTATATTAAGACACTGTTATATGTAATGTCAGTTAACATATTATTTTTACACATACAGTTAACCATAATAGGCATGGGTTATTAGTAAATGCATGTAATTATAAAAAGTTACGGGATTATTATTAACATGTCCATTCAATACTACGTCACCATGCAGCAATCAATTTTATGTAATTTGGAAAACTAACAACATTACTAGGTACTTGTAAAAATAACATGTTGTCCGGTAGATGTGTGCTTAGGTGTTCTTAATATACTTGTGTACTCTACTGTACTGTTTTATACTTGTGATAGGTACCAGGAAAACCAACTCTGCCCCCAAAGAAACCTGACTTTCCAGGTTCACATGACAAAGAAATACTGCTGGCAGAAATGTACATAAAATCTAAGGCAGGCCTGTTACATTGAAGATAGTGTCACTAAATTCAAAATCTAATAAAACACATGCCGATCATTGGTTGTGAGTTGCAAGTGATGTATACATGGTGACTTAACATGTCATCGGCATGACGACAATAAATATTTGCAAACAACAATAGCAGGTAAAAGGAAATACATTTTTATTGTTCGCTGTACATGTTGGAGCCATGAATAATTCTAATGACAAAGTGCCAATACTTCTATTCGTGTAGCTTCACACAACAGGTTGACAATAATGAGTAAGACAAAAAATCTGAAGAAACATAATCCTTAGTTACTGTTTTAGGAAATATTGATTTGCTACAGTATGAACCTCAACTACACTGTGCAGATATATCATGAAAAATTATTGTGTGCACATAGAATGAGATGAAATCACTCTGTTTTAGCTATGTGTTCTGGAATGAAACCATTAACACTTATTTTGGAATAGCAGTAACTTGTATTTCTGTAATATGCTTCTCACAACAAAGGTATCTTTGAAAACGGAACTTGTAAAAATCTGATTGACCTATTTCTCATTAACACATTTATTATTCATTCAGACAGTCTTTCACAAGGCTGTCGGCTTTCTTTGTGACTTAATCTGACAAAGATATTTCCATACAAGCTGTTTGCATGGCATCTCAAACAACCCAAAGGATGTGTATGCATGAACACAGGGTCCTGTGACTTAACAAATACATCATAAAAATGTGTACATGTATAAAACAGGGATACAACATCGCTTCTGTTGCAAACATAATCACTATAACACTGCAAAGAGTGATTATCTGAAGACTAAAAATACTTCTAAAAAGTAGATTCACAAGACACAAAGAAAGAATTCATAACATCCTTTCGCTCGCATAAACCTCTAATCTGGCAATATCAGTTTACTTGTAAATAATTCACGCTCTCTTTTATTGATGTGATTAACAATCAGTGCTCATCATTACAACATAATTTCTTCGATCGACACAAAACAAAACCATCAACATAACATACAACAGCCTGCTCCTGTTAAACCTAAGATTGACCCTGATGAGCTCCTCCATGACCTTAAATATAATGAATGATGAGTTATGTATGGTTAATGATACAATTGGCAAGTGCAATTAATATGTTTTGACAATGATGAAACTCTACCCATGAGTTATTTTGACAAAGATGGGAAGACCTCAAATTTCAAACACTTGTTCAGTGGTGATGCTGTCACTGCAGTGACTCCTTGTGACTTGTACTGAAAATAGAATACAAATAATATAAATATAATACTAATATTAATGTGGTAATATGTAAGAGAAATATAGTAACTGTATGTAATGTATACATATCAGCATCCAAGATGTTATAATCAGCTACGAGCAACAAGTAGAAGCACCAGGAAGAGTAAAATATTTGAAGGCCTAATTAAATTTAGTTCCACATAATATTATAGAATGCTTGTAAACACGCTAAAAGATCCGCCTATTCAATGAAGTCTCACGTAATCACTTTACCTCCAGTCATAGTTATTGTGATAGTCAGACATAGAATCCCTCAAAGGCTCAATCACAAATGACACAATGACAATGTCAATGTCCAATGCCACTGCCATGGCCTCGATCATGGAGCCATGGCAAGACGAGAAATTAAGAGAATAATTGATTTTAAACTCTTTGACTGTACTATGGCAACACTACATATGTTATATATGCTTGCTTAATTGACTAAACTTTGGATATACAAGTACTGTAGTGCCCAGTATTTCTAATCGAGACCCGAGTGATACTAGACCGTGAATGATACCTGTAATATCGCTCGTATTGTTTTTGTCTTTTGCATGACTTAATTGTATGTCTCCGTTTTAAAACAAAACCTGACAATAAACTATCCATATTATATAATGATATTCCGATTTAATCTTACCTCAAGTACATCCTGAAGTTCTTAAATTGGTACACAATCCACTGGCGTGTTGCCACTGTTGGAACAGTGAGCGTCCATGGTTTCGACTTTCTATGACTCCCGGTGAGGGCGCTGCGAAATTCGAATATATTTTCCCGCCATTCGGAGTCGGCGATCCCTCTCATTTATATCTATGCAAATACCGAGAATCGTTATCGGGTCACATTGTCAAGTTGAATGGTTAGAAAAGTTCTACTGCAGTCGGTCGATGGAAGGACTTTATACTTTCTTCAGTCAACACAAAGTTTAATGCCAGTGTGTCATTCCCAAGCTACTTGTCCTACTTGACTTCAGTCGTGGGCCAACTTGACCTTAGTTTTCGTCATTCGGGACGTGCGTCGCGGTCAGTCCTGCTCTATATAAGTACACCGTCAGTCTTGTTTTAGTTAAGTACACCGTCAGTTTTGCTCTATAGTATAGTTAAGTACAACGTCAATCCTGCTCTAGCTATGTATGCCGTCAATCCTGCTCTAGTTAAGTACACCGTCAATCCTGCTCTAGTTAAGTATACCGTCAATCCTGCTCTAGTTAAGTACACCGTCAATCCTGCTCTAGCTATGTACACCGTCAATCCTGCTCTAGTTAAGTACACCGTCAATCCTGCTCTAGCTAAGTACACCGTCAATCCTGCTCTAGCTAAGTACACCGTCAATCCTGCTCTAGTTAAGTACACCGTCAATCCTGCTCTAGTTAAGTACACCGTCAATCCTGCTCTAGCTAAGTACACCGTCAATCCTGCTCTAGTTAAGTACACCGTCAATCCTGCTCTAGTTAAGTACATCGTCAATCCTGCTCTAGTTAAGTATACCGCCAATCCTGCTCTAGTCAAGTACACCGTCAATCCTGCTCTAGTCAAGTACACCGTCAATCATGCTCTAGTTAAATACACCGTCTATCCTGCTCTAGTTAAGTACACCGTCAATCCTGCTCTAGTTAAGTACACCGTCAATCCTGCTCTAGCTAAGTACACCGTCAATCCTGCTCTAGTTAAGTACACCGTCAATCCTGCTCTAGTCAAGTACACCGTCAATCCTGCTCTAGTCAAGTACACCGTCAATCCTGCTCTAGTTAAGTACACAGTCAATCCTGCTGTAGTTAAGTACACCGTCACTCCTGCTCTAGTTAAGTACACCGTCAATCCTGCTCTAGCTAAGTACACCGTCAATCCTGCTCTAGTTAAGTACACAGTCAATCCTGCTCTAGTTAAGTACACCGTCACTCCTGCTCTAGTTAAGTACACCGTCACTCCTGCTCTAGTTAAGTACACCGTCAATCCTGCTCTAATTAAGTACATTGTCAAACCTGCTCTAGTTAAATATACCGTCAATCCTGCTCTAGTTAAGTACATCGTCATACCTTCTCTAGCTAAGTACACCGTCAATCCTTATCTAGTTAAGTACACCGTCAATCCTTCTCTAGTTAAGTACACCGTTAATCCTTCTCTAGTTAAGTACACCGTTAATCCTGTTGTAGTGACGTTATGTACACGTACCGTCAAAATTACTCTATTTAGAGAGACCCTATATTGCATTCGCAATCATTTGCGCTTTGATTTGAGCACGATTACATTCACGTTCGCTATTTGAGTCCACGGCGCCTGGCGTTTCCCGGAAATAAACATGGCACCATTTTTAATAAGGCTCAGTAGCCGTTGGATCATAGTCTATGTCTGAGGAAACACTTAAATAACAACAAAAGAAAGAAAATATATAGTAGTCATTACTGCTTATAATATGATGAATGGGTATGACGACATCGTTTCTCTGGATAAGCCCACACATCTGACACGATATGTTATCTTACACTGCCAGCACGTGCTCGATACAGTGACTGATCCATGGCCGGGCCGGGCGCTTTCGACGTTGACAGGTCTGTATATGAACACAGGAAACAAATAGCGGTCAAATGTTTTATTCGCCTGACTGTGCTAATTATTGACGAAAACACCTTGCACTAAACACATGGCCCTCGCAGTGACCTCAACTTTTCTTGCTCAGCGAATGGGTTAGTACTCACAGTGACCATAGATCGATATCCTCTTTGTTCTTTAGTCAGGCTCAGGTTCTCAACTACACTGGTCTCCAGGTGGCAGAATTCAGTTGGGCTTCACTAGAAGATTGTAATAGTCATTAGCACTGTCTCGATCTCCTGAGAGCAACATATCTAGGTATTTGATTATGGACTACCTGGCTTAATTTAACAAACGAAACATTATGGCCATTACATTTCGTCTTACTGTTGATAGAGATTTCTGACCACAAAAGTAAGCTCCCTGAGGGTAATAACTCTAACTAATTTCGTTTGGAACTGGAAATGAACTGCGCTTTCTCCGTTGTTTCTCGCCGCTGCAGACGTCTCGTCTACTGCATCCACGTGTCTCACTCAGGACATATATCAGAAGAGGGGGCGTTGCTGAATAACTGTACGTCGTTGCCACTATACAATAAATTACCTAGCTTCAGTTTGAACGAGAGGTACAACTATTTCATCTGTCCCCCCCAAACAAAATATAAATGACCGCTTTGCCCCCATTTCCCCACGTTTTCAGAGGTGTTTAGGTGTATGTACATGCATACCCCTACATATTTTCACACCCGTCTCGGCATCGCAGCATCATTTCAGATGCACAGGGGGAGCAGACCACTGTCTGTCCCCGAAATAATAGGGATGGCTACCATCCCCTCCCCCCCCCCCCCCCCCCGTACCGAATCTGTGTGAAGTGACCACAAATTATGTGAATCAAGCATTGTTTGTACTGCACAATGTGATGTTCCAGCAATTATATTAACATTTGACTCCACTGACATCTTGTTCTGCAATCTGATGTGGGAATGTGGCAGATTTTGTTGCTCTGCAATATTATTGGATAGGAGACATGGGGCCAAGTACATGTCCATGAGTACACGTACAGTGTAGGTCATACACTAATGATGGATGAGTACGGATACGAGTATAAGTACACGATTAAAAGCTGAGTTTGGGTACATTCTTTTTTTTTAAATACGGCTACATTAAACAAAATGAAATAAGTAGGTGTACTTAATGCTATAACTGTATATTTAAAAATGATTAATTAATCTACCAGAAATGAATACAACTAAGCTAGGACAAGTGAATATGCAATGGCAGTTGATCACTGTTTTATAAGGAACACGAAATATCAACACTGACATTCACTTTGTTGGCATTAATTTAATTTGCATCCTATGACTGAAGGCTTTTAGCATCTATTTGCCACTGCATGAAATGAACATTCACGAGTAGTATAACTGTTGACGCTATCAAGCCGCACCATTTACGGTTGAATACTTTCTCAGCTATTAGTGTATGGCATTGTGTCATTCTGTGACTTTTTCATATAGATTTAAAATAATTGTGATTTGTCACTTATATTGATCCTAAAGGACTGAGAAAAAAACTGTTTCCATTTTTTTCGTCCACTTTTTCGTGGGAAAATTCAAGATGGCCGCCACCGTTCACAAACATTCTTATAATCGCTATATATTTGGCAATAAACGGTATAGAAACTTGAACTTGGAGTCGTTTTATATGTACTGATGTATGAGGAATCCAATGCAACTATTATCTTGGTGAAACAAATTAAAATAAAGGTATATTAGCAAACAATGCGTTAAAATGACCGTAAAATGTATATAGTATACGCAATTATGTAGCAAATATACAGTATGTCCTGTAATTTTTTATGTCAATTTTAAATAATTGTGTTTTTTCACATATATTGATCCTAAAGGACTGAATAAAAACTGTTTCAATTGTTTTCGTTCATTATTTCGTGGGAAAATTCAAGATGGCCGCCACCGGTCACCGAAAGTCTTAAAATCGCTATATTTTTTGGCAATAAACGGTACAGAAACTTGAACTCAGCGTCGCTTTAGATAATTTTAAATATGATGAATTAAATGCAACCATTATTTTGATGAAAATAAAATTAAGTTGTACCAGCCATATAGGTATTAAAATAGTCATAAAACGTAAGATCCAAAATATGTTTCAGGATCATCTTGAAGTATGTACGTTTTCGTTTTCCCTGTGTCCTGTGTCCAGTGATGTTTGCACCAATAAGTGCATGAAACCCTGGAAGAGTTTGTCTTATCAGGACCCAGAGCATCGTATACAAGCTTGAGCTTGACAGGGCGTCACTTAGCTCCTGTGCCCATCAATATGACGCTCTCTGTGCTGAGTTCTGGAACTCTGCGCAACGCCAACACAAGTACCTCTGTATCACTGAAATAAATGTGTACAATGATACCTAGATCACCCAATGCTACAACTGCATACAGTGTCATCATTGTATCTGCTTACTTCTGTGTACTGCAAATTCTGTAGATGGATGGGCTGCAAAGACATCTTTGTGTGTCTAAGAGACAGTAGGCATTTTGCTGAACTGGACAGCCTTTTCTACAAGGTACAAAGTGAGGCTCGCCTTTTTCCGTGCTATTCAGGAATGCCCTTAGATCTTTATGGGTGTGTCATCATTGACTTTATTGCCCGGGTCAGAAGATCTGCCAGCTGTTCTTAGTTGTCTCGTATGAACTTTCAGCGAATTGGTGATGTAGTCATCAAAGAGTAAGTATGTCTCGCAGTAGCCGAAAGACTTGTTGTCAAATGCGCGAATAAAGAATGCTGAATGGTCTTGACAATTACTATGTGCCTTTTGTGAACATTCAATTCATGCACAACAGCCATGCCATCGATAATGATGGTAGGTGGTAGGTAACTGTCCAGATGCTGTGCCTCAGTCAGGTATGCCCTATCATCCATCGTAGGTTGTCTCTGTTGCTGTCGCATGAAACAAATTCTTACCCTCAGGTGTGTCTACATTTTTGCCGATGAAGACCTGAGTGCGCATTGTTCCAAGCGTTTTCTTCTATATTCTGTTGCACTCCCTCGGCAAGTTTGAGTTACGCATTGTTTGACTCTTTGTACGGAATGCCAATTCCAGATGTTGAGAGGACTTCCGCTAGTTTCTGGCTTCTCCACAGATCGCAATACTGTGACATACCAAGCATTAAGGGGGTTTCGACAGTTGATCGGAAACCAGGTGCATCTACTGCTTGGCGATCAGATATGTGAGTCTGCATGATTTGTCGAGATATGAATAATGATGATCGATGCAGAGCGTGCATGCATGCATTCGTGTTGACAGTGTGTACCCCTTTCGGCATCCACAATGTCACACTGTGGAGTTCGTGTGGAACTACAGCTTCTCCAACATCATCTAGCGATCATTTGTAAACACATAGGTCTTTCTATGCCTGTTTAATTGCCTTGCACAGATTGCCATTGCTGGTTACCTCTCCTAGCTACTGCTTCATATTGTGCCTCCATAGAGTATTAGCATGGTTTTGTTCCTATGTGTTAACGCTATGAACTGTACGTTAGCAACATTCTGTTGAATGTTCTCCCACAGCAGTTGCCTTTCACTATTGGTACGCGTGTATGTGGAGACAGTTAATGAAATAAAACAAACTTTGGTCAATTATCAGTTTATCTTTCTGATAAATAACTTCCAAAGAAATGTGTGATTTACTGCCGATTACGACAGATTAACAAAACGAAACGAACTGCACTCGAAGTGTATGGGTGAATATATAGTGTTTTTGAGAAAGAGGTTGGATCTGATGTCCTGCTAAAATGTAAGTAAATTTAAATTATGTGATATATTACCATACACATACCTTAATAGAAACGCTAAGCAACCATTGTGTCTAACAGCTTTGGTCTGTATTATTATTATGTTCGGTATGTAAAATGGCTTTAAAGTGCTAATACTGAAGAAAAAAAAAACCAGATTTGTAAAGTAAAAAACAACCGATTAGTATACTGTACATATCTCCATCAAAAATGAAGATATTAATTATGCTTTGGTCCTGCTAGACTTGCCTTTTAGTAATTTGTACAAATGTGACAGGAAAGTATGTTTTACATCCAACATTTGCTGTCGGTATTTTACGGTCATTTTAATGCATATGTGGCTGGTATAACTTTATTTTCATTTCTGTCATCAAAATAATAGTTGCTTTAATAATAATAAGTTTATTTCTTATATAGCGCCCCATCCAAATAATTGTTCTGGGGCGCTTTACAATGATTATTCCTAAAATAATGATACTAAAAATACATACTAATAACATCATAATAATAAATATATATATATATATATATAAATAATAATAATACTAAAACGTTAATACAATACTACTTTAATAAAATGAGGATATACTAATAAACCAAATATGTTGCTTTAAAATACAGACTTAAATTGGCACACAACTACACACTATGTTAAAAATGAATAAATAAGTAAAATAGTATAAATATGTTGTAAATAGTAAATAAAATAGTATAAATATATGCTAATTAAATGAATAAGTTAATTAAAATAAATGTATGAATCTTTCGATTCCTCAAAACATATAAAATAACTCCGAATTCAGATTTTTATACCGATTGTTGCCAAAGATATAGCAATTTTAAGACTTTCGGTGATCAGTAGCGGCCATCTTGAATTTTCCCACGAAAAAGTGGACGAAAAAAATGGAAATTTTAGGGTCAATATAAGTGAAAAATCACAATTATTTAAAATCTATATGACAAAGTCACAGAACATGTTTTTGCTACATAACTCCGTATACTATATGCTAAATAGCCTTTCAGCGGGGCTGATGAGGTACAGGGTCGAACTAAGCCAGAGTCGAAAATGTGCACAACGGCAATCTGCTTATATTGGAAATTTGCAACTTGTATTTTCTTATCATAGAGATACATAGTATGTAATGGTGTTCTCAATCGGCGCGGCGGAAGCAGCGAAAGAATGAGGAAGGTCAATAAATAGGTCAGGGTCAAAGGTCACCAGATCAACGCCCACGTGAACCCGTGACGCCCCCGGCTGATAGATCGTGAATTAGTGCGGTCTAAATTCGTGTCTTATTTTAAAAAGTGAACAGTGACCCCGTCGGATAGGCGGTGAACAAGTGGCGCCTCCTTGCAGATAGGTCGTCAAGTAGTACGGTCTAAATTCGTGTTCTATTGTTAAAAGTGTACAGCGCCCCTGCGTCATCGTTGCATCCCTCCAAGATTCTAAGATATATATATATATATATATATATATATATATATATATATATATATATATATATATAATACCATGTGTTTGTTCAATCGCGTATATTCACTCACACACGCACACAACAATGCACACACACATATATATATGTATATATATGTATATATATACATACATTATAACAGCGTTATAATAAGACCTTTATAAAAAAAAACAGACAATGTATCAACGTAAGCTGTTTGATAATTCTGTATTCCGTCTATCAAGTTCATACTATACGAATGGCAAAATTCTTTATATAAAAATATGTAAAAATATCAGGCACATTACAAACCGAAACTGATACATTACAATATCAGCATGTTACAACATCATTGATATGTCACTTAACGTCAGCCATGGACAAAGCTGCACCACAACACTAGGAATGTGTACATCACGCTTGTATGCGAAGTTTATGACACTATATCATGCATAATGTATGTAAATATAGGTGAAGCCCCGTGTGCATACATCATAATCCTGAACCGTTGTTGCATATTCCTCAAATTGTTTGCCGACGGTGCAATGCTCTACCGAAAAATCAATAATCATACCAACCAAAACAGCACGACCTTGACAGACTAATCAACTGGGAACAATCTTTGCATATGACTTTCAACCCCTCCAAATGTGAAATAATCCACATCACCAGATCAAAATCACCCATAGATAACCCACATACAATACATGACGAAACACCCAGAGCAGTACCAGTAGCAACATACCTTGGCATAGACATATCAAACAATCTCTCCTGGAACCCACACATCAACAAGATAGTCAATAAAGCAAACAGCAAACTTGGATTAATTAAAAGAAACTTAAAATCTATCCCCCAGTCCATCAAGAGCTATGCCTATTGGAGTCTGGTCCGCCCACACCTCGAGTACTGCTGCCCGGTGTGGGACCCATATACCACCCAAAACATCAACCATCTAGAAGGGGTCCAGCACCAGGCAGCAAGATTCGTGGTCCATAATTACAGCTGGGAAACATCTGGATCCACCTTGGCCTCTGCCCTCTCCTGGCCAACCCTAGAACAGAGGAGGGCTGAGGCCAGACTTTCCACCCTGTATAAAATATCAAACAATCTCTTAGACATCAATCCCAACCAATACCTCAAGCCCGGACACAAACAAGATCCAACCACCCACACAAATACAGACAAATATCCACCTCCCACAACTACTATAAATACAGTTTCTTTCCCCCCGAACAATAGCCCAATGGAACAGACTTCCATCTAATGTATTTACCCACATCAGTCTCGACGCCTTTAAGGCTGCATTGCAGGATATTAACCTGACAACTGCACCCTTCAGGCACCTCCAATAGACAACACACACCACCACCCCTGTCCCCTACTACACCCCCACCCTCCCCCATCATTGACTTGACGTTCCCCATCCACCCCGCCCCACCCAAATTCCCAAGCAAACACTCTTATTCCACTTCCAGATACCGACCGTCCATACAAGAGCGTGATGCCCCAGTAGGGGTCTTGCACTACAACGAATCAGAATCAGAATATGATATAGAAATATCTCCCAGAAGTCTTGTCAGAAATAAGCCCGATTTCACTTCCCACTGAAATACATTTGTTTTAGAGCTTAATGCAACAGATGATTGAAGGACTTGATTAAGTTGATGCTGTATGGTGTAAAAGTGACACTTATGTATTTCGTTTGAACTCGTAATACTGATTTAACTGCTTTAGTTAGTGCTGGATAATTAACAGGTGTCATTGTAAAGCTGGTAGTTTCATGTCAAAGGTGTCTTCATTCATATAGTAAGTTACCATATAGTGTGGGATTACTGGTGGGTCTCTAGTCAACTAGAAATAAAACCTCTGTACACATCCTAAACACAGTGCTCTATACATGCACAATATACTGTAGCTGTACACTTGAAAAATACTACACTTTGAACATTAGTACAGTGATACAAATGTGAACATTGCCACTATGAGTGTTCTACAGTGGTGACCATTTAGAACTACTGCAGTGATGCGCACATTGACATGACAATGATGACCATACAATACTACTGGAATGGAGCACACATGAACATTAGAGCAAGGACAAGCATCTCTCTCTCTCTCTCTATATATATATATAAAGCGGTAAATACACAAGCTACATCAGGCATGATGTGTTCTAGTATTGCATTGGTCCACAGAATATTTCACTTTCACAATTTATACATATCAACGTCTTAACGTAAGTAATTGCCAGATATTTGGCTTTTCAACTGTAGATTGTCTCTTGGTCTACCATGATTAGAATTGTTTGATTAGAATCATGGAATCGGTTCTGTTTCAAATATTATACTGTCCTGTAGTCATTTGATGTTATGAGGCGTTCTTCCTTGAGTAGGTTAGAATGACTTGTCTGGTCTACTGAACCAGTTGTGTTTCAGACGTTATAGTGTACTGTCAACATTTCATTGTGTAACTCATTTGTGTCTTCATTACAATCACACGGCAGCTCCGTGGAACTGGTTGTCCTTCAGATATTGCAGTGTCTTGTCAACAGTTGACTGGGTGACACGCTCGACTTGGAGGAGAATCTCAAATACCTGAGGCAGAGTGACAACACTGAAACACAATAGAGTCACAATATTACAACACTTGAGAGTCACTATATCACAACATAGGAGGGTTCCATTATTACAACACAGAAGGATCACAACAGTACAACGCGGAAGAGTTACACTATTACAACAGAGAAGAATCACAATATTACAACACAGAAGAGTTACAATATTACAACACAGAAGAGTCACAATATTACAACACAGAAGAGTTACAATATTACAACACGGAAGAGTTACAATATTACAACACGGAAGAGTCACAATATTACAACACGGAAGAGTTACAATATTACAACACGGAAGAGTCACAATATTACAACACGGAAGAGTTACAATATTACAACACGGAAGAGTCACAATATTACAACACGGAAGAGTTACAATATTACAACATAGAAGAGTAACATTATTATAACACGGAAGAGTCACAATATTACAACACAGAAGAGTAACATTATTATAACACGGAAGAGTCACAATATTATAACACAGAAGAGTCACAATATTATAACACGGAAGAGTCACAATATTACAACACAGAAGAGTCACAATATTACAACACAGAAGAGTCACAATATTACAACATAGAAGAGTAACAATATTACAACACAGAAGAGTCACAATATTACAACACAGAAGAGTCACAATATTACAACACGGAAGAGTCACAATATTACAACACAGAAGAGTCACAATATTACAACATAGAAGAGTCACACTATTACAACACAGAAGAGTCACAATATTACAACACAGAAGAGTCACAATATTACAACATAGAAGAGTCACACTATTACAACACAGAAGAGTCACAATATTACAACATAGAAGAGTCACACTATTACAACACAGAAGAGTCACAATATTACAACATAGAAGAGTCACACTATTACAACACAGAAGAGTCACAATATTACAACACAGAAGAGTCACAATATTACAACACAGAAGAGTCACAATATTACAACACAGAAGAGTCACAATATGATAACACGGAAGAGTTACAATATTACAACACGGAAGAGTCACAATATTACAACACGGAAGAGTTACAATATTACAACACGGAAGAGTCACAATATTACAACACGGAAGAGTTACAATATTACAACACGGAAGAGTCACAATATTACAACACGGAAGAGATACAATATTACAACACGGAAGAGTCACACTATTACAACATGGAAGAGTCACAATATTACAACATAGAAGAGTTACAACATTACAACACAGAAGAGTCACACTATTACAACACAGAAGAGTCACAATATTACAACACAGAAGAGTCACAATATTACAACACAGAAGAGTTACAATATTACAACATAGAAGAGTCACAATATTACAACACAGAAGAGTCACAATATTACAACATAGAAGAGTCACACTATTACAACACAGAAGAGTCACAATATTACAACATAGAAGAGTCACACTATTACAACACAGAAGAGTCACAATATTACAACATAGAAGAGTCACACTATTACAACACAGAAGAGTCACAATATTACAACATAGAAGAGTCACACTATTACAACACAGAAGAGTCACAATATTACAACACGGAAGAGTTACAATATTACAACACAGAAGAGTCACAATATTACAACACAGAAGAGTCACAATATTACAACACAGAAGAGTCACACTATTACAACACAGAAGAGTCACAATATTACAACACAGAAGAGTCACAATATTACAACATAGAAGAGTCACACTATTACAACACAGAAGAGTCACAATATTACAACATAGAAGAGTCACACTATTACAACACAGAAGAGTCACAATATTACAACACAGAAGAGTCACAATATTACAACACAGAAGAGTCACAATATTACAACACAGAAGAGTCACAATATGACAACACGGAAGAGTTACAATATTACAACACGGAAGAGTCACAATATTACAACACGGAAGAGTTACAATATTACAACACGGAAGAGTCACAATATTACAACACGGAAGAGTTACAATATTACAACACGGAAGAGTCACAATATTACAACACGGAAGAGTTACAATATTACAACACGGAAGAGTCACACTATTACAACATGGAAGAGTCACAATATTACAACATAGAAGAGTTACAACATTACAACACAGAAGAGTCACAATATTACAACATAGAAGAGTCACAATATTACAACACAGAAGAGTCACAATATTACAACACAGAAGAGTCACACTATTACAACACAGAAGAGTCACAATATTACAACACAGAAGAGTCACAATATTACAACATAGAAGAGTCACACTATTACAACACAGAAGAGTCACAATATTACAACATAGAAGAGTCACACTATTACAACACAGAAGAGTCACAATATTACAACACAGAAGAGTCACAATATTACAACACAGAAGAGTCACAATATTACAACACAGAAGAGTCACAATATGACAACACGGAAGAGTTACAATATTACAACACGGAAGAGTCACAATATTACAACACGGAAGAGTTACAATATTACAACACGGAAGAGTCACAATATTACAACACGGAAGAGTTACAATATTACAACACGGAAGAGTCACAATATTACAACACGGAAGAGTTACAATATTACAACACGGAAGAGTCACACTATTACAACATGGAAGAGTCACAATATTACAACATAGAAGAGTTACAACATTACAACACAGAAGAGTCACAATATTACAACATAGAAGAGTCACAATATTACAACACAGAAGAGTCACAATATTACAACACAGAAGAGTCACACTATTACAACACAGAAGAGTCACAATATTACAACACAGAAGAGTCACAATATTACAACATAGAAGAGTCACACTATTACAACACAGAAGAGTCACAATATTACAACATAGAAGAGTCACACTATTACAACACAGAAGAGTCACAATATTACAACACAGAAGAGTCACAATATTACAACACAGAAGAGTCACAATATTACAACACAGAAGAGTCACAATATGACAACACGGAAGAGTTACAATATTACAACACGGAAGAGTCACAATATTACAACACGGAAGAGTTACAATATTACAACACGGAAGAGTCACAATATTACAACACGGAAGAGTTACAATATTACAACACGGAAGAGTCACAATATTACAACACGGAAGAGTTACAATATTACAACACGGAAGAGTCACACTATTACAACATGGAAGAGTCACAATATTACAACATAGAAGAGTTACAACATTACAATACAGAAGAGTCACAATATTACAACATAGAAGAGTCACAATATTACAACACAGAAGAGTCACAATATTACAACACAGAAGAGTCACAATATTACAACACAGAAGAGTCACAATATGACAACATAGAAGAGTCACATTATTATTACACGGAAGAGTCACAATATGTCAATATGGAAGAGTCGAAATATGACAACATGGAAGAGTCACAATATTACAACTCAGAAGAGTCACAATATTATAACATAGAAGAGTCACATTTTGATAACACAGAAGAGTCACAATATTACAACATGGAAGAGTCACAATATTACAACAGAGAAGAGTCACAATATTATAAAACACATGACTGCAAAGTCACAATATTACAACAGTGTCACCCAAAATGGACGAATAGTCTTTGTGCAGTAAATGCTGTGTGGCTGAATACTTCCCAAAGAAATCACGATGGTGTTCTATGGAACAGGTCTGCCTCAGATACAAGTGAAAAGGACTGAGCAATTCTACGTATGTCCCTGTCCTACATGTGATTGTGTATGTAAGTGACCATGATCTCTACCTGTGGCTCTTCTGTAACTGACCACGTCCTTCTCTTATCAGTGGCTATTATGTAAGAGACCATATCCGTGTTCATTTTTAATATTAATTTCGCATAATATCTCTATGTTATTTTTTCATATTTTTTATCGATCTTATAATATTGTCATATTGTTTTAGCATATTAATTGTATTCCAATATCTGGAATGGCTATCCACAATTGTATTTTATTGACATATCTCACTAAATACTACTAACAGCTTATTTTATTGTGATTGTAATTACTTATACAGTATATATATATATATATATTACTACATTATCTAAATATTATTTTTTATTCACCATCATCGGTGCAAAATGTATCTCGACTATAATGGACAAAAACATTGTCATAATAATTTGTATACCTATGGCCATGTGACCATGCCCCTGTTCTATATATATATATGGCTATTATGTAAGTGACAGTGACAGTGACCTTGACCTACCTGTGAATCTTGACATTTAGTTGACCACTGACTCGGTCAGCCCCACCCTGGTCCCTGTCCAGGAACACGACACAGTCGGTCACCTCGAGCCCTTCTGACCTGAGCTGCTACAAACACAAGACAGTTAACATTATTAAATATGTGTCAGGGGTCAATCAACACACAAGTCTTCGACTTCAAATTTACCGCTTTCAAGATCGTAGATTGTAGTTAAATTTGCCTCTTTGTATTTTTTTAACAATCTTCTGAGTTCAATGTTCTGAATAAACTTTCATATGATATGATATGATATGATATGATATGATATGATATGATATGATATGATATGATATGATATGATATGATATGATATGATATGATATCATAACACTGAATAAACTTTCATATCATATCATATCATATCATATCATATCATATCATATCATATCATATCATATCATATCATATCATATCATATCATATCATATCATATCATATCATATCATATCATATCATATCATATCATATCATATCATATCATATCATATCACTATTATTATCATATCATATATCATAAAACTGAATAAACTTTCATATCATATCACATCACATCACATCACATCACATCACATCACATCACATCACATCACATCACATCACATCACATCACATCACATCACATCACATCACATCACATCACATCACATCACATCACATCATAAAACTGAATAAACTTTCATATCATATCATATCATATCATATCATATCATATCATATCATATCATATCATATCATATCATATCATATCATATCATATCATATCATATCATATCATATCATATCATATCATATCATATCTGATAATCATATCATATCATATCATATCATATCATATCATATCATATCATATCATATCATATCATATCATATCATATCATATCATATCATATCATATCATATCATATCATATCATTGGAGGTCGTAATAGTAAGGTGGCTTCATACAGGGAAAGAACAGAAGAAACAGTCAACATTTGTGTTCGTATTAGTTAGGTGGTTCTTGCTCTAACATAGAGGTAAAAAGAAGAAACAGTCATCTATGGTGATCACATTAGTCAGTATATATATTTGCCTTGACTTATAGGGAAGATGATAACAACAGGGTATATATTGGTGATCGTTTTAATGACACCTCATTAAAACGATCACCAATATTTACTATGTACTGGTGATCGTTTTAATGAGGTGGCTTCTACCTCAAATAAACAAGAAAACAAGAGGAGGAACAATCAAATTTTTTTTCGATCACATTAGTCAGGTCACTAAGGTGAATTTTTTCCCTGACATGCAGAGAAGGAAGAGTACAGTCGACATTTGTGTTCACATCAGCGAGGTTTCTAGGTGTTATGACAAAGTGACACTCACTGGAATGTCCTTAAGAAACGTGCCCCCCGTCATGAGGACATCGTCTACCACCAACACGACGTCAGTGTCCCTGTAGTGCCCCTCTATGAGACGACCAGTGCCGTACGACTTCATCTGTTGACGCTTCAACAACATCGGAATGTCACGTGACGTACTGAGATACTGAAACGACAACATTGGAATTTCACGTGACGTACTGAGATACTGAAACGACAACATTGGAATGTCACGTGACGTACTGAGATACTGAAACGACAACATTGGAATGTCACATGACGTACTGAGATACTGAAACGACAACATTGGAATTTCACGTGACGTACTGAGATACTGAAACGACAACATTGGAATGTCACGTGATGTACTGAGATACTGAAACAACAACATTGGAATTTCACGTGACGTACTGAGATACTGAAACGACAACATTGGAATGTCACGTGACGTACTGAGATACTGAAACGACAACATTGGAATGTCACGTGACGTACTGAGATACTGAAACAACAACATTGGAATTTCACGTGACGTACTGAGATACTGAAACGACAACATTGGAATGACACGTGACGTACTGAGATACTGAAACAACAACATTGGAATGTCACGTGACATACTGAGATACTGAAACGACAACATTGGAATGTCACGTGACGTACTGAGATACTGAAACGACAACATTGGAATGTCACGTGACGTACTGAGATACTGAAACAACAATGTTGTTCATTGGAATGTTATATGACAGCAACACTGGATTGTCTGGAATGTCCAGCTGACTTCATAATTAACACAAATTGGTCAAATACTTGGGTCCCACACTAATGACCAGTGCTGACTCATCTAATAGTTAAACAAATTGAATGTATCACTGTCAAACAGATAAATGACTCAAATGATCAAATCAAGACGGTTTTGATTTAACACGTCTGCCAGGGAGTAAACTCAACTGTAAAGTGCTTTGAGCAATCCTGAGGATTGGATACTGCGCTATATAAGAACTTACCTCTACCTTTATGACATGACTTTATGTAGTGATGGGAATTGGTGGAATAGAGGTGTGTAATCAAATGAGCAATATAGTCACCGTTGCTATTGGAATTCCCTGATATGGAATGCCACAAATGTGTTGATATTGAAGACCTTCAGCCAACTTCCAGAGGTGTTCACACACGGCTTTCTGGAAATAGAAACACACAAAAACAATGACTTCCTCATGGAAAATTACAAAACAACTTATTTTCCCAACTCCCAATACCATTGTATAAAACACACCAATAAATAGAGTATCAAATAATCAAACATACTAACTAGTAACTATGCATGTGGATTTGCTCATAAACATCCACATTGAGATTTGTGTGTGGGGATTTTTTTTACTAGTTTCCCAAAATATCCAATTATCCATGGAGACTCAACATTGCACCTCATTTGAGACTTCCAGCTGTTTTACTGCCTCCTCTTGGAGACCCTAAACTGTCTTGGTAGGAGAGGAGCACCTGTAAATGCTCTCTTGGGCCATCAACCCAAGGAGACTGGCCAGATACAGCATCAACCATCAAAAAAATAGGTGATGACCAATTGGCTCACAGTTTAACTACACTGGTTAAAATGACTGGCTGGTACTTGTTAAACACTGCTAACTTCCATATCTAATCCTTCATCTGGAATATTTTTTAAAACATTTTCTTAATAAGTATCTAGTTTGTCTAGGAATCTAGCATGATATCAGTCACCTTCTTCCGGTAAGTTCACTCAATCATGCCCACATTGATTATTCTCGCATTATGACTGTAATCGTGAGACACTTGTTTAAAACGCTGTGAGTCCACGACTGGTAATTTTCCCATTTGTCTTTTATTTCCTCTAGAAAATAGGCCAAGTAGCTGAGAAAGTAGTTCAGGTTAGTTCCAGCACTCTGCAGAATTAATTATTCTATTAACTTACATAGTCTGTATATATCGTGGAAACAATGTTATGATCGTATGAGGTATCAGTGAACTATTCAGGCTTTTTCAGAACATTTATGCCAAGCCAACCTTTCTATGCTGGCCCTGAAGGTGGTAACTGCCAGAGAGCTTGTCATCCTCAGTGGTTCTTTTATGTTCCAAACTGAGACAGGACCAACGTTAACACAGTTCTCTGATTCACGATCCCCAATTTTGAGGACCAGGTTTTTCTTACACCAAATGCTTGCCATGATCGGGTGTTGAACCCAGATCGCCAGCAAGCTAACCACCTATATGCCTACCTGGACCATCACCCGACTGGGTACCTAAAAAACTACCTATATGCCTATCTGGACCATCACCCAACTGGGTACCTATATGCCTATCTGGACCATCACCCGACTGGGTACCTATATGCCTACCTGGACCATCACCCGACTGGGTACCTATATGCCTATCTGGACCATCACCCAACTGGGTACCTATATGCCTACCTGGACCATCACCCAACTGGGTACCTATATGCCTATCTGGACCATCACCCGAATGGGTACCTATGCCTCCCTTGGTATCTTCCCAGTCCGACCAGCTGTCATCAAGATTTCAACCCCATGCCACCATGCAATGTCCCCAGACTCCAGAGTTCCTCCAAATGACACTTGACATGCCAGCACTTAAGCATAAGTTCTCATTCATCCATTGCAACCCACCTCACCTTTAAATAATGCTATTTGATATTGTTTGTCACACAAATTGCCATTGTCATAAGGCGGGTCCAAATTCAGTGACACTGCGAGTGACAGTGACAGTGTGATACTGATAGTGTCGTCTTTACTGTTTAGTGCCACTAAGACTAAGTCTATAACCACTAATAGTGGTTATAGACTTACTAGTCTTGCCTCTTGGTATACCCTAGTCTTATAACCACTGTCACTGTGTGTATTTGTGTCATAAATATATAATTAGTTGGGCATACTACATAAGTGCTTCTAGTTAGTATCGCCTACAGCGTAGTCTATGCTAAGTTAATGTATGTACAATGATTACATTTATATATTGAATAACCCAACTAATCAACCACAAATAGTTGATAGTTATTATTAGTTGGCGGGTCCCGGGTAGCCGGGTTTATGACACTGTGTTTATGACCGTATCTAGCACCGTTTTACTCACCACGATGTCCGGGTATGACCACATGACTCTCATGTCAATGTATACTGGAGATATTTCCCCCGTACGCATCGAAAAGTTACCGAATTTCAGCCCATCTACATCAAACAACCTTATGATAAGTTCGGAGAGGGAACATTTCGGCGAAACGGTGGCCATGATTAACGGCAAAGTAGCAGCCAGTTGCTCATACTATCAACGTACCGGGTATTACGCTGTGAAAGTCTATAATTTTGGACTAAAATAATAATTTGTAGATGCCGCCATCTCGCAACCAATACGCTGACACGGATACCCTTGTTTCTGTTTCACGACTGTGCAATGCACTTGCAAGCGATCCTAAGACAATAATATTTATGTATGTAAATTTTTAACTCGTCTCTTCCAGGTTGACTTGTAGTCTAGTTCTAGTTCTAGTTGTTTCCAGCACTCGGCAACGTTCTTTTAACTGACTAGTCTGTGTATATTGTGGTTACAACGTTTGATCTTATGAGGTCTCATTTAACTAGTCAGCCTTTTTCAGAACATCACGCCAAGCCGACCTTTCTATGCTGGCACTGAGGATGGTCACTGCCAGGATGCTTGTCGTCCTCAGTGGTTCTTTTACGTCCCAAATTGAGACGGGACCGACATTAACGTGATTCTCCGATTCACGAGGGATACACAGTCCCCAATGTTGAGAGCCAGATTTGTACATCACAACTGCCGGTACCGGGGATCGAACCCGTGCCGCCGGCGTTGGAGGCGAGTGTGGTAACCACTACACCACCCGCGCTCTAGTCGAGTTGCCTATTATGTACTGTACTCTATAGGGAACCTGGAAATGGTTGGTCGTACGTGTAAGTTTTGTTGCTGAATCATATAGATTATGTGTCAGTGAACTCAAATCCGTTGGATGGTAATACGCCATCCTTGGGCAACTCGTGGGAACCAGGAAAATCCAAGATGGCTGCCGTACGTGATCCTATAATAATTACAAAATGTATTCATCTTAAGTTACACTACATACAAGGAACATAATTTTTATGTACACTAGTGCTTTGGCGTATGAGGTATTCAATGGAACCGTCTATGATAATGTCCGACTATATGTTCATTTGACAAAAATTCAAAAGGGCCGCCATCTTTACTAACAATTAATAGCCAAAATCGAGCATAATTTGATTATAACCTATGCTATATAATTATGATTTTATTTTGTTTATTCCCATGTTTTGCCATATCCGTAATGAAATATGGAACCATTTTAACTGATGTCTGCCTATTAAAGTTGCATTCTGACATAATTTCCCCTTTTTAACGCATTTTAGAAAAATCAATGTACACCATGACCGCGATATTTGCTTATTAGTATACTTCCTACCACATGTCTCACTTTGTGGATTTATACGTTATTTGATCAAATATAAGTTTGCAACAAAAAACGGCTCTGGAGTTTCCCAAAAGTCGATCTATTTTTACCATCGGAACTCTCCGGTCAACGTAAGTAAACGATGGGGCAAACTAAAAGGCGGTTCCACATATCCAGGTTAGTCGCTAGAGGCGCCACTAGGCAACAATACCCTAGTTATTTAAATCATGCTCAATTAGCCATTGACCGTACAGGGGCGTAGCCAGCGATAGTTTGTATGTGGGCAACTGGGCATGCCGTAAATATGGAGCGTATCGAGCGGTGGCATCTTAGTGAATGAGGTATATATGCCAATTGTGATCCGCCTTTTAGTGTGGCCCCCTCCTGACAGCGCTTTTCACCGGAATTCCCTTCATCGAGGTCTAAACCAATCAGAGAATTCTAACTGGTGAAGCTCACCAGTAAATTATTTCGTCTTTTGCTGCTTTTTATCTTAAAATGGCATATTATGTGAAAATAAATTGATAGGTAGTTGAGGAAAACAATATATAGTGTATGGGGAATGCTGGTTTACTGTAACATTTTATTTTAAACATGGCGGAAGTCAGAATGCAACTTTAAAACCGCGATTGCTATTCAAAATGGCCGTAATTTTATCCGAACATATGCGATTTGTTTATCCGATTTTGTGCCTATTCCTAAGTTTGAGCATACGGACAAATTAAGAATACAGTACTGGCGACATTTATACTGCCTTAACCCATTTGGCGTAAGACCACCAAAAGGTGCACGTCCGCCATTCCCCGTTTGAATGAACTTTATGGGAGCCTGAGGTATTAAAAGTTCACGAATTTTTCACTGAACCTCTGTCTTTGGAGGGTAAACATGGTGTGAAATTGTTAATAAGAGAGCTGATCAAGATTAATGGGAAATGAAGAAAACGTTATAATGGTCGCCTATGGAAAATGCAAATGTGGTCTTACGCCATTAGCACGCAGCCGATTTTAACGTGAAGCATGTGGTTCCTCAAATGTTTGACCTAGATGTTTAAAAATATTGCTTGCGCCATTGTCTTTGCTCTAGCGCCTTTATTATTCAATTCTCGCAGTAGCATGTTGTATGCATGTTGTAGATAATAAAGGTATCTACACAGTGGTGTCAAAACTGTTGTTGTAACTTTAAAATATGTTGACCATTTCTTGGTTGACACTATGACAGTTTGAAACTTTTTGTAAAATAACTAATTTGTTCCGGTATAAATTGTTGTATAATATATTACACATTTTAGCGGTACACATGGCCAACTCCTGGTTGGAGGATATTTTTTAATGTCCAAAAACAAAAACTATTGCTGTTAAATTTCGAAAACGCGGTAAGTATTTTTGAGAACGGAAGAATCCAAAATAGTCACAATTTAATGTTATATGTCTAGATAGGTGTAGCATTTATTGCATCTCTTAGTCACTAGATGCAACCACGTAAAACGAATTCAAACGCTGTGATGTAGTCGCTGGCCGGCAATGGGCGACCTGAGGAGATTCAAGGTGACCGTCAATGCCCGACTTGAGTGCTAATCGGTTAATTATACGTGAAATAAATACATGTACTGTCGCAACATACGAGGAATTTACCGTACGTAATCATTTTCAATTATATATTATAATATTATGGTCATGTGACACAAATTCAAGATGGCCGCCATTTCACCGAAAATAGCCAAAATCGAAGATTTATTCACACTTCCTCTTCAGCAGTGAGCATTCATCATGACTGAGTTCCAGGAAGGCTAACAGTTGTACCTTCATGTACGGGTGTATCAATGCAGCTGATAAGAAGCACAAAAAGGTTGGATAATGGCCCAAAATGGTACAACAATTTTAAAGTATAACGTCCTGAACTCAATAATTGCTGATACACACTGAGAAATTGTTAGCGATGACAATTGAAATGTTCATTTGAATATTGACAAAGTACGTGTATATATTATTAATCATTGGTATTTGAAAGATAAATCATTCCCATTACGTTCTCGTAGAAAAGGTTAGCCAATAAGATTGAATACCCGGTCGGATCAGGCAGGCATGGCATTTACATATCGGGCTCACAACACAGGGAGAGACTGTGTATCCTAGTGACTCGGAGATCACGATCATGTCGGTCTCGTCTCGATTTGGAACTTGAAAGAACCAGTAGAGACGATCGACACTGTCATCGCAAGCATAAGGTCGACTTTGCGATATTGTTGTGACAATAGCTGATCGATCGGTTGAATGAGACCTCACAGGATTATAAAATTGTAACCACAATACACACCGACCTCAAACCTTTCGCCGACGACGCAATGCTCTACCGAAAAATCAACAATCACACCGACCAAGACAACCTACAGCACGACCTTGACAGACTAATTGACTGGGAACAATCTTGGCAAATGACTTTCAACCCCCCAAATGTGAAAAAATGCACATCACCAGATCAAAATCACCCATAGATAACCCATACATAATACATGGCGAAACACTCAGAGCAGTACCAGTAGCAAACTTGGATTCATTAAAAGAAACTTAAAAATCGATCCACCAGTCCATCAAGAGCTATATATGCCTATTGGAGTCTGGTCCGCCCACACCTCGATCTCGAGTATTGCTGCCCGGTGTGGGACCCATACACCACCCGAAACATCAACCATCTAGATCCAGCACCGGGCAGCAAGATTTGTGGTCCATAATTACAGCTGGGAAACATCTGGATCCACCTTGGCCTCTGCCCTCTCCTGGCCAACCCTAGAACAGAGGAGGGCTGAGGCCAGACTTTCCACCATGTATAAAATAACAAACAATCTTTTAGACATCAATCCAGACCAATACCTCATGCCCGGACACAGCCAAACAAGATCCAATCACCCACAGAAATACAAATATCCACCTCCCACAACTACAATAAATACAGCTTCTTTCCCCGAACAGTAACCCATGCAATGGAACAGACTTCCATCCAATGTATTTACCCACACAGTCTCGACACCTTCAAGGGTGCATTGCAGGACATTAACCTGATAACTGCACCCTTCAGCCACCTCCAATAGACAACACACACACACACCACCCCGTTCCCCTCCACACCCCCACCCTCCCCCATCAATGATATGTACTTTCCCCCCTCCACCCCACCCTAATCCCATATTCCCAAGCACAAGTATTCTTATTCCACTTCCAGATAACACGAAGCCAGCCATCCTGAAGCCGACCATCCTTACTAGTGCGTGATGCCCAAGTAGGGGTCTTGCACTATAACAAATCAGAATCAGAATTAGAACTTTGTTGAGTGCTGGAAACAAGTGGACTCTGGGCATTTGCGTTCTTCGCAGACCGTGGCCAGCCAAATTCCCTCGACTCGTCCGATTCGTAACAACATTGTGAATGTCTTACACCGATCATCCTCGAAAGCAAGGACTGTTTGCTATGCACAACTATATCCCTGGCCC
>OZ024867.1:30359311-30369311 GCA_964017155.1 Oasisia sp. SBJ-2009
AGCATTCACGGTCAACACCAAAGGGTTGAAGCGCCTCCTGGCGGGAGACTACGACCAAGCGATTGGGATGGAGAGGAAGGGCCGAGGTACAATGTTTGAATTATATTGGGTGTTTATTAGCTTTCTATTCACCTGCTGTTATGGTATGCATGCGCGAAAATTTGTGTGCGAGTTATCTGAAACAGATTGATACAGATTCTTGCAGAATCTTAGGTACAAATTACAGCATTTTGTGAAAAAAGATATCTCGGTAATAACACGTCTCAAAAATTAATTAGTAAGGCGCGGTGTCACCTTGAATGTTACAGCCATGTCTCTACCTATGCATGGCATAAGTCTTTGGAATTCCTTGCATGTTGATCTAACTAACATAACAAACAATAAGATCTTTTAGACATGTAAAGTCAATACTCATGAATGAATATATATAATTGCAACTTTCATTGCAACTGATTCAGATTACTAATGTATCTGAATTCTAAGTATAATTCCTTGTATGTATGCATCCATTTATTTTGAATAAATGAGATTAATGTGACTAATGAACTAAGGGTTGTATCACTAATTCTGTTTATATTGTTTTCTTTTCTTTCCTAGTCGTATACTTAGGATGTGTGCAATATTTACATTATAATAATTATTTCTTATGTTATGGTTGTGCCCACAAATATTGTGTTTGGGGATACATACTACTACAAGTTTTTAACTTCTTGTGTATTCCATTCAAACAACATTACGTGTATAGCGTGTTTGTATAATGTTAAATTGTATTGTTTGCTGAATGTTGTTTGAATAAATCATATTGAATTGAACTGATTACCATCGCAAAAATGTGGCAGGTCGGACATAGAATATCATGTTTAGTCACGTAAGTCTCACCAAACCGTCGTTATTTCTCAGCGCGCTGGCATGTGGTGAAGACGGCATTCCGAATGGCGGCGATGATGCACACCGACTTCTTCAAAGGCAAAGACACGAACATCGCCCTAGCGAAAACTGACAAGGAGAAACCCGCAGCGACGACGAAAGAGACACCTGCCGTTCCAACCAGCATCTCGTCGCCCACGTCTACCGTCGTAGAACAGGAACAACGTGCTCGCCCAGCGCCCAGTGAGTGTCAGTAAATAAGTAAACAGTTAAAAAAGGAAATAAAAAGGAATAATTAATTACGTATAATGAATGTATGTATGGATGGATGGATGGATGGATGAATGAATGAATGAATGAATGAATGAATGAAGGAAGGAAGGAAGGAAGGAAGGAACGAACGAAGGAACGAACGAACGAACGAACGAACGAACGAACCAACGAACGAACGAACGAACGAACGAACGAACGAACCATCGAACCAACGAACCAACGAACCAACGAACCAACGAACCAACGAACCAACGAACCAACGAACCAACGAACCAACGAACCAACGAACCAACGATCCAACGAACCAACGAACCAACGAACCAACGAACCAACGAACCAACGAACCAACGAACCAACGAACCAACGAACCAACGAACCAACGAACCAACGAACCAATGAATGATTGAATGATTGAATGAATGAATAAAAAATGAGTAAATAAATAAAGGATTTAATTTGGCATCATGATCATAGTAAATCTTACATCTGTTAATTCTATCAGTTCAGATAAAAAGGTTCACGTTTGCGCGTATTGCATGTGACACACTCGTCTGTCACGTACGCAAACGCATCAAACGTACTGTCGCATTTATAAAAAATTAAGTGGGCGATAGTTTGCGCTACCAAATTTACAGATAACGGATTTCGCGTAAATACTTTATCTATGGAGTTATTATCAGTGAAGAGCGACTCTTAGCTTTATTTATGAATCTTAAGAATCTTTGCTTTAAAACCACCAATAAAACATTCAAAATATTGGCAGTGGCATCGGCAACTAAAATATCCTTTTTAGAAGCGGATATAAAATTATAATATCCTCCGTGAACAGCATCTTGATAACTAAGCAATTCGGTATCGATAGTTTTTAAAAACGTTGGCATGATGGTCCCCTGGTCTAATCAACTATACCAGGTGCATATTGACATACAGATTGGCGCATTTTACAAATGTGACAAATTGTATTCAAAAACGAGCTTAGTGAAATAAAAAACGAGGAGGCAGATAACATACGGACGGACCATAGATGACGTCACGTCATTCCCAAGCCTAGGGAACAGTTGGGTCACCGCAACAGCATCCGATGTTACATTGTACCTTATACCAACTTTACCCTCACCGCCATCCCCAAATTCACCATCCCACCCAGCCGTATCTATCAACAAATGGACTAGAATTCTTAACCATCATGGAATATGTTTTGCTTCCATCCCATCCGCCCTGCCGTGGAACAAGAAACATTTCTTCCGCGGACTTAGTTAAAGTCACTCGCATGACCCTCCATTCCAAAAGTTTACCGGTGTAAGATTGCCCTCCCTGCATCTTTATACCGGTATAACATTGCCTTCCCTCATCGCCAGAACAAGTTCCTACTTGACATGAAATATACTTGCATGTTGAAAATGGCACATACAGCTTTGTTATTATTCTTCCGTCATCTCTCCCTTGCCAGGGCCGCAGTCGCAGGTAGTATTCGAGGGTCCGCCGCGGTACTTGGACGAGCGGATGCTACAACTACAGAGGGCAGGGTACGCTCAGATCAAAATCGTTGTCAAGGGTAACGCGCTGCGCCCAAGCAAAACCGAAACCGTTTCGCTTCCTACCGGACGGTCAAGCCATGCACGATACATGGATAATCGACTCACGGTAGGTCATTCCGTCGCCATTTCTTACGGTAGGTGGCGTTATTTCGTCCGGTTGCGTGGCATATGTGGAGTTATTTCGGTCCGTCGACACTTTTTTCCGGTAGGTGACGTTGTTTTGCCCTGTTGACATTGTTTATGGCGTTGTTGGCGTAGGTGGTGTTTTGTTTACGGTAGGTGGTGTTATTTCGTCCGGTGACATACTCTTTAGTAGGTGGCGTTGTTTCTTCCCATCGTCATTTTCCTGCGGTAGGTGGCGTTATTTGTCCGTCTTCACTTTCTTACGGTAAGTGGCGTCGTTTCATCCCGTTGGCATATTCTTGCGGTAGGTGGCGTTGTTTCGTTCCGTCGCTATTTCCATGCGGTAGGTGGCGTTGTTTCGTTCCATCGCCATTTACATGCGGTAGGTGGCGTTGTTTCGTTCCGTCGCCATTTTCCTGCGGTAGGTGACGTTGCTTCGTTCCATCGCCATTTCCATGCGGTAGGTGGTGTCGTTTCGTTCCATCGCCATTTCCATGCGGTAGGTGGCGGTGTTTCGTTCCGTCGCCATTTCCCTATGGTAGGTGGCGTTGTTTCGTTCCATCGCCATTTCCATGCGGTAGGTGGCGTTGTTTCGTTCCATCGCCTTTTCCATGCGGTAGGTGGCGTTGTTTCGTTCCGTCGCCATTTTCCTGCGGTAGGTGGCGTTGTTTCGTTCCATCGCCATTGCCATGCGGTAGGTGGCGTTGTTGCGTTCCATCGCCATTTCCATGCGGTAGGTGGCGTTGTTTCGTTCCATCGCCATTTCCATGCGGTAGGTGGCGTTGTTTCGTTCCATCGCCATTTCCAAGCGATAGGTGGCGTTGTTTCGTTCCATCGCCATTTCCATGCGGTAGGTGGCGTTGTTTCGTTCCGACGCCATTTCCATGCGGTAGGTGGCGTTGTTTCGTTCCGTCGCCATTTCCATGCGGTAGGTGGCGTTGTTTCGGTCCATCGCCATTTTCATGCGGTAGGTGGCGTTGTTTCGTTCCATCGCCATTTCCATGCGATAGGTGGCGTTGTTTCGTTCCATCGCCATTTCCATGCGGTAGGTGGCGTTGTTTCGTTCCATCGCCATTTCCATGCGGTAGGTGGCGTTTTTTCGTTCCATCGCCATTTCCATGCGGTAGGTGGCGTTGTTTCGTTCCATCGCCATTTCCATGCGGTAGGTGGCGTTGTTTCGTTCCATCGTCAATCAATAAATTAGTCAACTCTCTGTGTTGGTGGTGTCTAATTGTAAACGGCTCCATTTGACCTATTGACCACAGTGGCGAAACATTTAAAGTGCAAATGTACAACTGTTGCTGGGTGTTATTTGTGTTTTACTTTCCGGTGACTTTAGTGTGAACAGCTTCGGCGGATTATGACGCACTGAACTCACCTGAGCTGCGTTTGCTATCAACACGTCTCAAAAACATATTGTCTCATGTCAGTTTGAAACAAACTACTTTTTCTGAAAATTTATATTCGTCATTTTTGTCACTGTCCGTTATATATCGAACTCAAGATGAATTTAATATGAGGTTCGGCGGAATAAGTAAACGTAGGATTTAATGCGCAAACACATGCATAGAACTGTCACCTGGATATCAGTTTTAGTATTAGTAAAATATAAGCGCGACGTAATTTTGAAACGGGTGAATATTTTTTCTCTCCAGGTATTGATGGGTAGCTCGGCTAGTGTGTAAATAAATAGAAAATACGCTTCATTTCGATATCCCGTATTAACGTCACAGCAAAATATTAATTAAGTTTATTTTAGATGACTGACTTAACCTTTGAAATTAGACATTATAACTGCACGTAATCGATGACGAACAACCTAATTAAATGTGATTGTACCACAGCAAAGTGACGCCCTTGGATCCTTGGGGTCAAGGTCATCAATTGACTCACGACCCGGGTCACGAATTGACTCACGATCCGGCTCACGAAATGACTCACGACCCGGGTCACGAAAAGCACTGAAACCCGCTACTCAGAGAGGCCGAACTCCAACCCGCGGTCGACCTGTGCGTGGCAAGCGCATTAAACATGGCGGCGACATCCCGCCGTGACATCAGAGGCGGAAGTGACGTAATAGTTTCTAGCAGCTCTCTCGTCGGTGGCAAATTACGACGATTGTTACTGGTGAACTGAACGACTCTTGACGACTGTTGACGACTATCTGACTCTGTATGTGTTAGTATCATTAAGAACTACAACTACTAGAGACACCTTTGTCTTGGCATGATTTTGAACCACATGATTTTGCGATGACATTAAAATGTGTAACAAAACATCTGAATGAATCTTCCTGAATAGATTACTAATCGACCTCTAGCACAGACTTAATAAAAAATTGTGTACGTGTATTACACTGAAGTACTCTAATTATTACATTCATTAAAACGACGAAAGTATTTTAAGAACTGGATCTAACACAGAGGAGGCAGTTAATACGGCGTTGCCGAGCGCGGGAAACAATTAAGTCAAATACTGTGATGGAGTATTGATATTTCAAAACACCCTCAATGTGGTGTAAACCGCTGAAGAAAATATCTCCGATGGGTCATTAGCCACAAGTTCCATATTGCTATGTCTTTGTTTCTCCAAGGATTTGCCTCATCACTCAATTGCCTCATTAGTTTGCATCACAACACTTGGGGTTCTAATGTATTTAGTATACATTATTCCTTCTCTTCATAACAAATATGGTGAGATGTGGCATCGCAAATATGGTGAGATGTGGCATCACAAATATGGTGAGATGTGGCATCACATATATGGTGAGATGAGGCACCACAAATATGGTGAGATGTGATATAACAAATGTGGTGAGATGTGACATCACAAATATGGTGAGATGTGGCATCGCAAATATGGTGAGATGTGACATCACAAATATATTGAGATGTGATATAACAAATGTGGTGAGATGTGACATCACATATATGGTGAGATGAGGCACCACAAATATGGTGAGATGTGACATCACAAATATGGTGAGATGTGACATCACAAATATGGTGAGATGTTGCATCACAAATATGGTGAGAAGTGACATCACAAATATGGTAAGATGTGGCATTACAAATATGTTGAGATGTGACATCACAAATATGGTGAGATGTGACATCACAAATATGGTGAAATGTGGCATCACAAATATGGTGAAATGTGGCATCACAAATATGGTGAGATGTGACATCACAAATATGGTGAGATGTGACATCACAAATATGGTGAGATGTGACATCACAAATATGGTGAGACGTGACATCACAAAAATGGTTGTTGAGTGAACTCCGTTTATTTTGTACTTGAATAAGAATACAAGTTACTCACCTCAAAATAACATAAGTAAAAACACATTGAAAACACATACTCGAGTAACAAAGTAAAAGCACTAAGCATTAAAAGTAAAAGTACAATTCAAGGTTTTTAAATTCAACATTTACACCAGTCACACAAATGCAATAACTACATTAATCTACATAGACCATAACCCAATAACATTCACAACAATTAAATAACTACTTTGTGTATACGATTGTTAGCTGGCTGGTGAATCGCGTTGATTACGTACTATTAATATAGTTTGATATGTCGTTCTATGTAACAAATATAATTCGTGAAGTAACGGAGGAAAGGTGTTCGTGAAGTAAACAGAAGTAACGGAGGAAAGGTGTTCGTGAAGTAAACAGAAGTAACGGAGGAAAGGTGTTCTTGCTTTAGGTAAAAAGAACTACTTCGTAACACGCCGATTACTTGAAAAACAACGTAAGCAGTGTAAACAAAATCTAATCCATATGACGTCAAAGGCACACAGGCAGCTGTGGTTTATAGTTGGGGCGAACGGGGGTCGAAGTGGACATCTCGTGCTAGTTTTGGTTGCCCGATCGTTTTCTAAACTTCAAACCTTCATTAATGAATGTACATAATTTTGATATATTACATAAGTATACTGATTACATACTAAGGTAAGTATCACTCCTTTTGTGTGATGACAACTGCGAAACCGAACTGATTTATCGTTATTTTGTCCAATGTTTTGTATCTGGCATCTTGAAAAATAAATGCATCAACAAGATATTGCCACAAATATTAGTTCCTGTCATAGCTGATTATTTGATACTACACTTAAGTTTGTTGCTTTACAGTTACTATGAAAATGTGGAAAGATATATATATATATATATATATATATATATATATATATATATATATATATATATATATACAACGGGGCCATTAAGGGCCTGGATATAAGCGCAAATTTCGGAGTGAGGTACACTGATTTGAGAGGGTTGCCCTCTGGAATATTATTCGGGAGGGTTTGAAGTTTAATAAAATGCAGGACAACCAAAAATAGCACGAGGTGTCCACTACCTACACAATTTGGACCCGACCACTAGGCCTACACCACGGTTTGTTGGGTTCCGTCATTTTCTCCGTCAGTCTCGTGTTGTCGCCGCTGTGTGTCTCCATTTGCTTCTCTGTCGGGATTCTCTGGGGCCGGTTCTGTGAGGTCAGTCAGCGGGATGTTTGGCGACTGGGCTGTGTTTCCGTTGCCGTTACTGGACATGTTCGTGTCAACTGGTTGAGGGTCCGGCTGTTGGCTATCGGACTGACGTTGACCTTGTTGCTCTGTATCTGACGTCTGTTGGTCTGGCATGTCGTCTGTCTCTCCTGGGTTGTACTTCTTCGTTGGTTCTTCTATCATTGCGATCACCTCAAGGGTCTGAAACATACGAATATACTGCGACGGTAATCCACGTGGCTACTCTCTTGGATTCAGGGCGCTACCACCCGGAAGCAGAGAACCAATGACGTAATGCAAATCGCTCACGTCACTGGCGAATGAAACGGCCAATTTTCGAGGACGCTTCGTGCATAATTATGATAGTGACGTAAGCAAACCGCGACGTACTGAATACATCAAATAGAATACCTTTGGACAAAGGTAAGATCAGAGCTAATCCACCTGAGCAGGGACTCTTAAACACACAGCGCCCTGACACGGAAAATATAAAATCTTATAACAGATACTGTACTAAACGACGAGACGTGCGAGATATTAAGCGAGATGTGTGCGCGTTTGATTCCACGGGCAGAATGCCCCAGTTCCTATCTAATAGCTGTGGTAAGATGTTCGAGCGAGCATGCGCCAGTGACGTAAGCTGTTTACGTCACTGGTTCTGTGCCTCAAAATGGCAGCGCCCTGAATCAAAGATACCATATTGTTTGGTATAACTAAACTATAATGAACTGTTTATTAACGATATTTGTGCACAATTACTATGCACAACCAATACAGTACGCACATATAAGTAACCACTGTGACCCCCTGACTGATTTGACTATCCCTTGCTAACATATGACGCTACATAATTGCGTAATTTTACATAATTAAGAACTCGTTATGAAACCGGCTTTTGTTCGTACCCATTTGAAGAACGGCACAGCGACAGCACTGACGTCCGTGATTGCTAGCTCGGTGTACTGTCCCACCAGAGACTTTGCCCGTAGCGCATGCGCTATTTTCACTTTTTTCACGTCACAAATTTCAATCCGTTCTTGAATTGTTCGTCTTGCTGTGGGCAGCAGATGTCTCGCGACGTATTGCCACTCCTGCCAAGTAAGAAAATAATAATAATAAGAAGAAGAAGAAGAAGGAGGAGAAGAAGAAGAAGAAGAGGAAGAGGAAGAAGAAAAAGAAGAAGAACACTTATACAGCGTCATAGATCTAGATAAATCCATCAGGAGGAGTTGTAGGTACACTTGGGCATCCATTATTTGCTGAAGCGTATCGTACCTTCAGTTCGTTCTTGGATTCGCCCAGCACCAGTAGTGTAGCAACGATGACATCGGACAAGATCTCGGGTGGGTGATTATAACCCCTCAGCTCCATCATCGATTTCTGCATCGCACATAACACAGATTTAACAATAATACCAGAACAATATGCCGCTTGCCATGCGTGCCACAGACTCCCTCAGTTCTTTCAAGAAGCAACTGAAGACACGTCTGTTTTTTACTGATCTATTTATTTTACAACTACAGCTGTACGTCTCTATTTTTTATTTTTTTAGGTAATCTGTATATTCATGTAAATTGTAATACGCCTATGAATGGTTTTATTGCTAGATATATGGCGTAGACAAATACTGTATTTATTATTATTATTATTATTATTATTATTATTATTATTATTATTATTATTATTATTATTATTATTATTATTATTATTATTATTATTATTATTATTATTATTATTATTATTATTATTATTATTATTATTATTATTATTATTATTATTATTATTATTATTATTATTATTATTCCCAACACAACGATGCGTAATACTGATATTGTTTGGTACAGGAATAATATACTTACTAAGGTAGAAAAAGGAGCACACTGAAGATCAATCTTGTGATTGTTAATCCCATTACATAAGATCAAATTAGAAAAAATACCCGATTTCACAGTAAATGCAAGCAAGCATTAGCATTATTAGCATATGAGTAAACATTTTCACTTCGATATTTCGAAGTCCATTTACTGCACATTGTTTTTTCGCATTTGTCATAACATTTCAAATTTGCTACATATATCGGCTGAACATACTTTTTTTTACAAATGCATATTGGTGATATTAGCTGGCAGTGAGTTCCAACAATGTACACCATGAATTGATCCACAACGCGACTTTGTATGTTTACGGATACATGGATATACCTTTTGACCCTTACCTCAAGGTGAACGTAAATTGCTTTGCTTTGTGTAAAGAGGCACTGAATATTTACAGGCATTGCTTTGTAAAGAGGCACTGAACATTTACAGGCATTGGTATATTGTTATAGGCCTTATACATTATAGAAGAAATTTTCAATTTGGTGTGACATATTTGCCGAATCTGCACAACTTGTTATAATATATTTAAAAACAGAACAGTTACATGGAAGAGTATTGGTATGCATGTGAACATAAAAACGAGAGTCGGTTGGTAGCAATGCCCTACCTAACATGAACTGTCTCGCGTGTGCAAATTAACGTGACCTACAAAGGCCCAATACTTCTGTATCTGTATCTGTTACTGGCAAAATGTCCTGGGGACATCACGCCAGTGCGCATGGTGGGTCGTTTGACTTAATTGACATTTTTTTAAAATGAGTTTAGTGATTTACTTGAGACAGTGTTTGGGGGCAGGAAGCTGT
>OZ024867.1:30374311-30401811 GCA_964017155.1 Oasisia sp. SBJ-2009
TAAACGTGAGATCGACTTTCGATGAGTCGGTGACGATGTTCCCGATAGTGACATTTTCTTCGGTCGAGACGATGCCAAGACGTGGCGCGTGTATGCTGGGTCCGAGAAGTCCCCACTGTAGAGAGGGAAAGGCCGTGATTGTCTCGCCATCGTTGTGTCGATACCGGACCAGATAGTTGCACACGTTCGGGATGTCGCCTCCGTCGGCGCGTGCGTCAGCGAACAGTTTGTATGCGTACATGCCAGGCTGCGGAAGACGCAGAACGGCAATTACGTCATTACTGCACACGCGCAGTGTGGCGCAAGAGAGGAGTTCCGCTTCGTCGAAGTCGTTGTGCTTCAGGGCGTGCCAGAACACCATGTCGTAGTCGACCGTTTTGCGGAAGCGGATTTCCACGACATGTTGATCTGTATCGATCGTTCCGTCTGGGTGCCAAACCGGAGCCCGTCCGGACTCGGCCATCTCTTGCAGGTCCGCGTCGGAGTACGTTAGCACGGAGAGTCCAGCCTCGTCCAGTTCCGTCCCCGGACCCCATCCGATGTCCGGATCGTCTGGTAGGTGACGCCCGTCCGTGGAATCGCACTCGATGACGTAGGAACAGACGAGATCCAACCCGTTATCGCGTGTTACGTGACGCCCGAAGATGTCCATGCGGTACTTGCCAACCTGAGGCATGTGGCACACGTAGCTGATCTGTTTCTGTGACAGCTGGTAGAAGATGCAGCCCTTCCAATGGACCTTCTCCGTATCGTCGCTCTCGTCGGAAACACCTCCCGTGGCTTGTGATTTGTACTTGAACAGCATATAGCGGAACTGTGCAAATCGTCCGAGGTGTTCAGGCACACCGAACTTGACAGTCACTTCCCCGCGATCTGTCTTCAGCGTGCAATACTGCTGACTGTCTGGAAGCATCTCGAGGCCCATCGTGAAGAATCGCTCCCGTACGTAGACGAACTTCTCGAACTGAGGAGGTTTCAACCGCAGCTGCGGCGGTAACAGTTGCCAGTTGGGGTCATCAGGGAGGTGCGTACAGACGAACCGATCGGGGTCGGTGAGGAAGAAGAACCCGTTGGTTTCGTGGAGTTCCTTTCCCGGGTCCACTTTGACGTCTTCGTCCTCGACCGTGTCTCCGTGCACGTCCACCAGCGGCCAATGGGCCTCTCGGCGTCGGACGAGAGCGCGAGACGCCCACAGCACATCCAACAGACGCCATTCGCCTTGAATCAAGACGGCGTTCCACTGAGCCCGTTTCTTTGGATCTTCACGCAAGCCTCGCTCGCCGATTAAGTAGGAGCAGTTCTTGACGATTCCAGTGATGACGACACACGTAATGCCAGCAGCTCTGTGTAACAGACAAGGTATATCTTAATTTCAGTAAACTCAAATTCACATAGGTTTTATATATATATATATATATATATATATATATATATATATATATATATACATACATACACATATATAATGAAATTTATTTGAGCCAAACTGTCGAAGGCATAACGAGGTTCATAACGTAGAAATAACTACGTCACTGAGTGTTGATGTCGATTTGTGGTCAAAATGCATTTAGCATTATTCCTCTGGTTTCCTCCATTTTGTCTCCTTCTTACAGTGCATCAGACCGTTTCTTTTTCTAAATCATATTGTTTTCTTTTATCGGTCGTTCCCTTGTATGGATTCCCGCGTTTCTCTTCATATAACATATCGGTGTTGTCCTTATTAATGTCGCCTTTGTCCCGTTTAAATGTTTTTTCTGTCCTTCTCGGGTAACAATATTTCATTTAAGGCCTGCTGAAGTAGAAACTGTCTTATTTTCTGAGAGCAGTTAGAATGTCTGCTAGGTTTCTAATCTACGTATCGCGACAATACTCGCTTACGTACTTCCAATTTCTTCTACATAGCATAAATAAAAGACCACTGTCTGCACTCTTGTCAAAGTAATATAGCACATTGACAATATCTCCAGTGTATACTCTTTAACTCATCTCCTTCTTACAGTGCATCAGTCCTTATCTTGTCTAAATCATATTGTTTTCTTTTATCAGTCGTTCCCCTGTATGGATTCCCGCGTTTTTCTTCCTATAACATATCTTCCTATAACATAATAGTAAATCGACATAGTTAACTAACGAACGCCACTGCAAGCTTACCTTGCTAAGCGAGCGAAGAAGTGTGCGTGATTAAGTGTCGTATTGTCCCGATTCAATACACCCAGTAGACCGTCAACGGGCCGATCCGAGGCCTGTTGTGACACGTCTTTGATCGACTCATAGTTGAATGACGTCATCCAGTAGAAGATGGCCCTGACACGAGCTAAGTCCGACCGGCAGGACGATGTCACGTGACTGGCCAGATCAAGATAGTTACCCTCGAGAAGTATCTGCGACGTCTGTTCAACAGGAACATGTTGTATGTCGGCGTCATAATATTAGGTGCCGCTGTCTATCGACTGTCTTATTATCAGAGAATAATTGTCTTTGTACTAGTGTTAGCATGCAGATTATTAGTTACTGTAAGAGACGTAAATGTCTCTCCCTCTCTCTCCTCGCTCTCTCCTCTCTCTCCCTCTCTTCACTCTCTCCCTCTCTCTCTTTCCCTTTCTATCCGCCCTCTCTCTTCGATAGAGGGAGGCAGGAAGGCAGGAAAGCATGCAGGAAGTCAGTGAGGGAAGGTAGGTAAGGAGGATGGATGGAGGGAGAGAGGGAGAGTGAGAGAGAGAGAGAGAGAGGCAGGGATGCAATGAGGCAGAGGTGCTGTGAAGCAGGGAGGCAGAAATCACCATTTTATGGGTCCACGACATTTTCAATCATGTTCCCTTGCATAGACACCAGCGAAGGTAAGTTCTTATATAGCGGAGTATCCAGTCACGTGATATAATATTGGCGTCTATGATTGCAGTGGACATTTGCACCACTCAGAAACAAATCACAGTAACATCACTGCGATGTATACTGAGTATTCAGCAATAGTACTTTATAACCACGTAGACTTTTGGTTAAAGATGAAGCTCTACATGACTGTCATTAGACCAGTACTTCTGTGTGGAGCAGAATGTTAGAGAGTTAGAAAGAAGGAACAGATTCTCGAGAAAACAGAGATCAGGATGTTGAGAAGAATTAAAGGAGTAACATTGAGAGACAAAGTAAAGAGTGTGGACATCAGAAAGGAGCTAGGTGTGAGTAGCATACAAGAGAAAGTCAGAGAAATGAGACTACGCTGGTATTGACACATGCAGAGAATGGAAGAAAATAACGAAGTGAGGGCAGTTGGTGACATGAGAGTGCCAAGAAAAAGGCCAAGGGGGAGACCAAGAGGGAGATGGGTGGATTGCGTCCGAAGGGATATGCAGGCACTGCGGGTCACCCCGGAGGATGCCCAGGACAGAACATTATGTAAATTAAGAATTCGGGCCGCTGACTCCACCTAGTGGGAAAAAGCGAAGAAGAAGAAGCCCTTTGGAGACGTGGGTAACATGAGGTGTCTTAACCGGTCTTACTTTGGCAATGGCTTTGTCTTTGTCTCGCTCCCAGGGACCGACCTCGGCCAAAAGTTTCTCCTTTCTGCAAGATGGCGGCCGCGGGGGTGGGATCCCATCCTACCGGACAATGTTTAAAACAAATAAATATATATAGGTGTGTGTGTGTGTGTGTGTGTGTGTGTTGTGTGTGTGTTTGTGAGCGTGCCCGCGTGCCTGCGTGCGATAGGATATACTGGGATATATATATATATATATATATATATATATATATATATATATGTATTATCCCAGAATATTATTTTACTAGATATTCATTGGCAAAGAAGCGACTTGTTATGTAGAAAGTGTATTTTCGTAATACAAGTCAAGGTCTTTCAGCTAGAATGATATACCAGTACTGTGACTCTTACCGATATGCCTACTGATGAAGTGCACCATTTCCAACAATTCCAAGCCATGTCGCCTACCTGCGGATGAAATATAATAGTAATACTATACGCTACTAAACTAATATGCAGTAGAGTGTATATACAATGTTGCGATTGTTCTTCAGTATCACCATAATGTCACCATAGTATCACTATAGTATTACCATAGTATCAAAGGAGAACAATTACCTATCCCATTGCTATCCATACCAACACCCATCCTAGGGGCCTACACGGCGCCAATAAGTCACTTATGTGTTTTAGGCCAGACAGGCATAAACCAATCGTTATTTGTGCGAATGTAGGACACATGCCTAATTCAGAAACCCTCCAATAACAATAGAGGTATGGTGTGCCTTCTACTGCGTGTTATCCAGTCCCATGTTGTCGTTTGTAAGCTAACATGGTTAGCACAGGCGCCATCGACTTGAAGCGAGATCGACCGAATCGTACACGTGTCAAAAACGACTAGATGTATGAGGAAACACTGCACGTCTCTCACGCCGTTTGTGATATCTTTGGTTAACTGTCGACGCGGCCACTGACACCACGGTCTATGCTCACATCTCTTTAGTAGTAGTAGTGGTGGTGGTGGTGGTGGTGGTGGTGGTGGTGGTGGTGGTGGTGGTGGTGGTGGTGGTGGTGGTGGTGGTGGTGGTGGTAGTGGTAGTGGTAGTGGTAGTGGTAGTGGTAGTGGTAGTGGTAGTGGTAGTGGTAGTGGTAGTGGTAGTGGTAGTGGTAGTGGTAGTAGTAGTAGTAGTTGTTGTAGTATCATTATTTATTATCATTAGAGCTCAGGAAGCGCCGTTAAGAATGTGATTGAGGAAGACGTAAGCCAGACAACTAAATGGCACGAGAAACAGCAAAAAGTCAACAGGCAACACGTATCGTTCCCTGAGCCACAGTTGTGAACTAACGGAAGCGACCTGGCAGTTCCTTAGATCGACTGCAACAAAGCCCGCGTACACTCTTATGTGGCCGCTCAGCTAAATGACGCGTAATCACATATTATGTCGTAATGAATGCTGTTGACGGTTGAACGAAGGGACTGCATTCATGCCATTAACGTCTAACGATACAGTTCGGTTGAAAAGACAGATAATTACATGATCAGTGTTTAAGCGTTCCTATCGATAACGCGTTAAGTACGCAATGTCTGCATTGGAGTTCTCGCTGTCTGTTACCATTATATGTTTCGGCGCGGGTTTGGTTTATATTTATGACTTATCACGGCTGAGGTGGTTAGCCACCATTGCTGGTGGGGTTATCAACATAAACTGCTTGTTACGGATCCAAGACGTCACATCGTTACGTGGGGAGCGGTGGTCGCGCGGTCGCGCGGTAGAGCGCCGGACTGTCAATCGAGGGGATGGTGGTTCAATCCCACCTGCCGCCGTTTCGAAACTGATGCAATTTCGTCTACCCCACATTTTCCTGTGTTTTTCGGAAGAGACACTAAAGCTGGTGGTCCTTTCTATCTGGTATCTATGCCAGGGGAAGTATTAAATCACACACAGTGGGTAAATGTGTAACCTAATTTAAGATCAGCTAACCTGTAGTGGACTAACTAATTCAAGAGAAGAGCTACTTTTGTGTTAGCCCAAGTTTGGGCTGTGTGGAGGAAACCACCTGAGATAAGAGTCCTCAGTTCCCTCGGCAAAAATGCAACGTTGATCTAATATATCCAACCAGGCTCCATGCATCATGCTCTACGTCGATCTATTTGCCTGTAGAGGCTATATCGTGTGTAGACATAATGTTATTATCAATACACTTAAGACATGAAAACAAATCTACCCAGTGACAAAGTGTCACATAGTGACTTACAACGAAAATGCGTTAAATTAAAAGAAACGTATGCTTACTTGATGTGTTGGCCCAAATCACCCGCACATATCACGGCCCGACAGGAACAGAATGACAAACTGCGTGTATTCTAACAGTGAACTTTCTCGAAGGGCCGAATAGGACAAATTACTGCACGCGCGGTCCCGCCTGTACTTCCTGTTGCACTGACGACAATCTGTATTATGCCAACAGTTAACAGCACTGCTTGCAAATCCACTGTGTCTAAAACGACTAATCGCCTTGCTTTGTAATAATACTGATAATGAGATAACTTCTGTTGCGCCTAAATCTTTAGAAACCGAGCTCTGAGGCGTATCAGTAATATACAAGGATTAATCGCTGTCAATTCCAAGTTGTTATTAGATCGATTGCGACGTTGTGGCTTAGGTGGGTAGGCAAGGTTTTATTGTTAGCAATAATTACAAATATACCGACAATCATTACAACTGTTACAGACAACATGTGTGCGACCTAATTGCATTATGATTCGCATTTCTGTTATGTCGAGGAGCAGTATATTACAAGCCAGTGACCTAATTATAATCGTTACATTTATTTAGCTCTGTTCCAACATTCGTTTCTCACGGCGTAGTACAAAAATGTATATGATTTATTACTTAAATTATTTATTGCACATCATTTGTGCAATAAATAACTTAAGAAGTAAATAAAATAAAAAGTGTATAGCGTATATTATACGATTTAGGTTTACTATCTATACATTTAATTGTATTATAACTGTTTAATATAATTTACAAATAGTTGTTGTTTTGATTTAACAATATTTAACTGAATATTTTTATGTTCTAAATATTTGCCTATAGATTAATTATTATTGTATTGTAAACCGCCATAGAGCTCTGTGTGATTACGGCGCTATATCAAGACCGTATTTTATTATTATTTGTTTATTGACAAAAAGGATTACCATCTATTAGTCTCCAGTCTATGCAACATCACATCGTGGTCCATGGTATCAAATGCAGAGTATGATGACAATGTTCAAGCGTCCATCGCTCTGGGTATTTTTCCTCTTTCCCAGTCCTTCTATTAGTTCTATCCACTTTATCGTCCTCTCACTCCAATCTCATAAATGTTCCCATTTTTAGTTTTTTCATCGATTCACTCACTCACTCACTCACTCACTCACTCACTCACTCACTCACTCACTCACTCACTCACTCACTCACTCACTCACTCACTCACTCACTCACTCACTCACTCACTCACTCACTCACTCACTCACTCACTCACTCACTCACTCACTCCTTAAATCACTCACTCACTCGATCAGGCATCGGCTCGTTCGCTCCTGTATCGCTTTCTCTCTAGTGTGCTCCCTCTCCCTCTATCCTCTCCCATCCCTCCCTCTCGCCCTCCCCGTCCCCGTTCCTGTTCCCGTTCCCATCCCCTCCTCTCCCTCTCCCTCTCTCCATATGTGAAGAAAATGATTGTTTCTTCGACGATAAAGCTGGGTGTTGGTTAAGGAGTGAGTGGGCAGGTCAGTCACAGGTCAATCACAGGTCAGTCACAGGTCAGTCACTGGATAGTCACAGGTCAGTCACAGGTCAGTCACAGGTCAGTCACAGGTCAGTCACAGGTCAGTCACAGGTCAGTCACAGGTCAGTGACTCGTGTAAGACGTATACACAACCAGTGACTCGTGTAGTTATACACAATCAGTGATTCTGTATTTATACACAATCAGTGACACATGTATTTATACACAATCAGTGACACATGTATTTATACAGAATAAATGACATGTGTACATTTATATACAATTTGTGACACGTATATATATATACACAACCAGTGACATGTGTATTTATATACAATCAGTGACTGGTATATTTATACACAATCAGTGACTCGTGTATTATACACAATCAGTGACACGTGTATTATACACAATCAGTGACACATGTATTTATACACAATCAGTGACTCGTGTATTATACACATTCCGTGACACGTGTATTATACACAATCAGTGACACGTGTATTTATACACAATCAGTGACACGTGTATTTATACACAATCCGCGACACGTGTATTTATACACAATCAGTTATTCATGTATTATACAAAACCAGTGACACGTGTATTTATACACGATCGGTGACACGTGTATTACACACAATCAGTGACACGTGTATTTATACACAATCGGTGACACGTGTATTTGTACAAAATCAGTGACTCATGTATTATACACAATCAGTGACACGTGTATTATACACAATCAGTGACGCGTGTATTTATACACAATCATGTATTATACACAATCAGTGACACGTGTATTTATACACAATCCGTGTATATATACACAATCAGTGACACGTGTATTTATACACAATCCGTGTATTTATACACAATCAGTGACACGTGTTTTTATACACAATCAGTGACACGTGTATTTATACACAATCAGTGACACGTGCATTTATACACAATCAGTGACACGTGTTTTTATACACAATCAGTGACACGTGAATTTATACACAACCAGTGACACGTGTATGTATATACAAACAGTGACACGTGTATTTATACACAAGCAATGACAAATACGTGTATTTATATACAATCAGTGACATGTGTATTTATACACAACCAGTGACAAGTGAATTTATACACGACCAGTGACACGTGTATTTATATACAGTCAGTGACACGTGTATTTATACACAATCAGTGACACAAGTATCTATACACAATCAGTGACACGTACATTTATACACAACCAGTGACACGTATATTTATACACAATCTGTGATACATGTATTTATACACAATCAGTGACACGTGTATTTATACACAATCAGTGACACGTGTATTTATACACACTCTGTGACATATGTATTTATACACAATCAGTGACACAAGTATTTATACACAATCAGTGACACGTATATTTATACACAACCAGTGACACGTATATTTATACACAATCTGTGACACATGTATTTATACACAATCAGTGCCACGTGTATTTATACACAATCAGTGACACGTGTATTTATACACAATCTGTGACACGTGTATTTATACACAATCAGTGAAACATGTATTTATACGCAATCAGTGACACATGTATTTATATACCATCAGTGACATGTGTATTTTTACACAATCAGTGACATGTATATTTATATACAATCTGTGACACATGTATTTATACACAATCAGTGACACGTATTTTTATACACAACCAGTGACACGTGTATTTATACACAATCTGTGACACATGTATTTATACACAATCAGTGACACATGTATTTATACACAATCAGTGACACGTGCATTTATACACAATATGTGACACATGTATTTATACACAATCAGTGACACATGTTTTTATACACAATCATTGACATGTGTATATTTATACACAATCAGTGACACGTGAATGTATACACAACCAGTGACACGTGTATGTATATACAAACAGTGACACGTGTATTTATACACAAGCAATGACAAATACGTGTATTTATATACAATCAGTGACATGTGTATTTATACACGACCAGTGACACGTGTATTTATATACAGTCAGTGACACGTGTATTTATACACAATCAGTGACACAAGTATCTATACACAATCAGTGACACGTACATTTATACACAACCAGTGACACGTATATTTATACACAATCTGTGATACATGTATTTATACACAATCAGTGACACGTGTATTTATACACAATCAGTGACACGTGTATTTATACACACTCTGTGACATATGTATTTATACACAATCAGTGACACAAGTATTTATACACAATCAGTGACACGTATATTTATACACAACCAGTGACACGTATATTTATACACAATCTGTGACACATGTATTTATACACAATCAGTGCCACGTGTATTTATACACAATCAGTGACACGTGTATTTATACACAATCTGTGACACGTGTATTTATACACAATCAGTGAAACATGTATTTATACGCAATCAGTGACACATGTATTTATATACCATCAGTGACATGTGTATTTTTACACAATCAGTGACATGTATATTTATATACAATCTGTGACACATGTATTTATACACAATCAGTGACACGTATTTTTATACACAACCAGTGACACGTGTATTTATACACAATCTGTGACACATGTATTTATACACAATCAGTGACACATGTATTTATACACAATCAGTGACACGTGCATTTATACACAATATGTGACACATGTATTTATACACAATCAGTGACACATGTTTTTATACACAATCATTGACATGTGTATATTTATATACAATTAGTGACACGTGTATATACACAACCAGTGACATGTGTATTTATATACAATCAGTGACTCGTATATTTATACAGAATCTGTGACTCCTGTCATTTTCATCTCGGTAGGACTCGACATGATCTGTATCGCCCCAGCGCTGCGTTACGACAAGTGACAACACGTAGCGCCTCGGTGTGGCGGTGTGGCCGTTGAATACGACGCCTCTCCAAATTATGTCGCCACCTAGCGACCAACTGCCGGGTTACTGCTATCATTATAAGGACACCACCCGTGTACAGCACGCGTGTGCAACACGTTTATTTGAGCAGATTATGAATTTGAGCAGATTATCTGACAACAATATAATACAATGACACAAAAAATACGTAACCCAAGCCAGAGTTCAATGATGTTGCAGAGTGACATTATGGCCCTAATTAATATCGTTCCATATGGTTATCATATATCCCTATTCGGGATTTACGGCGTATGCCGAGGTTTGGCTTCGAAGTATTTAGGCGCAATAGAAGTCACCTTATTAAAGTTTATTATTATCAATGTCACACGCTTAAACATACACGCATACGCCCTACGCTCGGACGCACGCATGTGCGCGCGCGCTCACACACATACACACACATACACACACATACACACACACACACACACACACACACACACACACACGCACACACCACACACAGACACCACAGACACCACAGACACAGACGCGCGCGCGCGCGCACACACACACACACACACACACACACACACACACACACACACACCACACACACAGACACCACAGACACAGACGCGCGCGCGCGCACACACACACACACACGTGCTGATTATTTCAAAACCGTTTATTTCTTACCTGTATTGAGGGACAATATCTCTAATAGAGAGAAACAATACATTATTGATCGTGCGTGCGTGCGTAGGTATGTGTGTGTGAGTGTGTGTTTGTGTTTGTGTTTGTGTGCGTGTTAAACCTGCACATGTTATAAGCGCAATATGCATATGTATATGTATGCACGTGTGAACATCAATAACATTTAGTGAAGCAGTAGCCGGATGACCCCTGGGCAGTGGCAGCATTCTGTGTCCCTGACAGGTGTTAGGATGAGTGAGTGACTGTGAAGTTAATTATTACAACAACACTGTTAATTGGTGTAAAAGTTAAGTAATGGTGAGTTCTTATGAAGCGCAGTATCCAATCCCGAGGGTTGCTCAAGGCGCTTTACACTTTACTTCCCTGACAGACCTGTTCACTCAGACACCATCTCGACTTAAACAACCCAAGTGTCGTCTTCCTAATTAACGGGTCTGTCGGGGAGTCATCTGGCTACTGCTTGACTAAATGGTATTGATGTTCACACGTGCTTACATATTCATATACGTATATTATTGAGAATTCGTTTTCGTCACATTAATAAATGAGTTCGTATGACCATATCACTTCAATACTGAAGTCACTTCACTGGTTGCCCGTGGAATTTCGCATTAAATACAAGACATGTCTACTGGCGTTTAATTCTTTACATGGCTAAGGACCAGAGTGCATATCTGAAATGCTGATTCCTAGAATCATCAATTATAGATTAAGATCACAGGATGATTTAACAATTGTTGCGCCAAGAACAAAGAGGAAAACTCTGGGAGGTCGGGCATATGGAGTGGCTGCACCAACAGTGTGGAACACATACCCAAAGATGGGCGCAGCTGCAAATGACGTTAGCGTTTTAAAGAGTAAATTAAAGACTAATAATTGTGGTGTAGCCTACAACTAACTTATGGTTGCACATTTTATTAGCTTTACAATTGTTAGCTAGCTACTTAGTTTACGTCGGATGTTTGTACGAAAAACCCATTATTTGTTTATTATTTATATTAATTAAACAATGTATTTATTTTACTATTTGATATTATATCAACATATGTGTTTTATGTTGAATGTTAATATTGACTCGCATATTGTGCAACACCATAGAATATTACTGTATAAATATGGTGCTATTTAAATTAATAAACATTTACATTTACGATACATGGCGAGTCTCTAAACGACTGGAGCAGATAGCAGATCTACGTAAGGCGAAGGCTGCTAAAATAATAACTAGTCTAATAATCAGTTCGGCTCCTGTTAGATCATACTAAGAAAGTCAGGTCACACGTATATTGTGTTACAGCTTTCTTATCTTAACTGTCCGATTTGGTATTGAGTTTACACTAGGTTACTAACTGAAGTAGTTCGACATGAACTTGTCTAGAAATGGAGGTGAGTGTTAATGCGAGCAAGTGAGCGGCTAATTCTAATTTCATATATACTGAATATATTATTGTATATGTGTGTGTATATATATATTATATATATGTGTGTGTGTGTGTGTGTGTGTGTGTATAAATATAATATATATATAATATATATATATATATAATAAACAAACACAGTACTGGTGTGAACTGGAGTTTAATGCTTGAAACAAACGCTTTCATGATACAGGATACAACAGTTCGGAAATTGCAATCTTCTGAACATGAATATACGTAATGGCTTTCTGAACAACAACAAATGGAACAAGAGATCTTTAACACGATCAGAACGGAACAGAACGGAACCTTAGGAACATTACATGTTAGATACATCAATTACATGGATACATTTATTCATTTATTTATACATTTATTCATATAGAACATCTTGACTTTGCTCTATCTTGTGTATTCATACACCATCATGTTCTTACATTGTTAATTATTCCAATTACTGTAGTGAATTTGAGTTTAACATTTCAAACACTTTCATCATATAACATACCACAGTTAGTAAATTGTAAACGTCTGAACATGATATTACGTAATGGCTTTCAGAACTACAAGTGACAAACGAGATATGTAACGTGATCAACATATTATTATGTATATAAAACCAATAAGAACGGGACCTTAGGAAAATTACATGTTATGGTACATCAATTACATGCATATATATATATATATATATATATATATATACATATATATATATATTGTTGTGCATTGGAGCTTAATGTTTTAAACAGATGCGTTCATAATACATGTGCAACAGTTCAGAAAGTGTTGTTGTCTGAACATTAACGTACTTAATTACTTTCAAAACTACGGCAAGTGGTACATGAGATATGTAACATGATCAATATACTTATAGAAAACCTCAACAAGAACGGAATCTTAGTAATATTACATGTTTGGGTATATCAAGTACATGCATACATTCACAAATATATAACATATTGTCTTTGCTGTATCTTGTGTCTTGTATCTTGTGTATACATACACAATCATGTCCTTACATTGGCAACACAATTTATTACTGGTGTGAAATAGAGTTTGCTTTTTGACACCAACATAACAATACAGGCTACAACAACTCGGAAATTGTAATCTATTACGGATATACGTAATGACTTTTAGAACTATAACATGTGGCAAATGAGATGTGTAACATGATTATCATTTATATCATATTTAGTAAAAAAAAACATCAACCGGAACGAAACCTAAAACATATTACGTCTTGTACTGGAAGTCGCACATGCACGTGTGTGTTTGTGTGTTCTTGTGATGCTGGTCTTGTACGTCTCAGCGTGTGTCGCATGGTTTCAAGACGGAGTGTACGTTGCCAACTTTGTCAATTAGTTGGTCAGCACGATATTCATCTTCTTTGTAAATCTTGCCGCACTTTCCTTCTTTGTAGTCGACCGCGATGCAGTATGGGGAAGACAATACGCACGACTGCTGGCAGTCAGCTAGCGTGTCCTCGGCAGGTGTGCCGTAGAATTTACCTACAAATCCTTTGTTGTGTGTTTCCTTGAATGTTCCAGCGCACTCTGTAAAGAAGACCGTTGTTTTTGGAGCCAGAAGAACTGTCAGTGTGCTATGAAAATAGTATAAATGTAAGTGTGTTGTATGAAGGCGTGTGTGTCGGTGTGTCGGTGTGTCGGTGTGTCGGTGTGTCGGTGTGTCGGTGTGTCGGTGTGTCGGTGTGTGTGTGCGTGTGTGCGTGTGTGCGTGCATGTATGTATGTGCGTGTGTGCGCATGTGTGTGTGCGTGTCTGTGTGCGCGTGAGTGTGTGCGTGTGTGCGTGCGTGTGTGTGTGTGCGTGCGTGCGTGCGTATTTAGAAGTCGGCTTGTTTGCGTTGAGTGTGCGCGCGTTAGTGCGTTTCGGGCGCTTGTGTGGCATGTGTGCGTTCGTTCGATTTGCGTCTAGATTACTTTTCTAGGCGTTGTATGCCTCGGACACCGTTTGGGTGAATCACGAGTGCGCATGTGCGCAGTTTTACACTACGAATACATATATTTCAAGTAGAAAAACAGTTATAGTTCGCACATGCACTCCAATAGCTTTTAAAAGGTAAAAGGTAACTATGTTACAAATAAGTATATACGAATTAAATAACACTATAAGTGGAAAAGTGTAGTACATCATATACCATAATAAGTTGTACATGTGACTATAATAAATATAAAAAAGTGCTTGTAGATAAACACAATTTGATAATACAAAAGTTACAAAATGAATGGATGAAATAAGTAAATTGATAAGTTATATAAACAAATTAACGAGTTTATATACAAATACTAATAATAAACATATTTGCAACGTAATATGCAAAGAATTATGTCTATCGTGAACTCAGATATCGAAGCACACAATACGTTGTACTCGCCTTGACACAAATCGCCACGGTAACCAACAGCGCAATCACAGAAGAATATCGGTTTATAGCGGATGGTTTCGTCGACTGCTCCATCAACGACGCATTTTCCTCCATTCTTGCATGGATTGGATTTGCAGACTGAGTTGCCAACTGCCGTGAAAAGAATGGTTAATTTGATGCATTGGCTCAATCTCGATCAATCATATTATAAATAGAATTAATACATAGTAGCTTATAACAAGGTATACAGCGATGTAGGTAGATATTAGGTAGGCACAAATGCATAATTGATGCAGACAAACCGATCATAGATCGCTTTTCACAAAACAATGTTATATTATGCAAATTATAATTACATTGACACTCCATGCCGCTCCAACCAGGTGCACATGCGCACCGATAATCGTCGTCGACAGCTGTGCAGGTGCCACCATTGAGACAAGGAGAGTTTCTGCAGGGATCTGTCAATTGTAACAGACACAGGCAGAATAACAGTAACAGTAGTGGTACATAATAGCTCTACCTATCACAAAACACGTTGGTATTTTGTTAACTCTTATGCAACAACACGCGATCTGTTTATGGAATATCGCAATTCTTCTATGTGCACCTACGATAATGCAAACATATTTAATATAACGAATATATACACTGGATGTAAAAAATGGTAAATAATAAAAACATGTCTTATACCAACTTATTTGAATAAAGCTCTCAAAGGCTTCAACACACGCTAACGTCTTATAACAACCATCATTGCCTTGGTGTTAGCGCTCAACTCGGAATGAACTCGATCAAACTAAACTAATACGTAGTGATACGGTGTTTAGTGGGTATTTCAGTCAGAAATAGAGTGTTGTACAACTTACCACTACAAAGAAAGCAGTGCGGGGACTTATGCTGGCATTTTCTGGTATCAACGTTGAAACCCCAGTTTGGTTTATGGGGACATTCCTGGAGCGTGTGTGAAGCACCACGGCATATCAAGTATTTCCGACAATCTTCGCACAATACAAATGTTCCATCCATGTCCATATCGTCGCAGCTATATGCGCACAAACGTTCGTGGTGGTAACACATATCTACAAAATATATTATTATAAAGTATTACCAATCAATAAGGTATATTATTTGCACATGAAAACCACCCGTGGCATGGAAAACGTAGATTAACGAGCACCACATGTTAGCCGTTACATTGCATCGAGCCACGTGTCCAGTCAGAGACACCCTCTGACGTCAGTGTTCGATTTTACTACGATAGTTCACGTCCTACCACTAGATACCACACCGACGGTTGGTGAATTGAGTGACACGATCTTCAGTCCCCGGACCGAAATACAATTTGAACGACCTTCAACAAGTTATGTTCCCAGTGCAGGTCAAGGTGACGGAGAAGCTTGCGACAACCGAAGATGGATGCACTGTTCCAACAAATAAACCGATGCCGATACCAAACCAATATATGGAGAAATTAATAAAGGATCATTGTAGCGGCATGTGGTGGAATGGCTGGCAGTGGAAGTGTGAGTTAAATAGGTAATTCATTTGATGAATATGACTGCCTCTGTGAATGAAGAACGGCAATGTCGGCATCCAGTGTTAGTGGATGTTGACATTGCACATCAAGCTTCAACTATCTTGTGGCGAAACAAAACTGTGATATATGCAGGGGATTGAGCGGAGACATCGCGATCAGAACGTCAGACAGACAGCCAACGCCAACATAGCTTGCCTCTTTTTATAACCTCGTGCCTGGAACTATCTGTGAGAATATCAAAATAACAAGACGGATGGTCCTAGGCTCACTGCAATGTTAATAAATACGTTGTTATTGTATCTGCCAACGTAAAGATCCCTTCGAACACCTTCATCATTCAGTTCTTGAGCAGTGACTCTGTAAGAGAGATACACGTGAAAGAGGGATTATTAGTTGGGAGGTTTCATATTTTGTCACATCGATGTCCTATCTGAATGTTTGGCTGTGTACTTTCCCGATTGTCTGCCTGACTATGTGTTTGAGTGTGTGTGTGCCGTGCCTGAGTGCGTGTATGCGTCCGTATGGGTATATGCTCGTGTGTCTGAATATATCTCTGTCTGTTGGCCTAAGCCTCTTTTCCTCTATGGCATACTTGATTGGCCCTTCAATATTACGTCAAAATATAGCATAAATGGAATTGTGACTTTTGTAAGTTTTGGCCCAGACCCACCCTTCACCTTGACCTTTATACATCAGTATTCACTAAATAGGTTTTGTACCGTCATACAATACAAATGGATGTTTGTACCGTCATACAATACAAATGGATGTTTGTGTGAGGGACCTATGTGGAAGTTGGTCTTGTATATTACGATCATTTCGTTACAGGGATCTCCAAACAACGACAGGTTCACCGAATGTACTTACTTATGCATAACATATTGTTTGTGAATAGACAATGTTTACAAAGATCGCAAATGAACAATAAATTATAATATATTTGTACCAAATACATGCTATGTTGGATTCAGGGCTCTGCCACATTAAGACACAAAACCATAGAAGTAAACCGCTTATGCCACTGGAGCATGCAAATTTGAACATCCTCACAACTCTGGTTAGCAGAATAGTGGACATTGTAGAAGCCAAAATAAATGAGTGATTTAGAATGGTCTGAATGGGTTAACATTTTGAAATGCGCGATAAATATACATATTGTTATAGATTAATTGAAGATTCTAAGAAGAGACCATCTTCATTCAACAACGGTGAGTGTCATCATCTCATTTCTACAGTAGCATAGATTATTTTAGCATATCTGTAAGCTGCTGTGAATATTAAAAGGTTACCTAAGAACCATAGCAAACGTTTTGATTTCTTAATGTTAATCGACACCAAATTTGGTTACATAGTGATACTGTTGACAAATATAAACTACTGGAATATACAAATATTCATGTGAGTAGGCTATCTAAGAAAAGGGGGATATCAATATCAATATATACACACACACACATATATATATATATATATATATATATATATATATATAGAGAGAGAGAGCGAGAGAGACATATATACACCCCTTCTTTTCTTAGATGGCCTAAACATACATACACACACACACACACACACACACACACACACACACACACACACACACACAACCCCTACAAACTCCAACAAAGATCTTCAAAATGTTGAAGGTGTTTGGTTAAATGGACGAAATGTTTGTTACATAGAAGAATCCTTCCTTTATATGAATCACGTCGTGTAGCCACACACAGAATATATCATTTGTACAACCACTTCTACTATGTGATACACATTAATCATATCAGTTATAAGTTGATAATAAACATATACATGCATGAATGTATGTATACTTGCATACATATACATGCACTCATTCTTTTATATAACTACACTACATATCTGTGTGAGTGTGTGTGTCTGGGTATGCAGGTATTGCAGTACCTCATGTATACCTCAGGGAGTTTGACGCCCCTGCCATGCAGAGTTGTAAACCAATTGTGGGACAGGTTCTAACAGAACCGAAGGCTAAGGGAGCATATCCTAACCAGAAAACCATGCCACTGTGGCAGCATCAAGGGCGGTTGATGTATGGAACTCCCAACATCTCTCGTTCTTGCCGGTGTGAGACCTCTATTTGTTCCCCGAGAGAGTGTCGCTAGTAACTTGCAAAAGCAGCGGCACTTTTTGCTAGCAGCTGCCATGACAAATACAACTGGACGAAACTCCATACCGGATCGGCCGTCGCCCGGGTTACCAAGGACCGCGCTGCTCGACCTCATCTTCCGTCGACAGTGGAAACTCAGCTAGGAAGAAGAAGACAAAGACGACAACTACTGACCATTGGACAATGGAACGTCAGGACTATGCGCAACCGAGAAGGAGCTGACCGACCAGAAAGACGCACGGCTCTAGTAGCAATGGAACTTACCAAATACAACATTGACATCGCCGCCCTATGTGAAACAATGTTCTCAGAGTCGGGTAGTCTCAACGACTTGGAATACTCTTTCTTCTGGAGTGGTAAACCCAAAGGAGAAAGAAGGGAGGCCGGAGTGGGCTTTGCTATCAAAAACTATATCGTCACAAAGCTGACAGAAATGCTACGGCCACTAAGTGACAGAATCATAACGATGAGACTACCTCTGAGCAAGGCCAAATTTGCTACAATTATCAGCGTGTACGTTCCAACAACGACAAACCCAGATGAAAACAAGGAGGCCTTCAACAACCAGCTGGCAAGTGTGCTCATTGACATCCCTCATACATGTAAGCTACTGCTGATAGGAGACTTCAATGCGAGGATAGGAAGAGAACATGATAAATGGCCCTTGGTCATGGGCAAACATGGGATTGGGAAATGCAACTCCAATGGTGAGCTTCTACTGGCTCTGTGCTCTGAGTTCGAAATAATAATGACAAACACCATGTTCAAGCAGAAGGATGAACGCTATACCACTCCTCGTTCCAGACACTGTCATATGATCGACTTCATCATCACGAGGTGTCGGGATAAGATGGACATCCACAGTACCCGAACCATGCGCGGAGCAAACTGCTGGACCGGTCACCAGATACTGAGGTCAAAAGTGGCTTTCAGAATACGACAAAAGCACAACAGGCAAGGGACAAGTAACCATACAAAGATGCCTGCAGATTGCTACAAAAACGCACCCGTGCACTGAAGTCAGACTGGTGGGAAAGGAAAGCAGTGGAGCTGCAGAGAGCTGCTGACAGTAACAACATGAAGGGTTTCTACAATAGATTGAAGGAAGTGTGGGAATCCAAAAAGAAGGGACCTGTTCAACTGAACTCAACAGATGGAATGGAGACCTTCTCTGACAGCAAGAGAGTTGTGGCAAGATGGAGTGAACACTTCCAGAAGCTACTCAATATCCCTGGCGACATAGATCACGAAGATCTGGACAACACCCCGCAGCGTATTATCAAAACAAGCCTCGGTGATATTCCAACTATGGATAAGATGGTTAGAGCAATCGCCGGCCTGAAAGATGGCAAAGCACCTGGAGGAGATGGAATTCCTGCAGAAGTATGGAAGCATGGCGGAGACAATCTGTTCAGCTGACTGTACCAACTAATCACCGATGTCTGGAAGGTTATGTACCACAAGCATGGACATATTTCAGCATTGTAACTGTCTACAAGAAAGGTGATCGAACAGACTGTTGGAACTATAGAGGAATCTCTCTTCTTTCCTCAGCAGGCATAATTTTCACCCGGATCTTCCTCAACGGACTAGTGTGGCTGCCCAGAGAAGTTCACAACAATGATCGAGGCACTACATACCAGAATGATATCTATTGTTAGTGTTGGAGGGGAAGTCTCGGAATCGGTTAGTGTCACAAATGGGGTCAAGCAAGGTTGTGTACTGACCCCCACGCTCTTCTCCATGTTCCTATCAGCAATGCTCGACGAGGCTTTCCGAGACATGAGGGATGGTGTCTACATACAGTCCAGAGAGAGCGCTGACCTATTCAACGTCACTTCAGAGCGAAGACCAAAACTACTCGGATACTGATGAAAGAGCTGCTATTCGCAGATGACAGTGCACTGGTTGCACACTCTGCTGAAGATATGCAGAATATAGTGGATGCTTTCTCCAATGCGTCAAACAAGTTCGGCCTGAAGATTAACATCAAGAAGACCGAGGTGCCGTAACAACCAAACTCTACAAGAATCCGAGAGGAGGATATCATGGTTGATGGAAACAAGCTTAACTCTGTTCTAGAATTCACCTACCTCGGAAGCAGTACATCAAGTAATGGATACATTGACGATGAAATACAGAGGAGGATGGCCAAGGCTAGTGCATCTTTCGGCCTACTACGCCAGAGACTCTGGAACAACCACCATGTGTTCACGCGGGTTAAAGGCAATATATACCGTGCAATCGTGCTGTCCACCATTCTACGCGGACCGAGGCCTGGTCAGTGTACAGACGACAGGTGAAAAAGCTGCATGCCTTCAAGATGCGACATCTGCGTTCGATCATGAGGATAACCTGGATGGACAAAGTGACAAACAAGGAAATACTCGAACGGACAGGGCTGCCATCTATGGAAGATCTTCTGATAAGAAAGAATCTCCGGTGGACTGGATGAGGATGTCACCATCACTACCAACGCAGGTTCTCTACTATCAACTGTATTCTGGTCACAGAAAGAGAGGATGCCTTCGTCTCCGATTCAAGGATACCACCAAGAGAAACCTGAAGCTGAGAGACATAAAGGTCGACTCATGGACATCACTCACACACCAGAGAGATAAATGGAGAGCAACAGTCCAGTGATGAAAGCAGTCTTTGTCGCTTCGCCACCGACAGCATGATGATGATGATGAAGGATCTATCAATTGTGTGTGTGTGTGTGTGTGTGTGTGTGCGTGCGTGCGTGCGTGCGTGTGTGTGTGTGTGTGTGTGTGTATTAGCAAGGTTTAACAAGTTGCCGTCCAGAACCAAGCTCCAGACGGCATGTGAACAAGGAAGCCTATGGCTTATCGAGTGTTCACTTAAAATTATAAATATACAATATTATAAAATGCACTAAAATGCTACTAATTAAAATACGTTGTTTCTTAAAAATACATAAGTAAAATAAAAAGTATACGTTGTCTCTACAAATATACAAGTACAATAAATATATACATAAAATGTCCTACAATATATGAATAAATACTTTAATGAGTATTACAATTATTTCTAAAACATCTAAGTGTTCAACCTAGGCATAGCCCGCCCTTGCCAGTTAATTGTCAGTTTTATTTTTAAACATAGTTACACTGCTGGCATTTACACAATCATGACTTAAATTATACCGATCAGTTATTGTTCTCTGGGAGAAGGAAAATGTTCTTTTATCTAATCTACAGTATGGCTTGACTAACGCTGCCTTATGCTCCCTTGTCATACTATCTACTTTTAGTTTGAAAAAAAATGTTCCTATCAATATCTTCTTATCCATTCAACATCTTAACATTTTCTATAAAACTACATTCTAACAGGCGTTTTTCATAGCATAACTGTTTAAGTTCTGGAATGAGCTTAGTTGCCCTCCTTTGAACTCTTTCAAGTGTATCGATGTCTTTCTTATGATATGGCCTCCATGCCTGAATGGAATATTCCAAGTGTGACCTAACTATTGACTTGTACAATGGTATGATTAAAGTCCTATCCATATATGTGATGTTTCTTCTAATGAGTCCTAATGTTTGATTGCCTTTTGCAGCAGCAAGTCCACATTGCTCTGAAACTGTCATGTCGGCACTAACTGTAACTCCCAAGTCCTTTTCTTTTACACTTGTGCCTAATATAGTATTGCCCATAATGTATTCTTTGCTCACATTACCATGTCCAAATGTGGATGCATTTACATTTACCAAAATTAAATAACATCTGCCATTTTACAGACCACTTGACTAACTTGGTTAGATCATCTTGTAAAGTGTCTTTATCTGTATCAGTTTTTACAGTTCTGAACACTTTTGTGTCGTCTGCAAATGTAAGCACTTTACTTTACAAGTCATCATCCTAATCATTTATAAATATCAAAAACAGTACTGGTCCCAACACCGACCCCAGTGGAACTCCACTCAAAACTGGTTTCCAGTTTGATATCTCCGCCTCTACTATTACTCTCTGTCTTCTATCTGTCAACCATGCCTGTATCCAATGTATCCTACTTCCCCAATACCATATAGGCATTTAATTTAATTAACCGTCTTTGATGTGGCACTTTATCGAATGCTTTCTGAAAATCTAAGTATACTACATCCACCGGTGAACCTTCATCTACCTACTTAGTAATATTTTCTATAAAAAAAAGAGATTGGTTAGATAAGACCAAGCTTTTAGGAACCCATGTTGAGATTTAGTTATTCATTTGTTTTGTTTTACAAGAAAGTCTACCATGTGGTGTCTAACAAATGTTTCTAATAATTTGCATAATACTGCTGTTAAGTTCACTGGTCTATTATTTTCTGTCTTACTCCTCGATCCTGTTTTAAATAACGGTATAACGTTTGCCTCCATCCATTCTGCTGGAACAATTCCCTCTTTAAGTGATATATTAAAAAATTAGCAAGTGGTATACTTATTTCGTTTAGAATTTCCGTAAGTAATTTAGATGTTATACAGTCAACTCCAGGTGATTTAGTTTCTTTCATCGCCTTAATTTGTTTTGGATATCATTTCAGGAGTGACAAACAACTGCCCTAAATTGTGTGATTCATCACCCTCAGATTTCGTAGCAGGTAACGGCTGTGAATTTATATCTTCTTTAGTGAATACAGAGCTGAAATATTCATTCAGATCCTCTGCCATTTGAAAGCCTTCATATATTACATTACCTGCGCTGTTTTGAGTGGTCCTACTTTATCTCGAACCTTCTCTTTATTCCTTACGTAAGCGTAGAAACACTTACTATCATTTTCTATGTCGTTCGCTAATTTAATAATTTAAATCGTCGAATGTTTTAGTATCCCGACGTTGCCACTCAAATTGTACTATGAATTGTCACAACTATTTAGTATCTGGATCTTTTATATGGCGTGGGCATGGCTCATAGATTTGTCATTGTTATTGTAGTTAGTCACGTAACCGTAGTTTGTTTAAAGTTATTTCGATGCTTCTCAGGAATTTGATATTTTCCCAAGCGAGGTGATATTGTTGGAGATGCACCCTGTCTATTCTGATCGACAAGGAATTTCTAGGTCAATGCTAACGGAGGGCTAACTGTTGACAATTTGTCAGGGCCATGTGAAATCTAAGGGGTATATAAATATAATGCCCAAAATATGTCACGTTTTTACGTCTTCCCAGAGGCTCTTGCAAAGCAAGCATGTGAATACTGAATGAATTATGTTTTTTATTCGACCAGTATTTCAACCAAATACATACACTATATCCACATCAAGACTACTCTGAATCAAATACAAGCATAGCGATCATAATAGACATGGTAATAGTATATAATAATTTGTAATACAGTAATACAACATACGGTCAGGAGGCTCCTATAAGACCATGCTGGTCGCTATTGAGGAGCCACCTTTCAAAAACAAATTCATATATAAAATCATTCCATTTTCTAAAACAAATTCTTCGAGAGAGAAAAAAACAAAAACCTTCAGGTAAAGATCCATGTGCGCCGCTGACGTGGCAATTTTATATTAAGGCACTATTTAATAGTGACCGCCTGGACAGTGTTTTGCTATTTCTGGTTCAGCATAATTAGGGGCCTGTCTACAAAATTGAGCAGGCATGTGCATTAGAAGTAAAGAAAACAATATATTTTCTTTTCGACTGTAATTAGTATACGTAACTGTTTATGTCAGTTACAGCATGTTTTATTAATATATTGGCATACACTGTCATTCGTTCTATTGCGATACTATACACAAAATAAATATTCTTGTCATATTATATACATTTAATTATATTTGCCCACAGGGTTTGAATGCGAAACCAACAGAAAGACATGGAGAAAGAGGAAGAGGGGCTGTTAGGCGACAGGCTACAGCAAGAGAAATGGGGATAGGTAGAGGACGTGGCAGAAAACAAGGCAGTCATCATTCTCACTGATCAGGAGTGACCATGCTCGTATTGCAATGATACACAGGCAGAGATAACAGCAACGGCAGGTAAATCATTTTGTCACAGTACACATTTTAATAACAAATGTTTAAATAAAAGTGACAATATAGTTTGTGTGACAATGCTATGTTCTCATCACGGTCCAAATACTGTGCAAGTACTCTACAGAATATGACGAGATACCGAGTTAGAAACAGTGACGCACCATGGTTAATGAAAAATATCAACACTATCCTGATTGCAAACATATCCACTATTTCTAATTTAAAGTCTACATTGTACAATATCATGTGCATTTGTAGCTCCCAATAAAACACGACGACGACGGTTGATGTTACGCTCTACGACAATCAATGTAGCATAGGCACTAAACTTGGGAAAGCTACGAAATGTTCCTGTCGCCTTAAACAAACATACTGCCCAAAAATCGTTACGCTGTTCAAAAAGATATATTTCTGATATCATTGCAACATTAAATGGCACAGGTTAGATGTATAAAACACATTTATTGCGGTCTGTCTTTATTAAAAAAGACAGCTGCCAATATACTAATAATTTCAGATGGTTAAGTTAGGCATTTGTATAATGATTATTCCAAGTTGGATTACTACACAAACGCGAAACTGACTCCGTAACCCAATGAACCACCACTGCATAACAAATATATGTAACAATCTTTGCACAACGGGTATTCTTCATCCGCGTGCAGATAGTCGCAGTTGTCTGTGCATAACTGTAGTTACTGGAAACATATGTCTCTGTATACCGGTGCTATGATATACCTCACTAACATTAGACAACAGATAAACCGACGACACGCATGAATGAATCTTCACTGTTCACTCGCACAAAGAGGCATAACAAATGTTTTACTTGGACTTCGTGTTTGCTGCCGACATTATTCACGTTAAAAACTTGTGGGGCGGCATACCTAACCTAATGTTCATTTTTTGATACAAGCACAACATTTGGTACACAGATAGCGTACTATATTTAAAATAAATCTGGATATTGGGCCATTGCAAATTGGCATCCTGATTACCATGGCCAGCTGCAATTTGGCATAGAATATTTTCGCCACCTCCAAGCTGCTGTGTCCATGTTTTCAGGACAACAAATCTTATTTACATACAAGGTAAGTAGTAATGTATGTGCTTATCGTGATACGGTAGGTGCGGCGGAAGGTCAAAGGTCAAGGTCATGTGGCAAGGGCAAAGGTCAAGTGGCGCTCCCTAGCGCATAGTTGATGAACTGGTGTCGGGTTAGACACTCTTCGACCATAGCCATAACCTAATTTTAGTGTTTTGAGGGGATAACCTTGTCAAGTTTTCGTATTTTACTAAGACAATAATAATGTATGGTCCTTTCAAATCCAATTTGGATGTGTGATTATAACATATTTATTACACGAGAGGAATGTGTGGTTGGTTGAAAATGATAATATAAGACACATTCCCAATGCAATAAAAGTTTAGTTTTCACATCTAACACAATATTGTGAGGGTTTTATATAACGAAGAGGTATATAATATCAGGACCATTCAATAATAGCACATTAAGAGTGCAAAAACATAACTGGAAATTAGTAAATCATCCTATATATGTACTAGTTGTTATTATATATATAATGACGATGTGGGATTTTGCAAACAGTAAATCATCCTATGGAAAGAAGTGATTCGGAATATGAAACAACTTTTGAAAACTTCGCAAACTTTGTGTTTTTTAACGCTGATCGACACCAGGTTCACAGTTATAAGTTTAAGTGAAAAATAGTGGTACTGTTTATCGATCACCCAGGACTATATTATATATATATATATATATATATATATATATATATATATATATATAATATGCTTACATAATTTGAAGAGCCATGGGTTATAACTGCTTGGTAGAATAGAATAGCATAAAGATGTCATAGCTATTACACTTTCAACAGAAAGGGAAGAATCACGATATATATCCGATACAATGCCTACTCTACCTGGTGGATAGCAGTTATACCCGCCGGATGGTCCTAGACTCACTGCGATGCTATTGAACTGGATTTTACTGTAATTGCTGCCAATATTATGTTCTTGGAGAAGACCTCCATCCTTCAGTTCTTGAGAAGAAATTCTGAAAGAGAGATACATTTGAAATAGGAAATCTTAATTGGGAGGTTAACAATTGTATCCATGTCTTTCAGTCCGCTCCCCCATCGTACAGATACCTGCACGTATGCCTCTCTGCCTGATTGTTTCACTTATTGCTATCTGCTTGCCGGTGTTTCAGAATGACTGTTTTTCTCTCGACCTTTGTATGTTTTTCTGTGCATTCATCTGTGTATTTCTATCCGTCCGTCCGTCCGTCCGTCCGTCCGTCCGTCCGTCCGTCCGTCCGTCCGTCCGTCCGTCCGTCCGTCCGTCCGTCCGTCCGTCCGTCCGCCCGCCCGCCCGCCCGCCCGCCCGCCCGCCCGCCCGCCCGCCCGCCCGCCCGCCCGCCCGCCCGCCCGCCCGCCCGCCCGCCCGCCCGTCCCTTCCTCCGCTCGCCAAAATACGTATTACAATTAATAACTACATCACACATGTTTCTTGACAGCATCTGTAACATACAGCAGCCAGTCGTGTGCGTAACACATTTTGATTGTCGAAGGTAACAATTCTGCCAGCATGCATTTGTCCGCACTATTACTATCGTAAATTGTTAAATAATTTGTTAGTGCGCGTTATGCCATGCAAAAGCAGTAATATTTACAGGCCCGATGACTAGTTTATATTATATAAAACAAATAATCACACACCATTGACATTACTATTTTGTTATTTCCGCTGCGGGATATGTTTCCTTCGGTTGTTCGTAGTTCCTAAATACATTCGCTGACGTTTCCAAAAATATGAATAAGTAAGCCTCTTGAATGTGTTTGCATAACATATGCCTCTCAAACCAAATTATCACATCTATATGCAACTGTGCCAATCGGATAATGAGCATTTTTTGCAATAAAAACAAGTGAGTAACTGTTCGCGTTGTTACCTTGGTGGAGCATATTGCACAACATATGCAACATCGTTCACTATGGCTATTCCTGTTGCACTCCCAGTTATTTCGTACACTTCCTTGTGTTGGCCGAAGAAGTCGGAACATTGTATATTCTTACTGCCTG
>OZ024867.1:30406811-30414311 GCA_964017155.1 Oasisia sp. SBJ-2009
ATGTTTCCATAATCATTCCAGTAGATCAAGCCACGCACGTCATCCACTCCGATACCCCAATTTGTCGAATGAATATTATCTGGATTTATGATCAACATTAGCAAATGTCATCAACCACAAAGAGAAATAGAGCCGTTTACTCAAAGTTAAACGAACAATGTCATGCAAGATATTGGAATAAAATTTGACTTACCTTCACCGGTTGCGTCTATGAGTGATGGAGGACCGTATGTCTGCGGTACCGTTGAGTTGGCCAGTGGTAGACTCAATATGTTGCTGAACTGACTAACGATCAGCGCGGCAGGACAAACGACACGCTTTCCAGGACCTAGGGAACACACAATAACATATCTACAGAACATCCACGTGAAGATAGCTGTAACCGTTCGTATCTGTTTTCCTCAAATGAAAGGTATGCTTTTATTAACAGTAATAAAAACACGTTAAGAAAATACGTTTTTAATCTCTAAAAAATACGTGTGTATTATAACGGGGTATTAACATTCGTGCACATAAGCTTTCATGAAGAGCACTGAAACGCAAAAAGATACATTTTACATACTGTCCGATTTGTTTGCCCGATGGCGCCTTGTGTCACCTGACCAGCAGAATTATGTATAAACACGCTGTCCATTGGATCGACATACACATGATTACCCGATTAATTTCTTTTTAATGACCATCTCCATCTTATTTGGATGAATGTATCTAGCATGGCTGGATTATGAACTAAGGAACCACAATGTGGAATAAAACGCGAACTTTCCGAAAGCTAAGTGAACGGAATTTTCGTTATGCCAATGACTGTGGTTATCTACGACTATGTGGACGGTTGGTAAGCTAGAGGTGATTATCAGTCATTGTCAACACACTCTACTGATACCATTGCATGACAGGTGTCAAGTCGTCAGTATAGAATTACCATGAGTTGATAACTTGGGAGCTTGACAGTGTGATGCTATGCCATCTGCGAAGTGCAATAATGATGTCACCAGGAACAGACATATTAAAACGGGTTCCATTACATTCTACCAATAGCAATGCCAACGCATAACGGGTTCAACATAAATAGTTCGGCTGGACTTACGTTCACAATTGAGTCCGTAGTAATTATCACTGCAGGAACAACGGTAGATGTCGATTTCCTTTGTGCACGTTCCACCATTCAAACACGGATTTGATTTGCAAGGAACTGTAAATGTAATAGCAGTTAACACAAGTAAAATACATATATATATATATATATATATATATATATATATATATATATATATATATATATATATAATGTTATGGATACTGTGATGAAATGTTTCCCTGTTATAAACCTGGCATCACAAAAATGTGATTGTTGATGCTACCAGACAATGAAATTAGAATCTATATTTTGAAATAATTAATGTATGTGTATCGGGACGTATGACATTATTAGCCTTGTCATTAATTGCTTTTTTTTCATTTTCCCTATATCCATGAAATGTAACGCCTTTTAAAGTTGCATTCTGACATCATTAGAAAAGTCAATGTACAACAAGACCGATATTTGCTTATTAGAATACTTCCTACCACATGTCTCACTTTGAGGATTTATACGTTATTTGATCAAATATAAGTTTGCAACAAACAACTGCTCTGGAGTTTAAACATGGCGGAAGTCAGAATGCAACTTAAAAGACACGTACCAAACCCACACCGTTAATATTATCTACGCTGTGCAAATGGCTATATATCTGAGAGAGGAATCACTGCAATACTATGTGACTTAGTTTATAACCGTATATTACATTATTTACGAACTGCCTTACTTAGTTTAAAGTAACAGAAGCAATGCCTTATTTTCTCACTTGATTTATGTATCTCAGCAAGGACTAGCTACTAACAGACTAACACTATTTAAAGGTCGAGCTATGCTATCTCCGAACGGTTTAATGTTAGGCATTTTTTGTAATGATTGTTCAAAGTCTTATTACAACACAAACACGGATGTTAATTCTACGAAACATAATACACTGACTACATAAACCAATGAACTAACGCTGCATACCAAGTATCTGCGACAAACTGTGCACAATGGATATACTCCAACCACGGGTACATAGTCGCAGTTTTCTATGTATAATTATGGTTAATGGAAACATATGTCTCTGTATACCGGTGCTATGACATACCTCACTAACATTAGACAACAAATAAACCGACAACATGCACCAAAGTTTCGTCACTGAATAAACACATATTTGCTAGCTTAGCGAGGCGCAAAGATATACATTAGCTGGATTTGCTTTCACATTTTAGTCTGGGGTTATTATCGTCGCAAGTGCATATGTAGTTATAGACATGCTTCGAGCACGCTCCACAGTTCAAACGCGGATTTCATTTACAAGGAACATCTACAATCTGAATTGTAAATGTAATGAAAGCTAGCACACGTGCAATGTCAGTAAATCTACACTGTCATGGATATTGTGTTGGTTTATTTCCCTCACGTATATCTGGCATCCCAAAGTATACATTGAAATGAGTAACTACATAAAAACGTAACGGATGTGTATTATGAATCTTTATCGGACGTCATACTGTGAGTGAATTTAACTCTTTCTGGGTAGAGAACACCTGTTGTGTTCTCTACCCAGAAAATAAACATATACATGTATGCATACATGTATATGTACATACATATACACATGCATTCATTCATACACACAAACACACATATATATATATATATATATATATATTATATATATACCTATTCATGTTAGTGTGTATGTAAATGTATTTGTTATTTGAATGACACATTATCTACGCATGAGTGTATTCAAACAATTGTTGGTATTGTATATAACAGGTTTGCTAATGTCATATACCACTTATAAGATTAAGGGAAAGACTCTTCCAATTACATACGTACATGTTAAACTCTAGATAATATTATATAAATATATATATATATATATATATATATATATATATATATATATATATATATATATATATATATATATATATATATATATATATATATACCTACATACAGGAACTTATTTAATTGGAAGAGCCATTGGGTAGATCCGTTTGTTACAATATAATAATTTAAAGACGGTAATAGATATCAAAAAAAAGATTCAACAGAATGGGAGGAATCATGATAAATCTCAGCCAAGAAAATGTCTCCCTTACCTGGTGGGTAGCAGTTGTACCCGCCGGATGGTCCTAGCCACACTGCGACGCCCTTAAAGCGGTTGTGACCGTAAATGCCAATATTGTGATCCTTGCGAAGACCTCCTTCCTTCAGTTCTTGAGTAGAAATTCTAAAAGAGATATACACGTGAAAAAGAAATTGTAAAAGAGGAATTGTTGACTGTGAGATTATGCAGCATTTGTATTTGCTACCCTGCCTAATTGTTTGCCTTGTTGCATTCCTTTCTGTGTGACTATCGGATTATATTGATGTGTTTCTGGATGAATATTTTCTGTCGACCTTTTATTATTGCTTTTTATGACTGCTAATATTATAAACATATGTATATATGTCAGTATGTGCATTCATATATGTGTTTCCGTCCGTCCGTCTTTGTGTATACACACATATATATATATATATTTATAAAATATATATATATCTATATAATATGTTAATAAGTGTAGATCAGTGTATGCTTGTGTCATAAATAATCCATTTATGAAAAAGTATTGATACATGCCTGATGGTATACCTGATATTTCATATAAATATTTTAAGTGGTTAACAAAGCTAAATCAAACATTTCATGTTAATTACAATGAATGTGTACACCAACTACATTAAAAAAAACATTTGTTCTGACCACATTTCTGACCGTTTGACTCCACCAGGAGTGTTGTACAGTATACCGACAAGACAAGACAAGATTCTCAAGTTCTCACCGCATTTCATTACTGTATAACATACCTTGGTAGGTAGGCAATCTATGACAACAAACCTGTGACTAAGCTCTGTCTGAAGTTTATTGATAGAAGATATTGAAATTGCTGTGCATCCATCCGGACAAAGTTTGCAAATGTTCTGGGGTCCTCCACTTTAATTTCCTTCACCAGAGCATGGAATGCACCGAACTGCTGGCGCCGCGCAATGCTTAGGCGAACCCACCATCTTTTCCGTTTCTTCAGCTTTTCTTTCTCTTCTTCGTCATTAATTTGCTACAGCACAGCCATTGCACCGAGCAAAATTACATGTTCTTCTTCACTGCTGCTGCTTCAACTGTCAGCCATTGCCGTAAAGAAGCACGTGTGCGTCTGTAATGACCTTCACCTTATGACGTCACATACGCAACTCTCCCGACTCGATTGTTTAGCCACGACTACGTGTGGCATGTTCTCGTACGAGTGACTCGTACGAGGCACTCGTACGTGTGAAACCCCTTTAAATATTTTCGCTGACGTTTCAGTAAATGTACATTAGTAAGCCTATTGTAAGTTTTGTCAAAACATATGCCACTCAAAACAAATTATCATGTTTATATGCGAACTGGGCCAACCGGATTATGGGCATTTTTTGCAATGAAAAATCAAGTCAGTAACTTCTCGAAAGCTTACCTTGATGGATCCCATTGAACATAATATGCAACATCGTTCACTATTGTTATTTGTGTTGGATTCCCAGTTGTTTGGTACACTTTTTCGTTTTTGCCGAAGAAGTCGGAACAGTTTATAGTCTTAGGATCTGTAACAAAAACAGTTGCATTAAACTTATGATAATAGTAATTATAATGATAATTGTAATAGCAATATCATTACTAATGATACAACTACTACACAATATTATTTTTACTGCAGCAATTTAATATTATTACAAAAACATATAAAATAATAGTTTATTCGTTTATTCAATTCGTTGTTTTATGTATGCCAAGTCGGATACAATGTTCGTTGTGGGGTTTACTGAGGACGGTACATTTTGTTAATGGCTTTCATTTCAAAATGATATTGCTAACCAATTACTCTGTTTTCAGTCTCCACAGGAAATGCCGGGGTCATGTACCATGTTCTCCAATACCTTCCATTATTCTTTACTTAGTAAGTGTACTTGCTTCAGTAGATATATATGGGAACTGAAATCTGCTTGATATTGGAATCGTATCCAACTCATTTCATATGCCTCGTGATCAATCAGTAGGGACTTAAATTAGTATGTGCATTATTGAAACATATTTTTAGTCACACTTAACCATGATGACATATGTAACGTTGTTCATGTCACGTTAGGTTTAATTGATGATCATGTTTATATAATTTCGTGTTGACATATCCTTTGCAAAACAGTATTATTTGCAATATTGTATTGTATTCAAAATATAAATATATGTTAATCTACAGAACAATGCATTTAATGTAGTTGATCACTGACACGTGACTTATATGGGTGAGCCAGTATATGGTCAATGTTAACAATGTCAGAGTTGCTCAAATCTCTTGATGGAATTACAAGATTATCCATTGTGTTCCTGCAGGTGTCACATAACATATAACCAAAGGTGGCATAGTTTTTTTCCAAATGTATGTCGTAGGGACTAGTACAAACAATTTACCTGCTCTCCCATATTTGCTCGTTTTTACTATTATTTTGTTCTACAGGTACATGTCAAATCACATTCCGGGAAGCATTCAGGGCAACCAAACGTCATGACAACAATGGGTGTCGCCTGACTGTTTCCATGCACACTTGAATAACTTGCACTTTGCTGGAGCTCACGGCTTACAGGAAAGACAGTTATCACTGGGTCTACTTTTAATGGCAGGATCTGTGTTTAGGTGACAGTACCAATGACACGCATTGTTATCTCACTTGCATAATGTTATCGCGCATGTAAACATCCGGTTTCATAGAGCCTGCTTGCGACATCTTAGCTGGCGATAACTCGTCGAAAGCGTAAAACGTCGTAAAGTTAAGCTAGTTGCGTTTCAAGAGACTGCTCCATAGTTGCCCTTACGCTACGCCAAGCATTTAGTAGGCGTAACGTCACGCTCGTTGAAATAATTACGTGATGGTCGGTATTTGTTTTGTTTGCATTGGATAGCCTTTATAGTGATCATAGCTTCTCATTTGCTAAACGAATGGCAAAGTGAGCAGCTAAAGTGAAAAAGACTACAAATACAGGGACCCCCACCGCGACATAATTAGCGTGATGTTGTTATTCCAGTTGGATGCACTATATCTCATGACGCGTACCGTAGTCAACCCAACATATCCTCTGTTTCTTAAAGTTGATGGAGATTGATAAGACTCCCCGTATTTTTTGAGTTGGCAGTTTCATAAGGCCACTTCCGTCCACATGCACCTTGTAGACGTAGGCCGCTGAATAAAACAGTAACCTGACAAAAAAAAATGCAAACAAAAGTATAAAGATTATAACAATTTACAAACGAGCGTGTCAATTTTAATGTGTGTATGGGAATATCAGCATCAAGTCATTCATCCGTCCACCCGTTATTGCTATCATATCACAAACAAACAAACAAACAAACAAACAAACAAACAAACAAACAAACACACAAGCAAGTAAGCAAGCAAGCAAGCAAGCAAGCACGCACGCACGCACGCACGCACAAACACACACACACACAAACAAAAAAAAAAAAAAACAAACAAACAAACAAACAAACACACAAACAAACAAACAAACAAACAATCAGTCGGTAGATCGGTAGATCGATCGATCGATCGATCGATCGATCGATCGATCGACCGACCGACCGACCGACCGACCGACCGACCGACCGACCGACCGACCGACCGACCGACCGACCGACCGACCGACCGACCGACCGACCGACCGACCGACCGACCGACCGACCGACCGACCGACCGACCGATCGATCGATCGATCGATCGATCGATCGATCAATATTTTATTTTACAAACCACATAATACAGAACTTACTATAAGCAAGAGTATATAAAGTATCTGATGAGTTTGTATACTCCAATCACACTTAATTATTTCCCAATTATTAAATTTTAACATAAATTAATTTAGCTATTATGCTAAATAGTACAATATTTAGTAATTACAGTTTATAATCCACAATACACTTAATACTCTCTGTGTGTGTAACCAACTACATCAATATTCCATACAACAATCTCATATTTACTAATCCTATTGATTTTTTTTATTTATTAAGAGAAGCGGATATTTCACAATTGTTCCTACTGACATGTACCGAGTTACAACTCTGTACACCATAATTTAACACGCATCGGGATTTCACATTAGTGCGCACGCTTTGTCGTGCAAACTGGCATTTTGATGTGTAAGAATACATTGTGGTATTTTACAGCTGTCTTTGCACATTGGCAGGTACTGACATAGTTTGAAAAACTTTAAATATAATTCACGTGGTGTTTGTATTTCACTATACTGTATCGATTAAATACCATATTACTGTGCCACAAATGTAAGATAAAAACATAATAACGCGAGCACATCGTCCGTGATGAATAGATGAAGCAACACAAAT
>OZ024867.1:30416811-30526811 GCA_964017155.1 Oasisia sp. SBJ-2009
ATGTTAAACATGTATAAATTTTACATATATTTTTTCCAAATATGTGTTTATTTTAATTTCAAAAAAAAACCAGCAGGACCCGTGTCAATCAAGACTGCACTAGCTGAGTTAGACTGGGCTCTATCTTGAGATGTAAGTAAACACGAAAGTTGTGACGGATACCGCCAGATGACTGTAACGGAGGAGCTGAATAATCTACCAGCCCTGGAGAGCTCAGTGAAGCAATGAACTGTCTGGCATTCGGAACGTCTCCTGACAACGACTTATTTCCACCCCAAATACATAATAGCGGCAAACAGTACAAATATGGGGATTTATACTATAATCCCCAGGACATGCGCATTGCCAGCATCTTAATGAATTGGCAGTCCCATATCTGCAGAGGGTTCTGGTTGACCACATTCCTGAGACTCTCGAACACTATACCCCAGATACGTACTACACTTCGTTCACTGCAACATATGGCGTCATCTTCACATCTCACTTATTCACGAAGTGGAAGTTGGGGTATCGCCAATGCTGTCGTAGTCATGACCAGGCTTAATAATCTCCGGACATAAAACACCTAGTTACGTTTGTAAAACAAAAGTGTGCAAGCCCATGGCAGCAACTGGATATATTTCATTTCTGATACCGCATTCACTTACTGCATGTTCGCTGAAAGATAAGGTGGCCAATTTGGATGTATTTTTAATTGCAAGCATTCCCAGCCTAAATCAAATGGTGCTCCATCTGGCTGGGCTCGTACAGCACGTATCAAAGCTACTTGAGTCTGAAACCAGTCTGCTTGACATCATGAATGCTAAAAATCTCCTTGAAATATTTAAATCTGCGCCTGTTGTGGTACAGAACGACAACTTCGGGGCAGTTCACCGGCAGTATTGAGTAATTCTAGTTCTACTCGGCATGTCAACCGCCCTCGACACAATTAATCACGAAAAACTCCTCAGCCTTCTAGAACATCACTACGGGGTGGCTGGCTCCGTGCTAGCATGCACGCGGTCATATCTATCCGATCGGTCGCAGTGTGTGTATCTACAGGGTCAGGGTGGTGCTCCCAGCAAAATCGGCGTCGCTTGTGGCGTACCTCAATGTTCTTTACTGGGACCTCTGTTGTTCTCTGCGTACACAACTCATATCGGTGATATCGTCAGGAGACACAATTTCGGGGATTCCTCATATACGCTGACGATACCCAGCTACACATCAAATTTAAGATGACTGAAATCAACAGAATCTTGTCACTACGCTGAATTTAGCAATGCATAAACGATATTCGTGCGTGGGTGGTCGAAAATCAGTTAAAGGTGAATGACGACAAAACGTTCGGTCTTGTGTTGTCGTCACGCAATAATCGAGTCGAACCAAAACATCACAGTGATCAAAATTGGCGATTGCGCCATAACGCCAAGTCCTTCTGGAAGAAACATCGGCGTTATATTTGACCAAGAAATGTCAACGGTCAGCCATGTGAAACATGTCTGATGTACGTCATACTATCATCTAAAGAACATTGCGTCGATCCGATCATGTCTCACCCAGAAAACCGCTGTCCGCTTTGTATATTATCTTGTCATATCGAGAATTGACTACGCGAACTGTCTCCAGTATGATCTCGTCTACAGAAAGTGCAAAACGCTGCCACAGATGGGAACATATCACACCAGTTCTCGTGAAGCTGTACTGGCTTCCCGTGGCGTTTCGTGCAAAATGTGGGCTGGCGCCACCGACCTACTCGAACAAAGAGCTTCTAGGGTGTTCCGCTCAACCACGAACAATTACTTGTACGTGCCGCCATCTCGCAGCCGATACGATGACAGAATGTTCTTAGTAGCTGTTCCACGACTAAGACATTCTCTACCAAATGAAATAAAGAAAACATGTCGCCTCTTGACTTCTAAGACATGAAAAGCCACCTATTCCGGGCTAGGTGTGGAGTGTAAACACCTGTCACTTTATTTAATGTTTTATTAATGATTGATTTCATTTACCTATTCATTTCTTATACATGTTTTAAACTGATTTTATAAAATATCTTACTATTATTTTATTATCAATATAACATTTATTTTAATTATCATCTTGAGCTAACTCATTTATTACTATTCATTTTATACACATGTCATGTATATCATTTTCTTTAACAAATTCAAATTATAATTCCCTGTATACAAGTACAGTGACTCCGAATGTATATTTTCTAGAGTCATGGTCAACATTAGCAAGTGTCATCAACCACACAGAGAAATAGACCGTTTACACTAAAGTTAACAAACGATGTTAAGCGAGATGTCGGAATAAATGTTGACTTACGTTTACCATTTCCGGCTATGAGTGACGGAGGACCGTAGGTTTGAGGTACCGTTGACTTGACCAGTGGTAATTTCAATATCTTGTCCCTTTCACTGACGATCAGCGCGGCAGGACAAACGACACGCTCTCCAACATCTAGGGAAACACACAATAACATGTTTATAGAACATGCACGTGAAGATAATTGTAAGCGTTTGTATGTGTGTTCCTCAGTTGAAAGGTATGCTTTTATTAATAGAAATAAAACACGTTAAGCAAAGAACTTTTCTAGCTCTAAAACTACGTTGTTAGCAACATGTGGCATTTATGTCCGTGCACACAACTTTTTACAACAAAAACTGAAGCGCAAAAAATACATTTTACATTGGTTTTCGGGTTTTGTTTTTTAGATGGCGCCATGAGTCACATGACCAGAAGAATTATGTGTAGACACACTCTCTACGTACACATGCTTACCCGAGTCACTTACTTTTAATGACCGTCTCCATGTCGTACCACATGGATGAATGTCTCTAGCATGGCTGGATTATGAACTAATGAAACATTATGCGAAAGTGTGTGAAAGAAAACGCGAATATATCGAAAGGTACGAGAATAGGCGGCACACTTGGTAGGAAGTTTCGTTATGCCTATGAGTGGTGTAGTGAATGCCGCATTAATTTGCATGTTGATGTCATATTTTCTAAGGCTTTTATATTGCTTGGCTACGCCACCTATTCCAATTTTAAAAGTGAACATTTCGAGTACGTAGACGATTGATAAGAAAGAGGTGATTTTCAGTCATTGCCAAAACACTTTACTGATACAATCGTATAACAGGTGTCAAGTATTCAGTTTAGAATTACCATGAGGGTAACATAGGAGCTTGTCATTGTGGTGCAATGTCATCAGCGATGTCCAATAATGATTATTAAAACGGGTTCCAATACATCATCCCATTAGCATTGCCTACGCACAACGGGGTCAACAGAAATAGTTCAGCTGGACTTACTTTCACAATTGAGTCCGTAGTAATAATCACTGCAGGAACAACGGTAGATGTTCATTTCCTTTGTGCACGTGCCACCGTTCAAACACGGATTTGACTTGCAAGGATCTGTATGTAATATTTGTAATGTAATAGCAGTTAACACAAGAAAATATATATATATATATATATATATATATATATATTTATTTATATGTGTATGTGTGTGTGTGTGTGTGTGTGTGTGTGTGTGTGTGTGTGTGTGTGTGTGTGTGTGTGTGTGTGTATATATAATTTTATGGATAGTGCGATTATATGTTTGCCTGTTATAAACCTGGCATCACAAAAATGTGATTGTTGATGGTAACAGATAATGAAATTCAACTAATTAATGTATGTGTATCCGGAAGTATAACATTATTAGCCTTGCCATTAATTGTTTTGTTTTTCATTTTCCCTGAATCCATGAAATGTAACGCCCTTTAAAGACACGTACTAAGCACACACCGTTAATATTATCAAAGCTGTGCAAATGGCTATATATCTGAGAGTGAAATCACTGCAATACTATGTGACACAGTTTATAACCGGATATTATATTATTTACGATCTGCCTTTCTTAGTTTAATGTAATAGAAGCAATGCCTTATTTTCTCACTTGATTTATGTGTTTCAGCAAGGACTTGCTACTAACAGACTAACACTATTTGAAGGTCGAGCTATGCTATCTTCGAACGGTTTAATGTTAGACAATTTTTGAAATGATTGTTCAAAGTCTTATTACAACACAAACACGGATGTTAATTCTACGAAACATAATAAACTGACTACATAAACCAATGAACTAACGCTGCATACCAAGTATCTGCAACAAACTGTGCACAATGGATATACTCCATCCACGGGTACATAGTCGCAGTTTTCTATGTATAATTATGGTTAATGGAAACATATGTCTCTGTATACCGGTGCTATGACATACCTCACTAACATTAGACAACAAATAAACCGACAACATGCACCAAAGTTTCGTCACTGAATAAACACATATTTGCTAGCTTAGCGAGGCGCAAAGATATACATTAGCTGGATTTGCTTTCACATTTTAGTCTGGGGTTATTATCGTCGCAAGTGCATATGTAGTTATAGACATGCTTCGAGCACGCTCCACAGTTCAAACGCGGATTTCATTTACAAGGAACATCTACAATCTGAATTGTAAATGTAATGAAAGCTAGCACACATGCAATGTCAGTAAATCTACACTGTCATGGATATTGTGTTGGTTTATTCCCCTCACGTATATCTGGCATCCCAAAGTATACATTGAAATGAGTAACTACATAAAAACGTAACGGATGTGTATTATGAATCTTTATCGGACGTCATACTGTGAGTGAATTTAACTCTTTCTGGGTAGAGAACACCTGTTGTGTTCTCTACTCAGAAAATAAACATATACATGTATGCATACATGTATATGTACATACATATACACATGCATTCATTCATACACACAAACACACACACACACATATATATATATATATATATATATATATATATATATATATATTATATATATACCTATTCATGTTACTGTGTATGTAAATGTATTTGTTATTTAAATGACACATTATCTACGCATGAGTGTATTCAAACAATTGTTGGTATTGTATATAACAGGTTTGCTAATGTCATATACTACCTATAAGATTAAGGGAAAGACTCTTCCAATTACATACGTACATGTTAAACTCTAGATAATATTATATATATATATATATATATATATATATATATATATATATATATATATATATATATATACCTACCTACATACAGGAACTTATATAATTGGAAGAGCCATTGGGTAGATCCGTTTGTTACAATATAATAATTTAAAGACGGTAATAGATATCAAAAAAAAGATTCAACAGAATGGGAGGAATCATGATAAATCTCAGCCAAGAAAATGTCTCCCCTACCTGGTGGGTAGCAGTTGTACCCGCCGGAGGGTCCTAGCCACACTGCGACGCCCTTAAAGCGGTTGTGACCGTAAATGCCAATATTGTGATCCTTGCGAAGACCTCCTTCCTTCAGTTCTTGAGTAGAAATTCTAAAAGAGATATACACGTGAAAAAGAAATTGTAAAAGAGGAATTGTTGACTGGGAGATTATGCAGCATTTGTATTTGCTACCCTGCCTAATTGTTTGCCTTGTTGCATTCCTTTCTGTGTGACTATCGGATTATATTGATGTGTTTCTGGATGAATATTTTCTGTCGACCTTTTATTATTGCTTTTTATGACTGCTAATATTATAAACATATGTATATATGTCAGTATGTGCATTCATATATGTGTTTCCGTCCGTCCGTCTTTGTGTATACACACATATATATATATATATATATATATTTATAAAATATATATATATCTATATAATATGTTAATAAGTGTAAATCAGTGTATGCTTGTGTCATAAATAATCCATTTATGAAAAATTATTGATACATGCCTGATGGTATACCTGATATTTCATATAACTATTTTAAGTGGTTAACAATGCTAAATCAAACATTTCATGTTAATTACAATGAATGTGTACACCAACTACATTAAAAAAAAACATTTGTTCTGACCACATTTCTGACCGTTTGACTCCACCAGGAGTGTTGTCCAGTATACCGACAAGACAAGACAAGATTCTCAAGTTCTCACCGCATTTCATTACTGTATAACATACCTTGGTAGGTAGGCAATCTATGACAACAAACCTGTGACTAAGCTCTGTCTGAAGTTTATTGATAGAAGATATTGAAATTGCTGTGCATCCATCCGGACAAAGTTTGCAAATGTTCTGGGGTCCTCCACTTTAATTTCCTTCACCAGAGCATGGAATGCACCGAACTGCTGGCGCCGCGCAATGCTTAGGCTAACCCACCATCTTTTCCGTTTCTTCAGCTTTTCTTTCTCTTCTTCGTCATTAATTTGCTACAGCACAGCCAAGGCACCGATCAAAATTGCATGTTCTTCTTCACTGCTGCTGCTTCAACTGTCAGCCATTGCCGTAAAGAAGCACGTGTGCGTCTGTAATGACATTCACCTTATGACGTCACATACGCAACTCTCCCGACTCGATTGTTTAGCCACGACTACGTGTGGCATGTTCTCGTACGAGTGACTCGTACGAGGCACTCGTACGTGTGAAACCCCTTTAAATATTTTCGCTGACGTTTCAGTAAATGTACATTAGTAAGCCTATTGTAAGTTTTGTCAAAACATATGCCACTCAAAACAAATTATCATGTTTATATGCGAACTGGGCCAACCGGATTATGGGCATTTTTTGCAATGAAAAATCAAGTCAGTAACTTCTCGAAAGCTTACCTTGATGGATCCCATTGAACATAATATGCAACATCGTTCACTATTGTTATTTGTGTTGGATTCCCAGTTGTTTGGTACACTTTTTCGTTTTTGCCGAAGAAGTCGGAACAGTTTATAGTCTTAGGATCTGTAACAAAAACAGTTGCATTAAACTTATGATAATAGTAATTATAATGATAATTGTAATAGCAATATCATTACTAATGATACAACTACTACACAATATTATTTTTACTGCAGCAATTTAATATTATTACAAAAACATATAAAATAATAGTTTATTCGTTTATTCAATTCGTTGTTTTAGGTATGCCAAGTCGGATACAATGTTCGTTGTGTGGGTTTACTGAGGACGGTACATTTTGTTAATGGCTTTCATTTCAAAATGATATTGCTAACCAATTACTCTGTTTTCAGTCTCCACAGGAAATGCCGGGGTCATGTACCATGTTCTCCAATACCTTCCATTATTCTTTACTTAGTAAGTGTACTTGCTTCAGTAGATATATATGGGAACTGAAATCTGCTTGATATTGGAATCGTATCCAACTCATTTCATATGCCTCGTGATCAATCAGTAGGGACTTAAATTAGTATGTGCATTATTGAAACATATTTTTAGTCACACTTAACCATGATGACATATGTAACGTTGTTCATGTCACGTTAGGTTTAATTGATGATCATGTTTATATAATTTCGTGTTGACATATCCTTTGCAAAACAGTATTATTTGCAATATTGTATTGTATTCAAAATATAAATATATGTTAATCTACAGAACAATGCATTTAATGTAGTTGATCACTGACACGTGACTTATATGGGTGAGCCAGTATATGGTCAATGTTAACAATGTCAGAGTTGCTCAAATCTCTTGATGGAATTACAAGATTATCCATTGTGTTCCTACAGGTGTCACATAACATATAACCAAAGGTGGCATAGTTTTTTTCCAAATGTATGTCGTAGGGACTAGTACAAACAATTTACCTGCTCTCCCATATTTGCTCGTTTTTACTATTATTTTGTTCTACAGGTACATGTCAAATCACATTCCGGGAAGCATTCAGGGCAACCAAACGTCATGACAACAATGGGTGTCGCCTGACTGTTTTCATGCACACTTGAATAACTTGCACTTTGCTGGAGCTCACGGCTTATAGGAAAGACAGTTATCACTGGGTCTACTTTTAATGACAGGATCTGTGTTTAGGTGACAGCACCAATGACACGCATTGTTATCTCACTTGCATAATGTTATCGCGCATGTAAACATCCGGTTTCATAGAGCCTGCTTGTGACATCTTAGCTGGCGATAACTCGTCGAAAGCGTAAAACGTCGTAAAGTTAAGCTAGTTGCGTTTCAAGAGACTGCTCCATAGTTGCCCTTACGCTACGCCAAGCATTTAGTAGGCTTAACGTCACGCTCGTTGAAATAATTACGTGATGGTCGGTATTTGTTATGTTTGCATTGGATAGCCTTTATAGTGATCATAGCTTCTCATTTGCTAAACGAATGGCAAAGTGAGCAGCTAAAGTGAAAAAGACTACAAATACAGGGACCCCCACCGCGACATAATTAGCGTGATGTTGTTATTCCAGTTGGATGCAGTATATCTCATGACGCATACCGTAGTCAACCCAACATATCCTCTGTTTCTTAAAGTTGATGGAGATTGATAAGACTCCCCGTATTTTTTGAGTTGGCAGTTTCATAAGGCCACTTCCGTCCACATGCACCTTGTAGACGTAGGCCGCTGAATAAAACAGTAACCTGACCAAAAAAAATGCAAACAAAAGTATAAAGATTATAACAATTTACAAACGAGCGTGTCAATTTTAATGTGTGTATGGGAATATCAGCATCAAGTCATTCATCCGTCCACCCGTTATTGCTATCATATCACAAACAAACAAACAAACAAACAAACAAACAAACAAACAAACAAACAAACAAACAAACACACAAGCAAGCAAGCAAGCAAGCAAGCAAGCACGCACGCACGCACGCACGCACAAACACACACACACACACAAACAAACAAACAAAAAAACAAACAAACAAACAAACAAACAAACACACAAACAAACAAACAAACAAACAAACAAACAATCAGTCGGTAGATCGACCGACCGACCGACCGACCGACCGACCGACCGACCGACCGACCGACCGACCGACCGACCGACCGACCGACCGACCGACCGACCGACCGACCGACCGACCGACCGACCGACCGACCGACCGACCGACCGACCGACCGACCGACCGACCGACCGACCGACCGACCGACCGACCGACCGACCGACCGACCGACCGACCGACCGACCGACCGACCAGCATCAAGTCATTCATCCGTCCACCCGTTATTGCTATCATATCACAAACAAACAAACAAACAAACAAACAAACAAACAAACAAACAAACAAACAAACAAACACACAAGCAAGCAAGCAAGCAAGCAAGCAAGCAAGCAAGCAAGCAAGCAAGCACGCACGCACGCACGCACGCACGCACGCACAAACACACACACACACAAACAAACAAAAAAAAAACAAACAAACAAACAAACACACAAACAAACAAACAAACAAACAATCAGTCGGTAGATCGATCGATCGATCGATCGATCGATCGATCGATCGATCGATCGACCGACCGACCGACCGACCGACCGACCGACCGACCGACCGACCGACCGACCGACCGACCGACCGACCGACCGACCGACCGATCGACCGACCGACCGACCGATCGATCGATCGATCGATCGATCAATATTTTATTTTACAAACCACATAATACAGAACTTACTATAAGCAAGAGTATAGTATAGTAGCTATTATGCTAAATAGTACAATATTTAGTAATTACAGTTTATAATCCACAATACACTTAATACTCTCTGTGTGTGTAACCAACTACATCAATATTCCATACAACAATCTCATATTTACTAATCCTATTGATTTATTTATTTATTAAGAGAAGCGGATATTTCACAATTGTTCCTACTGACATGTACCGAGTTACAACTGTGTACACCATAATTTAACACGCATCGGGATTTCACATTAGTGCGCACGCTTTGTCGTGCAAACTGGCATTTTGATGTGTAAGAATACATTGTGGTATTTTACAGCCGTCTTTGCACATTGGCAGGTACTGACATAGTTTGAAAAACTTTAAATATAATTCACGTGGTGTTTGTATTTCACTATACTGTATCGATTAAATACCATATTACTGTGCCACAAATGTAAGATAAAAACATAATAACGCGAGCACATCGTCCGTGATGAATAGATGAAGCAACACAAATTATGCGATTTATTTATAGTTACTTACACCAGTAGTAAGTGGTTTGTATTTGGTTAATGCACATAGCGGTGTTCAGTGTTACCTTGCTTTCCGGTCCAGAACCAAATCATTAGGAGTACCATACGTTTTGTTCACGATAGTCGTCTTCTCGCCTGTCGCCAGCGATACCATTATAACAGTGTACTCAAAGAGTTCCGTGAAGTACAGTTTGTTTTCGAAAGGATCAGTGGCAAAACCCACAGACTTTCGTCCTGCAAAGAATATCTTCATTATGTCAGTATATGTGTAGATAGACGCTTGACTGATCATCAAATCAATATATATATATATATATATATATATATATATATATATATACATATATATATATATACACACACACATATATATATATTTATTTCTAATGCATCAGTCGGCGATATTTTGTTTTTGAAAACACGACAGTTACTCAGAGCTATTTACTTGCATGTTTTGAAATCGCCTTGGTTGGTCTGTGCTCTCAATTTCTTAAACTGGTCTTCTCCCATGAGCATTCGTTGTATTTAAGACGGCAAGTATATTTACGTCCAACTTGCTCTTCGTGAATATTACGGCTCCATTTGATCAAATGATCAATCAGGTGACAGAGCTTTAGAGCCCGAATACATCCAGGTATATGTGTGGGTGTGTTTCTCTGGCAGCTGGGACAAGACGTCTGTGATGGGCAGATTTCGTTTGGCGCAACGTTTGAGAAGTTGGACACGCCTCATGGGCCAATCGCATTAGCCAAAATGTTTGCAAAGCAGCCTGTTTTACGTTTAATGGCCAAACCCCCGATGTTCCCTGACACCTGGCCAGGAAACTGAATCCTTCAACGCGGGCGCTAAACTCGCCGAACTTATCAACTCGAGGAAGAAAGCGCTCTACGTAGTGTAGATCTTGGTAGATATGCTATTGTGTTCGTGAGGATCGGCCAACGTTTGGCCGTAGGCGCTGAAGTATAGCAGGTGATGTTTTCCTTGTGGTGGTATTATCATTAAGAGTAAACTGTTATGTAAACGACTGGGCAGTTGTTCCATACCAGGGGTGTACGGGTTCAGTGAATGTGTGGTGCCCTGGCACCACGCACCCCCTCAAAGGTCATTCGTTATAGTCTTAAGGGTTGCAAAGCCTGGTGATCGCAGAACGCTTTAACGTCTTTGATCTTGTAGGGTTGGATGCTGTTGGCATCCTTGTCGTCATGTGGAACACAGCCTTCTTCCCAGAACTTCTGCATCACCTCCTGGTTGTTTTCTTCTCAAAATGACACCCACAAAGTACTAGTTGTTTTTAAATCAGAGTGACACTCCACGAGAAAGCCAGGAGCTGGACTCGACTGTCACAGGTTACGCGAGGAGCATGCCTTTGGGGTACTTTATATTTAATGGTACTTCACTCGGTGATGACATTCAAGCGTACACTCACGCCCGCACATACGAACAAGCATGCACGCATGCACGTAAACAGACACATATACAGGCACAGGCACAGGCACAGGCACAGGCACAGGAACAGGAACAGGCACAGGCACACGCACACACACACACACACACACACACACACACACACACACACACACACAGAGTGAGAGAGATTGAGAGAGAGAGAGAGAGAGAGAGAGAGAGAGAGAGAGAGAGAGAGAGAGAGAGAGAGAGAGAGAGAGCGCGCGCGCGAGGGCGAGATCGAGATCGAGATCGAGAGCGAGAAAGAGTGAGAGACAAAGAGGCTTAGGACGATAAAACGCATAAAGAGGAAAGTAGACCAGTTTATATTGTATTATTCGGTCAAAACATGACACGTAATGTACACTTACTTAACGTTCGACATACCTGCTTTAGTGATGACTTTTATGTTAGAGCCATTCAGTGTCGCTTGTTTAATGTCTCCATTATCATTCCAGTAGATCAAGCCATTCACATCATCAACTCCGATACCCCAATTTTCCACTACAAGCACATGTTATATCGTGTCGTAGTTTATTTTAAAATACAACACTTTAATGGCGTGCATTTGTTATATCTGCTTATATGGGTCACTCTCATGAAAACTGTAATGTGATATAAGGGGTAACCACAATCAAATTGTGTCTTGAGACGATTGCATTCCGAAATGAAAGTTGAGCATGTCCTAGCTTCGAAGACATCAACCAATTATCAATATCTAACATATATGTTACGTAATCAGTGTACTCAATTTAATTTAAATTAGTTACTGTTACATACAATACTCATGTTACTTAACCACCGACATATTTAGGTAATCTGCCACATTTCTGTCATATATCTACGACCCTTAGATAATCCATCAATTTACACAACCTCTATTTATATAGCAATTATGCTTCATACATTATGGCTATTTTCATTCAACCACATTAAAAAGGTTTGAAGGCACGTCACGAATGACCGTAGAAAACAACGACATCAAAATAATTCCCAACACAAAATCAGCAATACGTCCGTTCATCTTAACTGAATTGTGCCATTGTGTAACTAATGCTCATGTTAAACATGTATAAATTAGACATATATTTTTTCCAAATATGTGTTTATTTTAATTTCAAAAAAAAAAACAGCAGGACCCGTGTCAATCAAGACTGCACTAGCTGAGTTAGACTGGGCTCTATCTTGAGATGTAAGTAAACACGAAAGTTGTGACGGATACCGCCAGATGACTGTAACGGAGGAGCTGAATATCTACCAGCCCTGGAGAGCTCAGTGAAGCAATGTACTGTCTGGCATTCGGAACGTCTCCTGACAACGACTTATTTCCACCCCAAATACATAATAGCGGCAAACAGTACAAATATGGGGATTTATACTATAATCCCCAGGACATGCGCATTGCCAGCATCTTAATGAATTGGCAGTCCCATATCTGCAGAGGGTTCTGGTTGACCACATTCCTGAGACTCTCGAACACTATACCCCAGATACGTACTACACTTCGTTCACTGCAACATATGGCGTCATCTTCACATCTCACTTATTCACGAAGTGGAAGTTGAGGTATCGCCAATGCTGTCGTAGTCATGACCAGGCTTAATAATCTCCGGACATAAAACACCTAGTTACGTTTGTAAAACAAAAGTGTGCAAGCCCATGGCAGCAACTGGATATATTTCATTTCTGATACCGCATTCACTTACTGCATGTTCGCTGAAAGATAAGGTGGCCAATTTGGATGTATTTTTAATTGCAAGCATTCCCAGCCTAAATCAAATGGTGCTCCATCTGGCTGGGCTCGTACAGCACGTATCAAAGCTACTTGAAAGATAGTCTGAAACCAGTCTGCTTGACATCATGAATGCTAAAAATCTCCTTGAAATATTTAAATCTGCGCCTGTTGTGGTACAGAACGACAACTTCGGGGCAGTTCACCGGCAGTATTGAGTAATTCTAGTTCTACTCGGCATGTCAACCGCCCTCGACACAATTAATCACGAAAAACTCCTCAGCCTTCTAGAACATCACTACGGGGTGGCTGGCTCCGTGCTAGCATGCACGCGGTCATATCTATCCGATCGGTCGCAGTGTGTGTATCTACAGGGTCAGGGTGGTGCTCCCAGCAAAATCGGCGTCGCTTGTGGCGTACCTCAATGTTCTTTACTGGGACCTCTGTTGTTCTCTGCGTACACAACTCATATCGGTGATATCGTCAGGAGACACAATTTCGGGGATTCCTCATATACGCTGACGATACCCAGCTACACATCAAATTTAAGATGACTGAAATCAACAGAATCTTGTCACTACGCTGAATTTAGCAATGCATAAACGATATTCGTGCGTGGGTGGTCGAAAATCAGTTAAAGGTGAATGACGACAAAACGTTCGGTCTTGTGTTGTCGTCACGCAATAATCGAGTCGAACCAAAACATCACAGTGATCAAAATTGGCGATTGCGCCATAACGCCAAGTCCTTCTGGAAGAAACATCGGCGTTATATTTGACCAAGAAATGTCAACGGTCAGCCATGTGAAACATGTCTGATGTACGTCATACTATCATCTAAAGAACATTGCGTCGATCCGATCATGTCTCACCCAGAAAACCGCTGTCCGCTTTGTATATTATCTTGTCATATCGATAATTGACTACGCGAACTGTCTCCAGTATGATCTCGTCTACAGAAAGTGCAAAACGCTGCCACAGATGGGAACATATCACACCAGTTCTCGTGAAGCTGTACTGGCTTCCCGTGGCGTTTCGTGCAAAATGTGGGCTGGCGCCACCGACCTACTCGAACAAAGAGCTTCTAGGGTGTTCCGCTCAACCACGAACAATTACTTGTACGTGCCGCCATCTCGCAGCCGATACGATGACAGAATGTTCTTAGTAGCTGTTCCACGACTAAGACATTCTCTACCAAATGAAATAAAGAAAACATGTCGCCTCTTGACTTCTAAGACATGAAAAGCCACCTATTCCGGGCTAGGTGTGGAGTGTAAACACCTGTCACTTTATTTAATGTTTTATTAATGATTGATTTCATTTACCTATTCATTTCTTATACATGTTTTAAACTGATTTTATAAAATATCTTACTATTATTTTATTATCAATATAACATTTATTTTAATTATCATCTTGAGCTAACTCATTTATTACTATTCATTTTATACACATGTCATGTATATCATTTTCTTTAACAAATTCAAATTATAATTCCCTGTATACAAGTACAGTGACTCCGAATGTATATTTTCTAGAGTCATGGTCAACATTAGCAAGTGTCATCAACCACACAGAGAAATAGACCGTTTACACTAAAGTTAACAAACGATGTTAAGCGAGATGTCGGAATAAATGTTGACTTACGTTTACCATTTCCGGCTATGAGTGACGGAGGACCGTAGGTTTGAGGTACCGTTGACTTGACCAGTGGTAATTTCAATATCTTGTCCCTTTCACTAACGATCAGCGCGGCAGGACAAACGACACGCTCTCCAACATCTAGGGAAACACACAATAACATGTTTATAGAACATGCACGTGAAGATAATTGTAAGCGTTTGTATGTGTGTTCCTCAGTTGAAAGGTATGCTTTTATTAATAGAAATAAAACACGTTAAGCAAAGAACTTTTCTAGCTCTAAAACTACGTTGTTAGCAACATGTGGCATTTATGTCCGTGCACACAACTTTTTACAACAAAAACTGAAGCGCAAAAAATACATTTTACATTGGTTTTCGGGTTTTGTTTTTTAGATGGCGCCATGAGTCACATGACCAGAAGAATTATGTGTAGACACACTCTCTACGTACACATGCTTACCCGAGTCACTTACTTTTAATGACCGTCTCCATGTCGTACCACATGGATGAATGTCTCTAGCATGGCTGGATTATGAACTAATGAAACATTATGCGAAAGTGTGTGAAAGAAAACGCGAATATATCGAAAGGTACGAGAATAGGCGGCACACTTGGTAGGAAGTTTCGTTATGCCTATGAGTGGTGTAGTGAATGCCGCATTAATTTGCATGTTGATGTCATATTTTCTAAGGCTTTTATATTGCTTGGCTACGCCACCTATTCCAATTTTAAAAGTGAACATTTCGAGTACGTAGACGATTGATAAGAAAGAGGTGATTTTCAGTCATTGCCAAAACACTTTACTGATACAATCGTATAACAGGTGTCAAGTATTCAGTTTAGAATTACCATGAGGGTAACATAGGAGCTTGTCATTGTGGTGCAATGTCATCAGCGATGTCCAATAATGATTATTAAAACGGGTTCCAATACATCATCCCATTAGCATTGCCTACGCACAACGGGGTCAACAGAAATAGTTCAGCTGGACTTACTTTCACAATTGAGTCCGTAGTAATAATCACTGCAGGAACAACGGTAGATGTTCATTTCCTTTGTGCACGTGCCACCGTTCAAACACGGATTTGACTTGCAAGGATCTGTATGTAATATTTGTAATGTAATAGCAGTTAACACAAGAAAATATATATATATATATATATATATTTATTTATATGTGTATGTGTGTGTGTGTGTGTGTGTGTGTGTGTGTGTGTGTGTGTGTGTGTGTGTGTGTGTGTGTATATATATAATTTTATGGATAGTGCGATTATATGTTTGCCTGTTATAAACCTGGCATCACAAAAATGTGATTGTTGATGGTAACAGATAATGAAATTCAACTAATTAATGTATGTGTATCCGGAAGTATAACATTATTAGCCTTGCCATTAATTGTTTTGTTTTTCATTTTCCCTGAATCCATGAAATGTAACGCCCTTTAAAGACACGTACTAAGCACACACCGTTAATATTATCTAAGCTGTGCAAATGGCTATATATCTGAGAGTGAAATCACTGCAATACTATGTGACACAGTTTATAACCGGATATTATATTATTTACGATCTGCCTTTCTTAGTTTAATGTAATAGAAGCAATGCCTTATTTTCTCACTTGATTTATGTGTTTCAGCAAGGACTTGCTACTAACAGACTAACACTATTTGAAGGTCGAGCTATGCTATCTTCGAACGGTTTAATGTTAGACAATTTTTGAAATGATTGTTCAAAGTCTTATTACAACACAAACACGGATGTTAATTCTACGAAACATAATAAACTGACTACATAAACCAATGAACTAACGCTGCATACCAAGTATCTGCAACAAACTGTGCACAATGGATATACTCCATCCACGGGTACATAGTCGCAGTTTTCTATGTATAATTATGGTTAATGGAAACATATGTCTCTGTATACCGGTGCTATGACATACCTCACTAACATTAGACAACAAATAAACCGACAACATGCACCAAAGTTTCGTCACTGAATAAACACATATTTGCTAGCTTAGCGAGGCGCAAAGATATACATTAGCTGGATTTGCTTTCACATTTTAGTCTGGGGTTATTATCGTCGCAAGTGCATATGTAGTTATAGACATGCTTCGAGCACGCTCCACAGTTCAAACGCGGATTTCATTTACAAGGAACATCTACAATCTGAATTGTAAATGTAATGAAAGCTAGCACACATGCAATGTCAGTAAATCTACACTGTCATGGATATTGTGTTGGTTTATTCCCCTCACGTATATCTGGCATCCCAAAGTATACATTGAAATGAGTAACTACATAAAAACGTAACGGATGTGTATTATGAATCTTTATCGGACGTCATACTGTGAGTGAATTTAACTCTTTCTGGGTAGAGAACACCTGTTGTGTTCTCTACTCAGAAAATAAACATATACATGTATGCATACATGTATATGTACATACATATACACATGCATTCATTCATACACACAAACACATATATATATATATATATATTATATATATACCTATTCATGTTACTGTGTATGTAAATGTATTTGTTATTTAAATGACACATTATCTACGCATGAGTGTATTCAAACAATTGTTGGTATTGTATATAACAGGTTTGCTAATGTCATATACTACCTATAAGATTAAGGGAAAGACTCTTCCAATTACATACGTACATGTTAAACTCTAGATAATATTATATATATATATATATATATATATATATATATATATATATATATATACCTACCTACATACAGGAACTTATATAATTGGAAGAGCCATTGGGTAGATCCGTTTGTTACAATATAATAATTTAAAGACGGTAATAGATATCAAAAAAAAAGATTCAACAGAATGGGAGGAATCATGATAAATCTCAGCCAACAAAATGTCTCCCCTACCTGGTGGGTAGCAGTTGTACCCGCCGGAGGGTCCTAGCCACACTGCGACGCCCTTAAAGCGGTTGTGACCGTAAATGCCAATATTGTGATCCTTGCGAAGACCTCCTTCCTTCAGTTCTTGAGTAGAAATTCTAAAAGAGATATACACGTGAAAAAGAAATTGTAAAAGAGGAATTGTTGACTGGGAGATTATGCAGCATTTGTATTTGCTACCCTGCCTAATTGTTTGCCTTGTTGCATTCCTTTCTGTGTGACTATCGGATTATATTGATGTGTTTCTGGATGAATATTTTCTGTCGACCTTTTATTATTGCTTTTTATGACTGCTAATATTATAAACATATGTATATATGTCAGTATGTGCATTCATATATGTGTTTCCGTCCGTCCGTCTTTGGGTATACACACATATATATATATATATATTTATAAAATATATATATATCTATATAATATGTTAATAAGTGTAGATCAGTGTATGCTTGTGTCATAAATAATCCATTTATGAAAAAGTATTGATACATGCCTGATGGTATACCTGATATTTCATATAAATATTTTAAGTGGTTAACAATGCTAAATCAAACATTTCATGTTAATTACAATGAAAGTGTACACCAACTACATTAAAAAAAAACATTTGTTCTGACCACATTTCTGACCGTTTGACTCCACCAGGAGTGTTGTCCAGTATACCGACAAGACAAGACAAGATTCTCAAGTTCTCACCGCATTTCATTACTGTATAACATACCTTGGTAGGTAGGCAATCTATGACAACAAACCTGTGACTAAGCTCTGTCTGAAGTTTATTGATAGAAGATATTGAAATTGCTGTGCATCCATCCGGACAAAGTTTGCAAATGTTCTGGGGTCCTCCACTTTAATTTCCTTCACCAGAGCATGGAATGCACCGAACTGCTGGCGCCGCGCAATGCTTAGGCGAACCCAATATCTTTTCCGTTTCTTCAGCTTTTCTTTCTCTTCTTCGTCATTAATTTGCTACAGCACAGCCAAGGCACCGATCAAAATTGCATGTTCTTCTTCACTGCTGCTGCTTCAACTGTCAGCCATTGCCGTAAAGAAGCACGTGTGCGTCTGTAATGACCTTCACCTTATGACGTCACATACGCAACTCTCCCGACTCGATTGTTTAGCCACGACTACGTGTGGCATGTTCTCGTACGAGTGACTCGTACGAGGCACTCGTACGTGTGAAACCCCTTTAAATATTTTCGCTGACGTTTCAGTAAATGTACATTAGTAAGCCTATTGTAAGTTTTGTCAAAACATATGCCACTCAAAACAAATTATCATGTTTATATGCGAACTGGGCCAACCGGATTATGGGCATTTTTTGCAATGAAAAATCAAGTCAGTAACTTCTCGAAAGCTTACCTTGATGGATCCCATTGAACATAATATGCAACATCGTTCACTATTGTTATTTGTGTTGGATTCCCAGTTGTTTGGTACACTTTTTCGTTTTTGCCGAAGAAGTCGGAACAGTTTATAGTCTTAGGATCTGTAACAAAAACAGTTGCATTAAACTTATGATAATAGTAATTATAATGATAATTGTAATAGCAATATCATTACTAATGATACAACTACTACACAATATTATTTTTACTGCAGCAATTTAATATTATTACAAAAACATATAAAATAATAGTTTATTCGTTTATTCAATTCGTTGTTTTATGTATGCCAAGTCGGATACAATGTTCGTTGTGGGGTTTACTGAGGACGGTACATTTTGTTAATGGCTTTCATTTCAAAATGATATTGCTAACCAATTACTCTGTTTTCAGTCTCCACAGGAAATGCCGGGGTCATGTACCATGTTCTCCAATACCTTCCATTATTCTTTACTTAGTAAGTGTACTTGCTTCAGTAGATATATATGGGAACTGAAATCTGCTTGATATTGGAATCGTATCCAACTCATTTCATATGCCTCGTGATCAATCAGTAGGGACTTAAATTAGTATGTGCATTATTGAAACATATTTTTAGTCACACTTAACCATGATGACATATGTAACGTTGTTCATGTCACGTTAGGTTTAATTGATGATCATGTTTATATAATTTCGTGTTGACATATCCTTTGCAAAACAGTATTATTTGCAATATTGTATTGTATTCAAAATATAAATATATGTTAATCTACAGAACAATGCATTTAATGTAGTTGATCACTGACACGTGACTTATATGGGTGAGCCAGTATATGGTCAATGTTAACAATGTCAGAGTTGCTCAAATCTCTTGATGGAATTACAAGATTATCCATTGTGTTCCTGCAGGTGTCACATAACATATAACCAAAGGTGGCATAGTTTTTTTCCAAATGTATGTCGTAGGGACTAGTACAAACAATTTACCTGCTCTCCCATATTTGCTCGTTTTTACTATTATTTTGTTCTACAGGTACATGTCAAATCACATTCCGGGAAGCATTCAGGGCAACCAAACGTCATGACAACAATGGGTGTCGCCTGACTGTTTCCATGCACACTTGAATAACTTGCACTTTGCTGGAGCTCACGGCTTACAGGAAAGACAGTTATCACTGGGTCTACTTTTAATGGCAGGATCTGTGTTTAGGTGACAGTACCAATGACACGCATTGTTATCTCACTTGCATAATGTTATCGCGCATGTAAACATCCGGTTTCATAGAGCCTGCTTGCGACATCTTAGCTGGCGATAACTCGTCGAAAGCGTAAAACGTCGTAAAGTTAAGCTAGTTGCGTTTCAAGAGACTGCTCCATAGTTGCCCTTACGCTACGCCAAGCATTTAGTAGGCGTAACGTCACGCTCGTTGAAATAATTACGTGATGGTCGGTATTTGTTTTGTTTGCATTGGATAGCCTTTATAGTGATCATAGCTTCTCATTTGCTAAACGAATGGCAAAGTGAGCAGCTAAAGTGAAAAAGACTACAAATACAGGGACCCCCACCGCGACATAATTAGCGTGATGTTGTTATTCCAGTTGGATGCACTATATCTCATGACGCATACCGTAGTCAACCCAACATATCCTCTGTTTCTTAAAGTTGATGGAGATTGATAAGACTCCCCGTATTTTTTGAGTTGGCAGTTTCATAAGGCCACTTCCGTCCACATGCACCTTGTAGACGTAGGCCGCTGAATAAAACAGTAACCTGACCAAAAAAAATGCAAACAAAAGTATAAAGATTATAACAATTTACAAACGAGCGTGTCAATTTTAATGTGTGTATGGGAATATCAGCATCAAGTCATTCATCCGTCCACCCGTTATTGCTATCATATCACAAACAAACAAACAAACAAACAAACAAACAAACAAACAAACAAACAAACAAACAAACAAACAAACAAACAAACAAACAAACAAACAAACAAACAAACAAACAAACAAACAAACAAACAAACAAACAAACAAACAAACAAACAAACAAACAAACAAACAAACAAACAAACAAACAAACAAACAAACAAACAAACAAACAAACAAACAAACAAACAAACAAACAAACAAACAAACAAACAAACAAACAAACACGCAAGCAAGCAAGCAAGCAAGCAAGCAAGCAAGCAAGCAAGCAAGCACGCACGCACGCACGCACAAACACACACACACACAAACAAACAAACAAAAAAACAAACAAACAAACAAACAAACACACAAACAAACAAACAAACAAACAAACAAACAATCAGTCGGTAGATCGATCGATCGATCGATCGATCGATCGACCGACCGACCGACCGACCGACCGACCGACCGACCGACCGACCGACCGACCGACCGACCGACCGACCGACCGACCGACCGACCGACCGACCGACCGACCGACCGACCGACCGACCGACCGACCGACCGACCGACCGACCGACCGACCAGCATCAAGTCATTCATCCGTCCACCCGTTATTGCTATCATATCACAAACAAACAAACAAACAAACAAACAAACAAACAAACAAACAAACAAACAAACACACAAGCAAGCAAGCAAGCAAGCACGCACGCACGCACGCACGCACGCACGCACAAACAAACACACACACACACACAAACAAACAAAAAACAAACAAACAAACAAACAAACACACAAACAAACAAACAAACAAACAATCAGTCGGTAGATCGATCGATCGATCGATCGATCGATCGATCGATCGACCGACCGACCGACCGACCGACCGACCGACCGACCGACCGACCGACCGACCGACCGACCGACCGACCGACCGACCGACCGACCGACCGATCGACCGACCGACCGACCGACCGATCGATCGATCGATCGATCGATCGATCAATATTTTATTTTACAAACCACATAATACAGAACTTACTATAAGCAAGAGTATAGTATAGTAGCTATTATGCTAAATAGTACAATATTTAGTAATTACAGTTTATAATCCACAATACACTTAATACTCTCTGTGTGTGTAACCAACTACATCAATATTCCATACAACAATCACATATTTACTAATCCTATTGATTTATTTATTTATTAAGAGAAGCGGATATTTCACAATTGTTCCTACTGACATGTACCGAGTTACAACTGTGTACACCATAATTTAACACGCATCGGGATTTCACATTAGTGCGCACGCTTTGTCGTGCAAACTGGCATTTTGATGTGTAAGAATACATTGTGGTATTTTACAGCCGTCTTTGCACATTGGCAGGTACTGACATAGTTTGAAAAACTTTAAATATAATTCACGTGGTGTTTGTATTTCACTATACTGTAACGATTAAATACCATATTACTGTGCCACAAATGTAAGATAAAAACATAATAACGCGAGCACATCGTCCGTGATGAATAGATGAAGCAACACAGATTATGCGATTTATTTATAGTTACTTACACCAGTAGTAAGTGGTTTGTATTTGGTTAATGCACATAGCGGTGTTCAGTGTTACCTTGCTTTCCGGTCCAGAACCAAATCATTAGGAGTACCATACGTTTTGTTCACGATAGTCGTCTTCTCGCCTGTCGCCAGCGATACCATTATAACAGTGTACTCAAAGAGTTCCGTGAAGTACAGTTTGTTTTCGAAAGGATCAGTGGCAAAACCCACAGACTTTCGTCCTGCAAAGAATATCTTCATTATGTCAGTATATGTGTAGATAGACGCTTGACTGATCATCAAATCAATATATATATATATATATATATATATATATATATATATATATATATATATATATATATATATATATATATATATATATATATATATATATATATATATATATATACATATATATATATATACACACACACACATATATATATTTATTTCTAATGCATCAGTCGGCGATATTTTGTTTTTGAAAACACGACAGATACTCAGAGCTATTTACTTGCATGTTTTGAAATCGCCTTGGTTGGTCTGTGCTCTCAATTTCTTAAACTGGTCTTCTCCCATGAGCATTCGTTGTATTTAAGACGGCAAGTATATTTACGTCCAACTTGCTCTTCGTGAATATTACGGCTCCATTTGATCAAATGATCAATCAGGTGACAGAGCTTTAGAGCCCGAATACATCCAGGTATATGTGTGGGTGTGTTTCTCTGGCAGCTGGGACAAGACGTCTGTGATGGGCAGATTTCGTTTGGCGCAACGTTTGAGAAGTTGGACACGCCTCATGGGCCAATCGCATTAGCCAAAATGTTTGCAAAGCAGCCTGTTTTACGTTTAATGGCCAAACCCCCGATGTTCCCTGACACCTGGCCAGGAAACTGAATCCTTCAACGCGGGCGCTAAACTCGCCGAACTTATCAACTCGAGGAAGAAAGCGCTCTACGTAGTGTAGATCTTGGTAGATATGCTATTGTGTTCGTGAGGATCGGCCAACGTTTGGCCGTAGGCGCTGAAGTATAGCAGGTGATGTTTTCCTTGTGGTGGTATTATCATTAAGAGTAAACTGTTATGTAAACGACTGGGCAGTTGTTCCATACCAGGGGTGTACGGGTTCAGTGAATGTGTGGTGCCCTGGCACCACGCACCCCCTCAAAGGTCATTCGTTATAGTCTTAAGGGTTGCAAAGCCTGGTGATCGCAGAACGCTTTAACGTCTTTGATCTTGTAGGGTTGGATGCTGTTGGCATCCTTGTCGTCATGTGGAACACAGCCTTCTTCCCAGAACTTCTGCATCACCTCCTGGTTGTTTTCTTCTCAAAATGACACCCACAAAGTACTAGTTGTTTTAAAATCAGAGTGACACTCCACGAGAAAGCCAGGAGCTGGACTCGACTGTCACAGGTTACGCGAGGAGCATGCCTTTGGGGTACTTTATATTTAATGGTACTTCACTCGGTGATGACATTCAAGCGTACACTCACGCCCGCACATACGAACAAGCATGCACGCATGCACGTAAACAGACACATATACAGGCACAGGCACAGGCACAGGCACAGGCACAGGCACAGGCACAGGCACACGCACACACACACACAGAGTGAGAGAGATTGAGAGAGAGAGAGAGAGAGAGAGAGAGAGAGCGCGCGAGAGCGAGAGTGAGAGCGAGTGAGAGACAAAGAGACTTAGGACGATAAAACGCATAAAGAGGAGAGTAGACCAGTTTATATTGTATTATTCGGTCAAAACATGACACGTAATGTACACTTACTTAACGTTCGACATACCTGCTTTAGTGATGACTTTTATGTTAGAGCCATTCAGTGTCGCTTGTTTAATGTCTCCATTATCATTCCAGTAGATCAAGCCATTCACATCATCAACTCCGATACCCCAATTTTCCACTACAAGCACATGTTATATCGTGTCGTAGTTTATTTTAAAATACAACACTTTAATGGCGTGCATTTGTTATATCTGTTTATATGGGTCATTCTCATGAAAACTGTAATGTGATATAAGGGGTAACCACAATCAAATTGTGTCTTGAGACGATTGCATTCCGAAATGAAAGTTGAGCATGTCCTAGCTTCAAACACATCAACCAATTATCAATATCTAACATATATGTTACGTAATCAGTGTACTCAATTTAATTTAAATTAGTTACTGTTACATACAATACTCATGTGACTTAACCACCAACATATTTAGGTAATCTGCCACATTTCTTTCATATATGTACGACCCTTAGATAATCCATCAATTTACACAACCTCTATTTATATAGCAATTATGCTTCATACATTATGGCTATTTTCATTCAACCACATTAAAAAGGTTTGAAGGCACGTCACGAATGACCGTAGAAAACAACGACATCAAAATAATTCCCAACACAAAATCAGCAATACGTCCGTTCATCTTAACTGAATTGTGCCATTGTGTAACTAATGCTCATGTTAAACATGTATAAATTTTACATATATTTTTTCCAAATATGTGTTTATTTTAATTTCAAAAAAAAACAGCAGGACCCGTGTCAATCAAGACTGCACTAGCTGAGTTAGACTGGGCTCTATCTTGAGATGTAAGTAAACACGAAAGTTGTGACGGATACCGCCAGATGACTGTAACGGAGGAGCTGAATATCTACCAGCCCTGGAGAGCTCAGTGAAGCAATGAACTGTCTGGCATTCGGAACGTCTCCTGACAACGACTTATTTCCACCCCAAATACATAATAGCGGCAAACAGTACAAATATTGGGATTTATACTATAATCCCCAGGACATGCGCATTGCCAGCATCTTAATGAATTGGCAGTCCCACATCTGCAGAGGGTTCTGGTTGACCACATTCCTGAGACTCTCGAACACTATACCCCAGATACGTACTACACTTCGTTCACTGCAACATATGGCGTCATCTTCACATCTCACTTATTCACGAAGTGGAAGTTGAGGTATCGCCAATGCTGTCGTAGTCGTGACCAGGCTTAATAATCTCCGGACATAAAACACCTAGTTACGTTTGTAAAAAAAAGTGTGCAAGCCCATGGCAGCAACTGGATATATTTCATTTCTGATACCGCATTCACTTACTGCATGTTCGCTGAAAGATAAGGTGGCCAATTTGGATGTATTTTTAATTGCAAGCATTCCCAGCCTAAATCAAATGGTGCGCCATCTGGCTGGGCTCGTACATCACGTATCAAAGCTACTTGAAAGATAGTCTGAAACCAGTCTGCTTGACATCATGAATGCTAACAATCTCCTTGAAATATTTAAATCTGCGCCTGTTGTGGAACAGAACGACAACTTCGGGGCAGTTCACCGGCAGTATTGAGTAATTCTAGTTCTACTCGGCATGTCAACCGCCCTCGACACAGTTAATCACGAAAAACTCCTCAGCCGTCTAGAACATCACTACGGGGTGGCTGGCTCCGTGCTAGCTTGCACGCGGTCATATCTATCCGATCGGTCGCAGTGTGTGTATCTACAGGGTCAGGGTGGTGGTCCCAGCAAAATCGGCGTCGCTTGTGGCGTACCTCAATGTTCTTTACTGGGACCTCTGTTGTTCTCTGCGTACACAACTCGTATCGATGATATCGTCAGGAGACACAATTTCGGGGATTCCTCATATACGCTGACGATACCCAGTTACACATCAAATTTAAGATGACTGAAATCAACAGATTCTTGTCACTACGCTGAATTTAGCAATGCATAAACGATATTCGTGCGTGGGTGGTCGAAAATCAGTTAAAGGTGAATGACGACAACACGTTCGGTCTTGTGTTGTCGTCACGCAATAATCGAGTCGAACCAAAACATCACAGTGATCAAAATTGGCTGGCGACTGCGCCATAACGCCAAGTCCTTCTGGAAGAAACATCGGCGTTATATTTGACCAAGAAATGTCAACGGTCAGCCATGTGAAACATGTCTGCTGTACGTCATACTACCATCTAAAGAACATTGCGTCGATCCGATCATGTCTCACCCAGAGAACCGCTGTCCGCTTTGTATATTATCTTGTCATATCGAGAATTGACTGCGCGAACTGTCTCCAGTATGATCTCGTCTACAGAAAGTGCAAAACGCTGCCACAGATGGGAACATATCACACCAGTTCTCGTGATGCTGTACTGGCTTCCCGTGGCGTTTCGTGCAAAATGTGGGCTGGCGCCACCGACCTACTCGAACAAAGAGCTTCTAGGGTGTTCCGCTCAACCACGAACAATTACTTGTACGTGCCGCCATCTCGCAGCCGATACGATGACACAATGTTCTCAGTAGCTGTTCCAAGACTAAGAAATTCTCTACCAAATGAAATAAAGAAAACATGTCGCCTCTTGACTTCTAAGACATGAAAAGCCACCTATTCCGGGCTAGGTGTGGAGTGTAAATACCTGTCACTTTATTTAATGTTTTATTAATGATTGATTTCATTTACCTATTCATTTCTTATACATGTTTTAAACTGATTTTATAAAATATCTTACTGATTATTTTATTATCAATATAACATTTATTTTAATAATCATCTTTAGCTAACTCATTTATTACTATTCATTTTATACACATGTCATGTATATCATTTTCTTTAACAAATTCAAATTATAATTCCCTGTATACAAGTACAGTGACTCCGAATGTATATTTTCTAGAGTCATGGTCAACATTAGCAAGTGTCATCAACCACACAGAGAAATAGACCGTTTACACTAAGGTTAACAAACGATGTTAAGCGAGATGTCGGAATAAATTTTGACTTACGTTTACCATTTCCGGCTATGAGTGACGGAGGACCGTAGGTTTGAGGTACCGTTGACTTGACCAGTGGTAATTTCAATATCTTGTCTCTTTCACTAACGATCAGCGCGGCAGGACAAACGACACGCTCTCCAACATCTAGGGAAACACACAATAACATGTTTATAGAACATGCACGTGAAGATAATTGTAAGCGTTTGTATGTGTGTTCCTCAGTTGAAAGGTATGCTTTTATTAATATAAATAAAACATGTTAAGCAAAGAAGTTTTCAAGCTCTAAAACTACGTTGTTAGCAACTTGTGGTTTTTATATCCGTGCACACAACTTTTCACAACAAAAACTGAAACGCATAAAATACATTTTACATAGGTTTTCGGGTTTTGTTTTTTAGATGGCGCCATGAGTCACATGACCAGAAGAATTATGTGTAGACACACTCTCTACGTACACATGCTTACCCGAGTCACTTCCTTTTAATGACCGTCTCCATGTCGTACCACATGGATGAATGTCTCTAGCATGGCTGGATTATGAACTAATGAAACATTATGCGAAAGTGTGTGAAAGAAAACGCGAATATATCGAAAGGTACGAGAATAGGCGGCACACTTGGTAGGAAGTTTCGTTATGCCTATGAGTGGTGTAGTGAATGCCGCTTTAATTTGCATGTTGATGTCATATTTTCTAAGGCTTTTACATTGCTTGGCTACGCCACCTATTCCAATTTTAAAAGTGAACATTTCGAGTACGTAGACGATTGATAAGAAAGAGGTGATTTTCAGTCATTGCCAAAACACTTTACTGATACAATCGTATAACAGGTGTCAAGTGTTCAGTTTAGAATTACCATGAGGGTAACATAGGAGCTTGTCATTGTGGTGCAATGTCATCAGCGATGTCCAATAATGATTATTAAAACGGGTTCCAATACATCATCCCATTAGCATTGCCTACGCACAACGGGGTCAACAGAAATAGTTCAGCTGGACTTACTTTCACAATTGAGTCCGTAGTAATAATCACTGCAGGAACAACGGTAGATGTTCATTTCCTTTGTGCACGTGCCACCGTTCAAACACGGATTTGACTTGCAAGGATCTGTAAATGTAATAGCAGTTAACACAAGAAAATATATATATATGTATATATATATATATATATATATATATATGTATATGTGTGTGTGTGTGTGTGTGTGTGTGTGTGTGTGTGTGTGTGTGTGTGTGTGTGTGTGTGTGTGTGTGTGTGTGTGTGTGTGTATATATATATAATGTTATGGATACTGCGATTATATGTTTGCCTGTTATAAACCTGGCATCACAAAAATGTGATTGTTGATGCTAACAGATAATTAAATTCAACTAATTAATGTATGTGTATCCGGAAGTATAACATTATTAGCCTTGCCATTAATTGTTTTGTTTTTCATTTTCCCTGAATCCATGAAATGTAACGCCCTTTAAAGACACGTACTAAGCACACACCGTTAATATTATCTAAGCTGTGCAAATGGCTATATATTTGAGAGTGAAATCACTGCAATACTATGTGACACAGTTTATAACCGGATATTATATTATTTACGATCTGCCTTTCTTAGTTTAATGTAACAGAAGCTATGCCTTATTTTCTCACTTGATTTATGTGTTTCAGCAAGGACTTGCTACTAACAGACTAACACTATTTGAAGGTCGAGCTATGCTATCTTCGAACGGTTTAATGTTAGACAATTTTTGTAATGATTGTTCAAAGTCTTATTACAACACAAACACGGATGTTAATTCTACGAAACATAATAAACTGACTACATAAACCAATGAACTAACGCTGCATACAAAGTATCTGCGACAAACTGTGCACAATGGATATACTCCATCCACGTGTACATAGTTGCAGTTTTCTATGTATACTTATGGTTAATGAAAACATACGTCTTTGTATACCGGTGCTATGACGTATTTCACTAACGTTAGAAAACAAATAAACCGACAACTTGCATCAAAGTTTCGTCACTGAATAAACACATATTTGCTTGCAGGCACAAAGATATACTTTAGCTGGACTTGCTTTCACATTTTAGTCTGGGGTTATTATCATTGCAAGTGCATCTGTAGTTATTGACATGCTTCGAGCATGCTCCACAGTTCAAACACGGATTTCATCTGAATTGTAAATGTAATAAAAGCTAGCACACGTGCAATGTCAGTAAATCTACAGTGTTATGGATATTGTGTTGGTTTATTTCCCTCACGTATATCTGGCATCCCAAAGTATGTACATGCCATACATTGAAATGAGTAACTACATAAAAACGTAACGGATGTGTATTATGAATCTTTATCGGACGTCATACTGTGAGTGAATTTAACTCTTTCTGGGTAGAGAACACCTGTTGTGTTCTCTACCCACAAAATAAACATATACTTGTATGCATACAGGTATATGTACATACATATGCATGCATTCATTTATATACACACAAACATATATATAGTTATATATATATATATGTATATGTATATATATATATATATATATATATATATATATATATACATATACATATATATATATATATATACATATAAATACATATATACATATTCATGTTAGTGTGTATGTAAATGCATTTATGATTTGAATGTCACATTATCTACGCATGAGTGTATTTAAACAATTGTTGGTATTGTATATAACTGTTTTGGTAATGTCATATATTATCTATAAGATTAAGGGAACGACACTTCCAATTATATAAGTTCCTGTATGTATATATATATATATATATATATATATATATATATATATATATATATATATATATATACAGGAACTTATATAATTGGAAGAGCCATTGGCTAGATCCGTTTGTTACAATATAATAGTTTAAAGACGGTAATAGATATCATAGATTCAACAGAATGGGCGGAATCATGATACATCTCAGCCAAGAAAATGTCTCCCTTACCTGGTGGGTAGCAGTTGTACCCGCCGGATGGTCCTAGCCACACTGCGACGCCCTTCATGCGGTGGTAACCGTAAATGCCAATATTGTGATCCTTGCGAAGACCTCCTTCCTTCAGTTCTTGAGTAGAAATTCTAAAAGAGATATACACGTGAAAGAGAAATTGTGAAAGAGGAATTGTTGACTGGGACATTATGCAGCATTTGTATTTGCTACCCTGCCTAATTGTTTGCCTTGTTGCATTCCTTTCTGTGTGACTATCGGATTATATTGATGTGTTTCTGGATGAGTATTTTCTGTCGACCTTTTATTATTGCTTTTTATGTCTGCTAATATTATAAACATATGTATACATGTCAGTATGTGCATTCATATATGTGTTTCCGTCCGTCCGTCTTTGTGTATATATATATATATATATATATATATATATATATATATATATATATATATATAATATGTCTTAATAAGTGTAGATCAATGTATGCTTGTGTATGTGTACATGGAGGCGTATCGATTTACCTGACTTTACCTTTTGCTAATATTTTGTTAGGACCATAAAATGGTATCGCAGCATGGACATTGTCAATTAATGTGAACATTAATATTTACTATTTTCACTGCGGGGTTTGAATGCCACGGTTGTACTTAGTTCCTAAAGGTGCTGTCACACGTCCGAGAGACCCGGACGAGTGACTCGGATGAAAGCATGAAAATCGTATGTGTGGCGCAAAATCGGCCTAAAAATCGTATGTGTGACATGTAGTCCGTGTCACTCGTACGAGGCACTCGTACTAGTGACTCGAAGTCAACAACCAATAAGATGACAGCACTGAATTAAACTTCGATATTCTTAAAAATGGCAGGTACTGATTTGCAAAACTCTCGCTTCCAATTTTTGTCGAGATTTACGTTGAACATTTCGCTATGGAATGGTGCAAACCCACGTTACAGAGACAGAGGCATCGGTTACGAATAGCCTGCAAGTTCTCATTATTGACGCCCCTTGAAGGAATGTTCACAAATATGGATAAATATATCTCAGAAATTCTAGCAACGCCAAGTTAACGACCCCCAACGTTGTTACCGTCGGCGTCGAATGATGGCTGGATCGTTCAAACTTCAATGTCAGAGCACTGTCAGAAGTAAGTAGAGACAGCGACGTCGTGAAATTAGGATCACTCGATTAACTGTTGTTTAGTTTCCCACAATATTATTATTTTTAACGTTTTAATCCATAAAACAGTGCTTGTCTGAACACACGTTACCAATGAGTGAATGACACTTCCACGAGCACTGCACTGCACTGGTGACTGTGTCTGTGACTGTCAGTGGGAATTATTTTTGAATGTCTAATTAAATACAAAATATACACTCATGACCTAAAATGTAAACTAGATAAAGGTCGTCCGTACCCCTTGTTTACACCTCATAAGGAATAGCTTTACATTGTGTCTGTGGCTCATAACACGAGAAAAATGTAATGTGCTGTCAATTCAGGTAGGACACACGTTTTTGAACATGGCCTTTTTTGTGAACTTGTGATTTTGCCACCTGTTTTCATAAGAAACATGTTCTAGTTCCTTAACATTGTGTTTTCTTAACCTTAACGTAATAGGTGTGACTGATTTAGTACATAGATGTGATATGAAAAAAATATGAATACTAATTTCTGGACACGGTAATTGGAAGGATATTTAGTGCACAGTCAGTGCAGGTACGACACGAAATAACTCTGATAAGATCCTCATATATGTATGGGGTATGCGTTATTAATAATACCAATGTGTAATATACATACAAGTGTTTGCGTCTGCCCTTTTTTCAGGAAAAACAGGCCACAATGATGCATGGACGAGATTATGATACAAATCATGGATATCTTGCATGAAGACTACATATCACTGGTTCCAACCGAAGGAGTGATATTGGTGTGAACACTTTATTTGTGTGTTGCCGCTCATTAGAAATGTATGTTGATGAGATGATATCACATAAATAAAATAACACAACATTGTTTCAGAAGCTGGGACATTATCTACTACTTCAATATACCCATTGTTTCCTTTGTCTATAGTAGTATGATATTGTTTAAGACAGAATTGGAATTTCACAGTTGTACCTCTTAACTAAGCAATTGCTCAATATATTTAGATTCCTTATTGTTATGAACTTCACTCTGTCTAAAAGTGTGATCCAAATCGTTTGGTATTGTGTTCATAGATGCAAGAAAATATAATTTGTTGTAAAAACATTGTCAGGGTCACACAGCTTCCTTCCATGGATTGCTATACAACAAAAGGATTTTTTATTTAATTTTGGGCAACCGACCATTTTGCTTTATCTGACATTTTCATATATTTAATTAATGTTTTAACACCTTATGACTAAATGATTTATGAAGATGTGTTATTTATTATTAACTGAATTAATTACTTCATAAACAACCGGATCATGGGCATTTTTTTGCAATGAAAAATCAAGTCAGTAACTTCTCGAAAGCATACCTTGCTCGAGGCCATTGAACATAATATGCAACATCGTTCACTATTGCTATTTGTTTTGGATTCCCAGTCGTTTGGTACACTTTTTCGTTTTTGCCGAAGAAGTCGGAACAGTTTATAGTCTTAGGACCTGTAACAAAAACAGTTGCATTAAAGTTATGATAATAGTAATTATAATGATAATTGTAATAGCAATAGCATTACTAATGATACAACTACTACACAATATTATTTTTACTGCAGCAATTTAATATTATTAAAAAAAAAAAAAATAGTTTATTCATTTATTCAATTCGTTATTTTAGTTATGCCAATTCGGATACAATGTTCGTTTTGTGGGTTTACTGAGGACGGTACATTTTGTTAATGGCTTTCATTTCAAAATGATAATGCTAACCAATTACTCTGTTTTCAGTCTCCACAGGAAATACCGGGGTCATGCACCCTGTTCTCCAATACCTTCCATTATTCTTTACTTAGTAAGTGTACTTGCTTCTAGTAGATATATATGGGAACTGAAATCGGCTTGTTATTGGAATCGTATCCAACTCATTTCATATGCCTCGTGATCAATCAGTAGGGACTTAAATTAGTCTGTGCATTATTGAAACATATTTTTAGTCACACTTAACCATGATGACATATTAAAGTTGTTCATGTTACGCTAGGTTTAATTGATGATCATGTTTATATAATTTCATGTTGATATATCCTTTGCAAAACAGTATTATTTGCAATATTGTATTATATTCAAAATATAAATATATGTTAATCTACAGAACAATGCATTTAATGTAGTTGATCACTGACACGTGACTTATATGGGTGAGCCAGTATATGGTCAGTAGGTATATGTCAGAGTTGCTCAAAGCTCTTGATGGAATTACAAGATTATCCATTGTGTTCCTACAGGTGTCACATAACATATAACCAAAGGTGGCGTAGTTGTTTTCCAAATGTATGTCGTAGGGACTAGTACAAACAAGTTACCTGCTCTCCCATATTTGCTCGTTTTTACTATTATTTTGTTCTACAGGTACATGTCAAATCACATTCCGGGAAGCTTTCAGGGCACCCAAACGTCATGACAACAATGGGTGTCGCCTGACTGTTTTCATGCACACTTGAATAACTTGCACTTTGCTGGAGCTCACGGCTTATAGGAAAGACAGCTAACACTGGGTCTACTTTTAATGACAGGATCTGTATTTAGGTGACAGTACCAATGACACGCATTGTTATCTCACTTGCATAATGTTATCGCGCATGTAAACATCCGGTTTCATAGAGCCTGCTTGCGACATCTTAGCTGGCGATAACTCGTCGAAAGCCTAAAATGTCGTAAAGTTAAGCTCGTTGCGTTTCAAGAGACTGCTCCATAGTTGCTCTTACGCTACGCCATGCATTTAGTAGGCGTAACGTTACGCTCGTTGAAATAATTACGTGATCGTCGCAACGTTCGCTCCCGTCACGCCCACTGTCGACTTAATTATTTGTTATGTTTACATTGGATAGCCTTTATAGTGATTATAGCTTCTCATTTGCTAAACGAATGGCAAAGTGGGCAGCTAAAGTGAAAAAGACTACAAATACAGGGACCCCCACCGCGACATAATTAGCGTGATGTTGTTATTCCAGTTGGATGCAGTATATCTCATGACGCGTACCGTATACAACCCAACATATCCTCTGTTTCTTAAAGTTAATGGAGATTGATAAGGCTTTCCGTATTTTTAGTAGTGGCAGTTTCATCAGGCCACTTCCGTCCAGATGCACCTTGTAGACGTAGGTCGCTGAATAAAACAGTAACCTGACAAAAAATGCAAACAAAAGTATAAAGATTATAACAATTTACAAACGAGTGTGTCAATGTTAATGTGTGTATGGGAATATCAGCATCAAGTCATTCATCCGTCCAACCGTTATTGCTACCATATCACAAACAAACAAACACGCACAAACAAACAGTCGGTCGATCGATCGATCAATCAATCCATCGATCGAACGATCAATCAATCAATTAATCGATCGATCGATCGATCGATCGATCGATCGATCAATCAATCAATCAATCAATATTTTATTTTACAAACCACATGATACAGAACTTACTATAAACAACAGTATATAATGTTACGAAAAGGGGTATACATAAGAACTTATCTGATGAGTTTGTATACTCCAATCAGACTTAATTATTTCCCAATTATTAAATTTTTACATACTTTAATTTTGCTATAATGCTAAATAGTACAATATTTAGTAATTACAGTGTATAATTCAGAATACACTTAATACTGTCTGTGTTTGTAACCAACTATATCAATATTCCATACAACAATCTCATATTTACTAATCCTATTGATTTATTTATTTATTAAGAGAAGCGGATATTTCACAATTGTTCCTACTGACATGTACCGAGTTACAACTGTGTACACCATAATTTAACACGCATCGGGATTTCACATTAGTGCGCACGCTTTGTCGTGCAAACTGGCATTCTGATGTGTAAGAATACATTGTGGTATTTTACAGCTGTCTTTGCACATTGGCAGGTACTGACATAGTTTGAAAAACTTTAAATATAATTCACGTGGTGTTTGTATTTCACTATACTGTATCGATTAAATACCATATTACTGTGCCACAAATGTAAGATAAAAACATAATAACGCGAGCACATCGTCCGTGATGAATAGATGAAGCAACACAAATTATGCGATTTATTTATAGTTACTTACACCAGTAGTAAGTGGTTTGTATTTGGTTAATTCACATAGCGGTGTTCAGTGTTACCTCGCTTTCCGGTCCAGAACCAAATCATAAGGAGCACTATACGTTTTGTTCACGATCGTCGTCTTCTCGCCTGTCGCCAGCGATACCATATTAACAGTGTGCTCATAGAATTCCGTGAAGTACAGTTTGTTTTCGAAAGGATCAGTGGCAAAACCCGTAGACTTTCGTCCTGCAAAGAATATCTTCATTATGTCAGTATATGTGTAGATAGACGCTTGACTGATCATCAAATCAATATATATATATATATATATATATATATATATATATATATATATATATATATATATATATATATGTATATATATATGTATATATATATATATATATATACACATATATATATTTATTTCTAATGCATCAGTCGGCGATATTTTGTTTTTGAAAACACGACAGTTACTCAGAGCTATTTACTTGCATGTTTTGAAATCGCCTTGGTTGGTCTGTGCTGTCAATTTCTTAAACTGGTCTTCTCCCATGAGCATTCGTTGTATTTAAGACGGCAAGTATATTTACGTCCAACTTGCTCTTCGTGAATATTACGGCTCCATTTGATCAAATGATCAATCAGGTGACAGAGCTTTAGAGCCCGAATACATCCAGGTATATGTGTGGGTGTGTTTCTCTGGCAGCTGGGACAAGACGTCTGTGATGGGCAGATTTCGTTTGGCGCAACGTTTGAGAAGTTGGACACGCCTCATGGGCCAATCGCATTAGCCAAAATGTTTGCAAAGCAGCCTGTTTTACGTTTAATGGCCAAACCCCCGATGTTCCCTGACACCTGGCCAGGAAACTGAATCCTTCAACGCGGGCGCTAAACTCGCCGAACTTATCAACTCGAGGAAGAAAGCGCTCTACGTAGTGTAGATCTTGGTAGATATGCTCTTGTATTCGTGAGGATCGGTCAACGTTTGGCCGTAGGCGCTGAAGTATATCAGGTGATGTTTTCCTTGTGGTGGTATTATCATTAAGAGTAAACTGTTATGTAAACGACTGGGCAGTTGTTCCATACCAGGGGTGTACGGGTCCAGTGACTGTGTGCTGCCCTGGCACCACGCACCCCCTCAAAGGTCATTCGTTATAGTCATAAGGGTTGCAAAGCCTGGTGATCGCAGAACGCTTTAACGTCTTTGATCTTGTACAGTTGGATGCTGTTGGCATCCTTGTCGTCATGTGGAACACAGCCTTCTTCCCAGAACTTCTGCATCACCTCCTGGTTGTTTTCTTCTCAAAATGACACCCACAAAGTACTAGTTGTTTTAAAATCAGAGTGACACTCCACGAGAAAGCCAGGAGCTGGACTCGACTGTCACAGGTTACGCGAGGAGCATGCCTTTGGGGTACTTTATATTTAATGGTACTTCACTCGGTGATGACATTCAAGCGTACACTCACGCCCGCACATACGAACAAGCATGCACGCATGCACGTAAACAGACACATATACAGGCACAGGCACAGGCACAGGCACAGGCACAGGCACAGGCACAGGCACAGGCACAGGCACAGGCACAGGCACAGGCACAGGCACAGGCACAGGCACAGGCACAGGCACAGGCACAGGCACAGGCACAGGCACACGCACAGGCACACGCACACACACACACACAGAGTGAGAGAGATTGAGAGAGAGAGAGAGAGAGAGAGAGCGCGCGAGAGCGAGAGCGAGAGTGAGAGCGAGTGAGAGACAAAGAGACTTAGGACGATAAAACGCATAAAGAGGAGAGTAGACCAGTTTATATTGTATTATTCGGTCAAAACATGACACGTAATGTACACTTACTTAACGTTCGACATACCTGCTTTAGTGATGACTTTTATGTTAGAGCCATTCAGTGTCGCTTGTTTAATGTCTCCATTATCATTCCAGTAGATCAAGCCATTCACATCATCAACTCCGATACCCCAATTTTCCACTACAAGCACATGTTATATCGTGTCGTAGTTTATTTTAAAATACAACACTTTAATGGCGTGCATTTGTTATATCTGTTTATATGGGTCATTCTCATGAAAACTGTAATGTGATATAAGGGGTAACCACAATCAAATTGTGTCTTGAGACGATTGCATTCCGAAATGAAAGTTGAGCATGTCCTAGCTTCAAACACATCAACCAATTATCAATATCTAACATATATGTTACGTAATCAGTGTACTCAATTTAATTTAAATTAGTTACTGTTACATACAATACTCATGTGACTTAACCACCAACATATTTAGGTAATCTGCCACATTTCTTTCATATATGTACGACCCTTAGATAATCCATCAATTTACACAACCTCTATTTATATAGCAATTATGCTTCATACATTATGGCTATTTTCATTCAACCACATTAAAAAGGTTTGAAGGCACGTCACGAATGACCGTAGAAAACAACGACATCAAAATAATTCCCAACACAAAATCAGCAATACGTCCGTTCATCTTAACTGAATTGTGCCATTGTGTAACTAATGCTCATGTTAAACATGTATAAATTTTACATATATTTTTTCCAAATATGTGTTTATTTTAATTTCAAAAAAAAACAGCAGGACCCGTGTCAATCAAGACTGCACTAGCTGAGTTAGACTGGGCTCTATCTTGAGATGTAAGTAAACACGAAAGTTGTGACGGATACCGCCAGATGACTGTAACGGAGGAGCTGAATATCTACCAGCCCTGGAGAGCTCAGTGAAGCAATGAACTGTCTGGCATTCGGAACGTCTCCTGACAACGACTTATTTCCACCCCAAATACATAATAGCGGCAAACAGTACAAATATTGGGATTTATACTATAATCCCCAGGACATGCGCATTGCCAGCATCTTAATGAATTGGCAGTCCCACATCTGCAGAGGGTTCTGGTTGACCACATTCCTGAGACTCTCGAACACTATACCCCAGATACGTACTACACTTCGTTCACTGCAACATATGGCGTCATCTTCACATCTCACTTATTCACGAAGTGGAAGTTGAGGTATCGCCAATGCTGTCGTAGTCGTGACCAGGCTTAATAATCTCCGGACATAAAACACCTAGTTACGTTTGTAAAAAAAAGTGTGCAAGCCCATGGCAGCAACTGGATATATTTCATTTCTGATACCGCATTCACTTACTGCATGTTCGCTGAAAGATAAGGTGGCCAATTTGGATGTATTTTTAATTGCAAGCATTCCCAGCCTAAATCAAATGGTGCGCCATCTGGCTGGGCTCGTACATCACGTATCAAAGCTACTTGAAAGATAGTCTGAAACCAGTCTGCTTGACATCATGAATGCTAACAATCTCCTTGAAATATTTAAATCTGCGCCTGTTGTGGAACAGAACGACAACTTCGGGGCAGTTCACCGGCAGTATTGAGTAATTCTAGTTCTACTCGGCATGTCAACCGCCCTCGACACAGTTAATCACGAAAAACTCCTCAGCCGTCTAGAACATCACTACGGGGTGGCTGGCTCCGTGCTAGCTTGCACGCGGTCATATCTATCCGATCGGTCGCAGTGTGTGTATCTACAGGGTCAGGGTGGTGGTCCCAGCAAAATCGGCGTCGCTTGTGGCGTACCTCAATGTTCTTTACTGGGACCTCTGTTGTTCTCTGCGTACACAACTCGTATCGATGATATCGTCAGGAGACACAATTTCGGGGATTCCTCATATACGCTGACGATACCCAGTTACACATCAAATTTAAGATGACTGAAATCAACAGATTCTTGTCACTACGCTGAATTTAGCAATGCATAAACGATATTCGTGCGTGGGTGGTCGAAAATCAGTTAAAGGTGAATGACGACAACACGTTCGGTCTTGTGTTGTCGTCACGCAATAATCGAGTCGAACCAAAACATCACAGTGATCAAAATTGGCTGGCGACTGCGCCATAACGCCAAGTCCTTCTGGAAGAAACATCGGCGTTATATTTGACCAAGAAATGTCAACGGTCAGCCATGTGAAACATGTCTGCTGTACGTCATACTACCATCTAAAGAACATTGCGTCGATCCGATCATGTCTCACCCAGAGAACCGCTGTCCGCTTTGTATATTATCTTGTCATATCGAGAATTGACTGCGCGAACTGTCTCCAGTATGATCTCGTCTACAGAAAGTGCAAAACGCTGCCACAGATGGGAACATATCACACCAGTTCTCGTGATGCTGTACTGGCTTCCCGTGGCGTTTCGTGCAAAATGTGGGCTGGCGCCACCGACCTACTCGAACAAAGAGCTTCTAGGGTGTTCCGCTCAACCACGAACAATTACTTGTACGTGCCGCCATCTCGCAGCCGATACGATGACACAATGTTCTCAGTAGCTGTTCCAAGACTAAGAAATTCTCTACCAAATGAAATAAAGAAAACATGTCGCCTCTTGACTTCTAAGACATGAAAAGCCACCTATTCCGGGCTAGGTGTGGAGTGTAAATACCTGTCACTTTATTTAATGTTTTATTAATGATTGATTTCATTTACCTATTCATTTCTTATACATGTTTCAAACTGATTTTATAAAATATCTTACTGATTATTTTATTATCAATATAACATTTATTTTAATAATCATCTTTAGCTAACTCATTTATTACTATTCATTTTATACACATGTCATGTATATCATTTTCTTTAACAAATTCAAATTATAATTCCCTGTATACAAGTACAGTGACTCCGAATGTATATTTTCTAGAGTCATGGTCAACATTAGCAAGTGTCATCAACCACACAGAGAAATAGACCGTTTACACTAAGGTTAACAAACGATGTTAAGCGAGATGTCGGAATAAATTTTGACTTACGTTTACCATTTCCGGCTATGAGTGACGGAGGACCGTAGGTTTGAGGTACCGTTGACTTGACCAGTGGTAATTTCAATATCTTGTCTCTTTCACTAACGATCAGCGCGGCAGGACAAACGACACGCTCTCCAACATCTAGGGAAACACACAATAACATGTTTATAGAACATGCACGTGAAGATAATTGTAAGCGTTTGTATGTGTGTTCCTCAGTTGAAAGGTATGCTTTTATTAATATAAATAAAACATGTTAAGCAAAGAAGTTTTCAAGCTCTAAAACTACGTTGTTAGCAACTTGTGGTTTTTATATCCGTGCACACAACTTTTCACAACAAAAACTGAAACGCATAAAATACATTTTACATAGGTTTTCGGGTTTTGTTTTTTAGATGGCGCCATGAGTCACATGACCAGAAGAATTATGTGTAGACACACTCTCTACGTACACATGCTTACCCGAGTCACTTCCTTTTAATGACCGTCTCCATGTCGTACCACATGGATGAATGTCTCTAGCATGGCTGGATTATGAACTAATGAAACATTATGCGAAAGTGTGTGAAAGAAAACGCGAATATATCGAAAGGTACGAGAATAGGCGGCACACTTGGTAGGAAGTTTCGTTATGCCTATGAGTGGTGTAGTGAATGCCGCTTTAATTTGCATGTTGATGTCATATTTTCTAAGGCTTTTACATTGCTTGGCTACGCCACCTATTCCAATTTTAAAAGTGAACATTTCGAGTACGTAGACGATTGATAAGAAAGAGGTGATTTTCAGTCATTGCCAAAACACTTTACTGATACAATCGTATAACAGGTGTCAAGTGTTCAGTTTAGAATTACCATGAGGGTAACATAGGAGCTTGTCATTGTGGTGCAATGTCATCAGCGATTTCCAATAATGATTATTAAAACGGGTTCCAATACATCATCCCATTAGCATTGCCTACGCACAACGGGGTCAACAGAAATAGTTCAGCTGGACTTACTTTCACAATTGAGTCCGTAGTAATAATCACTGCAGGAACAACGGTAGATGTTCATTTCCTTTGTGCACGTGCCACCGTTCAAACACGGATTTGACTTGCAAGGATCTGTAAATGTAATAGCAGTTAACACAAGAAAATATATATATATGTATATATATATATATATATATATATATATATATATATATATGTATATGTGTGTGTGTGTGTGTGTGTGTGTGTGTGTGTGTGTGTGTGTGTGTGTGTGTGTGTGTGTGTGTGTGTGTGTGTATATATATATAATGTTATGGATACTGCGATTATATGTTTGCCTGTTATAAACCTGGCATCACAAAAATGTGATTGTTGATGCTAACAGATAATTAAATTCAACTAATTAATGTATGTGTATCCGGAAGTATAACATTATTAGCCTTGCCATTAATTGTTTTGTTTTTCATTTTCCCTGAATCCATGAAATGTAACGCCCTTTAAAGACACGTACTAAGCACACACCGTTAATATTATCTAAGCTGTGCAAATGGCTATATATTTGAGAGTGAAATCACTGCAATACTATGTGACACAGTTTATAACCGGATATTATATTATTTACGATCTGCCTTTCTTAGTTTAATGTAACAGAAGCTATGCCTTATTTTCTCACTTGATTTATGTGTTTCAGCAAGGACTTGCTACTAACAGACTAACACTATTTGAAGGTCGAGCTATGCTATCTTCGAACGGTTTAATGTTAGACAATTTTTGTAATGATTGTTCAAAGTCTTATTACAACACAAACACGGATGTTAATTCTACGAAACATAATAAACTGACTACATAAACCAATGAACTAACGCTGCATACAAAGTATCTGCGACAAACTGTGCACAATGGATATACTCCATCCACGTGTACATAGTTGCAGTTTTCTATGTATACTTATGGTTAATGAAAACATACGTCTTTGTATACCGGTGCTATGACGTATTTCACTAACGTTAGAAAACAAATAAACCGACAACTTGCATCAAAGTTTCGTCACTGAATAAACACATATTTGCTTGCAGGCACAAAGATATACTTTAGCTGGACTTGCTTTCACATTTTAGTCTGGGGTTATTATCATTGCAAGTGCATCTGTAGTTATTGACATGCTTCGAGCATGCTCCACAGTTCAAACACGGATTTCATCTGAATTGTAAATGTAATAAAAGCTAGCACACGTGCAATGTCAGTAAATCTACAGTGTTATGGATATTGTGTTGGTTTATTTCCCTCACGTATATCTGGCATCCCAAAGTATGTACATGCCATACATTGAAATGAGTAACTACATAAAAACGTAACGGATGTGTATTATGAATCTTTATCGGACGTCATACTGTGAGTGAATTTAACTCTTTCTGGGTAGAGAACACCTGTTGTGTTCTCTACCCACAAAATAAACATATACTTGTATGCATACAGGTATATGTACATACATATGCATGCATTCATTTATATACACACAAACATATATATAGTTATATATATATATATGTATATGTATATATATATATATATATATATATATATACATATACATATATATATATATATATATACATATAAATACATATATACATATTCATGTTAGTGTGTATGTAAATGCATTTATGATTTGAATGTCACATTATCTACGCATGAGTGTATTTAAACAATTGTTGGTATTGTATATAACTGTTTTGGTAATGTCATATATTATCTATAAGATTAAGGGAACGACACTTCCAATTATATAAGTTCCTGTATGTATATATATATATATATATATATATATATATATATATATATATATATATATATATATATATACAGGAACTTATATAATTGGAAGAGCCATTGGCTAGATCCGTTTGTTACAATATAATAGTTTAAAGACGGTAATAGATATCATAGATTCAACAGAATGGGCGGAATCATGATACATCTCAGCCAAGAAAATGTCTCCCTTACCTGGTGGGTAGCAGTTGTACCCGCCGGATGGTCCTAGCCACACTGCGACGCCCTTCATGCGGTGGTAACCGTAAATGCCAATATTGTGATCCTTGCGAAGACCTCCTTCCTTCAGTTCTTGAGTAGAAATTCTAAAAGAGATATACACGTGAAAGAGAAATTGTGAAAGAGGAATTGTTGACTGGGACATTATGCAGCATTTGTATTTGCTACCCTGCCTAATTGTTTGCCTTGTTGCATTCCTTTCTGTGTGACTATCGGATTATATTGATGTGTTTCTGGATGAGTATTTTCTGTCGACCTTTTATTATTGCTTTTTATGTCTGCTAATATTATAAACATATGTATACATGTCAGTATGTGCATTCATATATGTGTTTCCGTCCGTCCGTCTTTGTGTATATATATATATATATATATATATATATATATATATATATATATAATATGTCTTAATAAGTGTAGATCAATGTATGCTTGTGTATGTGTACATGGAGGCGTATCGATTTACCTGACTTTACCTTTTGCTAATATTTTGTTAGGACCATAAAATGGTATCGCAGCATGGACATTGTCAATTAATGTGAACATTAATATTTACTATTTTCACTGCGGGGTTTGAATGCCACGGTTGTACTTAGTTCCTAAAGGTGCTGTCACACGTCCGAGAGACCCGGACGAGTGACTCGGATGAAAGCATGAAAATCGTATGTGTGGCGCAAAATCGGCCTAAAAATCGTATGTGTGACATGTAGTCCGTGTCACTCGTACGAGGCACTCGTACTAGTGACTCGAAGTCAACAACCAATAAGATGACAGCACTGAATTAAACTTCGATATTCTTAAAAATGGCAGGTACTGATTTGCAAAACTCTCGCTTCCAATTTTTGTCGAGATTTACGTTGAACATTTCGCTATGGAATGGTGCAAACCCACGTTACAGAGACAGAGGCATCGGTTACGAATAGCCTGCAAGTTCTCATTATTGACGCCCCTTGAAGGAATGTTCACAAATATGGATAAATATATCTCAGAAATTCTAGCAACGCCAAGTTAACGACCCCCAACGTTGTTACCGTCGGCGTCGAATGATGGCTGGATCGTTCAAACTTCAATGTCAGAGCACTGTCAGAAGTAAGTAGAGACAGCGACGTCGTGAAATTAGGATCACTCGATTAACTGTTGTTTAGTTTCCCACAATATTATTATTTTTAACGTTTTAATCCATAAAACAGTGCTTGTCTGAACACACGTTACCAATGAGTGAATGACACTTCCACGAGCACTGCACTGCACTGGTGACTGTGTCTGTGACTGTCAGTGGGAATTATTTTTGAATGTCTAATTAAATACAAAATATACACTCATGACCTAAAATGTAAACTAGATAAAGGTCGTCCGTACCCCTTGTTTACACCTCATAAGGAATAGCTTTACATTGTGTCTGTGGCTCATAACACGAGAAAAATGTAATGTGCTGTCAATTCAGGTAGGACACACGTTTTTGAACATGGCCTTTTTTGTGAACTTGTGATTTTGCCACCTGTTTTCATAAGAAACATGTTCTAGTTCCTTAACATTGTGTTTTCTTAACCTTAACGTAATAGGTGTGACTGATTTAGTACATAGATGTGATATGAAAAAAATATGAATACTAATTTCTGGACACGGTAATTGGAAGGATATTTAGTGCACAGTCAGTGCAGGTACGACACGAAATAACTCTGATAAGATCCTCATATATGTATGGGGTATGCGTTATTAATAATACCAATGTGTAATATACATACAAGTGTTTGCGTCTGCCCTTTTTTCAGGAAAAACAGGCCACAATGATGCATGGACGAGATTATGATACAAATCATGGATATCTTGCATGAAGACTACATATCACTGGTTCCAACCGAAGGAGTGATATTGGTGTGAACACTTTATTTGTGTGTTGCCGCTCATTAGAAATGTATGTTGATGAGATGATATCACATAAATAAAATAACACAACATTGTTTCAGAAGCTGGGACATTATCTACTACTTCAATATACCCATTGTTTCCTTTGTCTATAGTAGTATGATATTGTTTAAGACAGAATTGGAATTTCACAGTTGTACCTCTTAACTAAGCAATTGCTCAATATATTTAGATTCCTTATTGTTATGAACTTCACTCTGTCTAAAAGTGTGATCCAAATCGTTTGGTATTGTGTTCATAGATGCAAGAAAATATAATTTGTTGTAAAAACATTGTCAGGGTCACACAGCTTCCTTCCATGGATTGCTATACAACAAAAGGATTTTTTATTTAATTTTGGGCAACCGACCATTTTGCTTTATCTGACATTTTCATATATTTAATTAATGTTTTAACACCTTATGACTAAATGATTTATGAAGATGTGTTATTTATTATTAACTGAATTAATTACTTCATAAACAACCGGATCATGGGCATTTTTTTGCAATGAAAAATCAAGTCAGTAACTTCTCGAAAGCATACCTTGCTCGAGGCCATTGAACATAATATGCAACATCGTTCACTATTGCTATTTGTTTTGGATTCCCAGTCGTTTGGTACACTTTTTCGTTTTTGCCGAAGAAGTCGGAACAGTTTATAGTCTTAGGACCTGTAACAAAAACAGTTGCATTAAAGTTATGATAATAGTAATTATAATGATAATTGTAATAGCAATAGCATTACTAATGATACAACTACTACACAATATTATTTTTACTGCAGCAATTTAATATTATTAAAAAAAAAAAAAATAGTTTATTCATTTATTCAATTCGTTATTTTAGTTATGCCAATTCGGATACAATGTTCGTTTTGTGGGTTTACTGAGGACGGTACATTTTGTTAATGGCTTTCATTTCAAAATGATAATGCTAACCAATTACTCTGTTTTCAGTCTCCACAGGAAATACCGGGGTCATGCACCCTGTTCTCCAATACCTTCCATTATTCTTTACTTAGTAAGTGTACTTGCTTCTAGTAGATATATATGGGAACTGAAATCGGCTTGTTATTGGAATCGTATCCAACTCATTTCATATGCCTCGTGATCAATCAGTAGGGACTTAAATTAGTCTGTGCATTATTGAAACATATTTTTAGTCACACTTAACCATGATGACATATTAAAGTTGTTCATGTTACGCTAGGTTTAATTGATGATCATGTTTATATAATTTCATGTTGATATATCCTTTGCAAAACAGTATTATTTGCAATATTGTATTATATTCAAAATATAAATATATGTTAATCTACAGAACAATGCATTTAATGTAGTTGATCACTGACACGTGACTTATATGGGTGAGCCAGTATATGGTCAGTAGGTATATGTCAGAGTTGCTCAAAGCTCTTGATGGAATTACAAGATTATCCATTGTGTTCCTACAGGTGTCACATAACATATAACCAAAGGTGGCGTAGTTGTTTTCCAAATGTATGTCGTAGGGACTAGTACAAACAAGTTACCTGCTCTCCCATATTTGCTCGTTTTTACTATTATTTTGTTCTACAGGTACATGTCAAATCACATTCCGGGAAGCTTTCAGGGCACCCAAACGTCATGACAACAATGGGTGTCGCCTGACTGTTTTCATGCACACTTGAATAACTTGCACTTTGCTGGAGCTCACGGCTTATAGGAAAGACAGCTAACACTGGGTCTACTTTTAATGACAGGATCTGTATTTAGGTGACAGTACCAATGACACGCATTGTTATCTCACTTGCATAATGTTATCGCGCATGTAAACATCCGGTTTCATAGAGCCTGCTTGCGACATCTTAGCTGGCGATAACTCGTCGAAAGCCTAAAATGTCGTAAAGTTAAGCTCGTTGCGTTTCAAGAGACTGCTCCATAGTTGCTCTTACGCTACGCCATGCATTTAGTAGGCGTAACGTTACGCTCGTTGAAATAATTACGTGATCGTCGCAACGTTCGCTCCCGTCACGCCCACTGTCGACTTAATTATTTGTTATGTTTACATTGGATAGCCTTTATAGTGATTATAGCTTCTCATTTGCTAAACGAATGGCAAAGTGGGCAGCTAAAGTGAAAAAGACTACAAATACAGGGACCCCCACCGCGACATAATTAGCGTGATGTTGTTATTCCAGTTGGATGCAGTATATCTCATGACGCGTACCGTATACAACCCAACATATCCTCTGTTTCTTAAAGTTAATGGAGATTGATAAGGCTTTCCGTATTTTTAGTAGTGGCAGTTTCATCAGGCCACTTCCGTCCAGATGCACCTTGTAGACGTAGGTCGCTGAATAAAACAGTAACCTGACAAAAAATGCAAACAAAAGTATAAAGATTATAACAATTTACAAACGAGTGTGTCAATGTTAATGTGTGTATGGGAATATCAGCATCAAGTCATTCATCCGTCCAACCGTTATTGCTACCATATCACAAACAAACAAACACGCACAAACAAACAGTCGGTCGATCGATCGATCAATCAATCCATCGATCGAACGATCAATCAATCAATTAATCGATCGATCGATCGATCGATCGATCGATCGATCAATCAATCAATCAATCAATATTTTATTTTACAAACCACATGATACAGAACTTACTATAAACAACAGTATATAATGTTACGAAAAGGGGTATACATAAGAACTTATCTGATGAGTTTGTATACTCCAATCAGACTTAATTATTTCCCAATTATTAAATTTTTACATACTTTAATTTTGCTATAATGCTAAATAGTACAATATTTAGTAATTACAGTGTATAATTCAGAATACACTTAATACTGTCTGTGTTTGTAACCAACTATATCAATATTCCATACAACAATCTCATATTTACTAATCCTATTGATTTATTTATTTATTAAGAGAAGCGGATATTTCACAATTGTTCCTACTGACATGTACCGAGTTACAACTGTGTACACCATAATTTAACACGCATCGGGATTTCACATTAGTGCGCACGCTTTGTCGTGCAAACTGGCATTCTGATGTGTAAGAATACATTGTGGTATTTTACAGCTGTCTTTGCACATTGGCAGGTACTGACATAGTTTGAAAAACTTTAAATATAATTCACGTGGTGTTTGTATTTCACTATACTGTATCGATTAAATACCATATTACTGTGCCACAAATGTAAGATAAAAACATAATAACGCGAGCACATCGTCCGTGATGAATAGATGAAGCAACACAAATTATGCGATTTATTTATAGTTACTTACACCAGTAGTAAGTGGTTTGTATTTGGTTAATTCACATAGCGGTGTTCAGTGTTACCTCGCTTTCCGGTCCAGAACCAAATCATAAGGAGCACTATACGTTTTGTTCACGATCGTCGTCTTCTCGCCTGTCGCCAGCGATACCATATTAACAGTGTGCTCATAGAATTCCGTGAAGTACAGTTTGTTTTCGAAAGGATCAGTGGCAAAACCCGTAGACTTTCGTCCTGCAAAGAATATCTTCATTATGTCAGTATATGTGTAGATAGACGCTTGACTGATCATCAAATCAATATATATATATATATATATATATATATATATATATATATATATATATATATATATATATATATGTATATATATATGTATATATATATATATATATATACACATATATATATTTATTTCTAATGCATCAGTCGGCGATATTTTGTTTTTGAAAACACGACAGTTACTCAGAGCTATTTACTTGCATGTTTTGAAATCGCCTTGGTTGGTCTGTGCTGTCAATTTCTTAAACTGGTCTTCTCCCATGAGCATTCGTTGTATTTAAGACGGCAAGTATATTTACGTCCAACTTGCTCTTCGTGAATATTACGGCTCCATTTGATCAAATGATCAATCAGGTGACAGAGCTTTAGAGCCCGAATACATCCAGGTATATGTGTGGGTGTGTTTCTCTGGCAGCTGGGACAAGACGTCTGTGATGGGCAGATTTCGTTTGGCGCAACGTTTGAGAAGTTGGACACGCCTCATGGGCCAATCGCATTAGCCAAAATGTTTGCAAAGCAGCCTGTTTTACGTTTAATGGCCAAACCCCCGATGTTCCCTGACACCTGGCCAGGAAACTGAATCCTTCAACGCGGGCGCTAAACTCGCCGAACTTATCAACTCGAGGAAGAAAGCGCTCTACGTAGTGTAGATCTTGGTAGATATGCTCTTGTATTCGTGAGGATCGGTCAACGTTTGGCCGTAGGCGCTGAAGTATATCAGGTGATGTTTTCCTTGTGGTGGTATTATCATTAAGAGTAAACTGTTATGTAAACGACTGGGCAGTTGTTCCATACCAGGGGTGTACGGGTCCAGTGACTGTGTGCTGCCCTGGCACCACGCACCCCCTCAAAGGTCATTCGTTATAGTCATAAGGGTTGCAAAGCCTGGTGATCGCAGAACGCTTTAACGTCTTTGATCTTGTACAGTTGGATGCTGTTGGCATCCTTGTCGTCATGTGGAACACAGCCTTCTTCCCAGAACTTCTGCATCACCTCCTGGTTGTTTTCTTCTCAAAATGACACCCACAAAGTACTAGTTGTTTTAAAATCAGAGTGACACTCCACGAGAAAGCCAGGAGCTGGACTCGACTGTCACAGGTTACGCGAGGAGCATGCCTTTGGGGTACTTTATATTTAATGGTACTTCACTCGGTGATGACATTCAAGCGTACACTCACGCCCGCACATACGAACAAGCATGCACGCATGCACGTAAACAGACACATATACAGGCACAGGCACAGGCACAGGCACAGGCACAGGCACAGGCACAGGCACAGGCACAGGCACAGGCACAGGCACAGGCACAGGCACAGGCACAGGCACAGGCACAGGCACAGGCACAGGCACACGCACAGGCACACGCACACACACACACACAGAGTGAGAGAGATTGAGAGAGAGAGAGAGAGAGAGAGAGCGCGCGAGAGCGAGAGCGAGAGTGAGAGCGAGTGAGAGACAAAGAGACTTAGGACGATAAAACGCATAAAGAGGAGAGTAGACCAGTTTATATTGTATTATTCGGTCAAAACATGACACGTAATGTACACTTACTTAACGTTCGACATACCTGCTTTAGTGATGACTTTTATGTTAGAGCCATTCAGTGTCGCTTGTTTAATGTCTCCATTATCATTCCAGTAGATCAAGCCATTCACATCATCAACTCCGATACCCCAATTTTCCACTACAAGCACATGTTATATCGTGTCGTAGTTTATTTTAAAATACAACACTTTAATGGCGTGCATTTGTTATATCTGTTTATATGGGTCATTCTCATGAAAACTGTAATGTGATATAAGGGGTAACCACAATCAAATTGTGTCTTGAGACGATTGCATTCCGAAATGAAAGTTGAGCATGTCCTAGCTTCAAACACATCAACCAATTATCAATATCTAACATATATGTTACGTAATCAGTGTACTCAATTTAATTTAAATTAGTTACTGTTACATACAATACTCATGTGACTTAACCACCAACATATTTAGGTAATCTGCCACATTTCTTTCATATATGTACGACCCTTAGATAATCCATCAATTTACACAACCTCTATTTATATAGCAATTATGCTTCATACATTATGGCTATTTTCATTCAACCACATTAAAAAGGTTTGAAGGCACGTCACGAATGACCGTAGAAAACAACGACATCAAAATAATTCCCAACACAAAATCAGCAATACGTCCGTTCATCTTAACTGAATTGTGCCATTGTGTAACTAATGCTCATGTTAAACATGTATAAATTTTACATATATTTTTTCCAAATATGTGTTTATTTTAATTTCAAAAAAAAACAGCAGGACCCGTGTCAATCAAGACTGCACTAGCTGAGTTAGACTGGGCTCTATCTTGAGATGTAAGTAAACACGAAAGTTGTGACGGATACCGCCAGATGACTGTAACGGAGGAGCTGAATATCTACCAGCCCTGGAGAGCTCAGTGAAGCAATGAACTGTCTGGCATTCGGAACGTCTCCTGACAACGACTTATTTCCACCCCAAATACATAATAGCGGCAAACAGTACAAATATTGGGATTTATACTATAATCCCCAGGACATGCGCATTGCCAGCATCTTAATGAATTGGCAGTCCCACATCTGCAGAGGGTTCTGGTTGACCACATTCCTGAGACTCTCGAACACTATACCCCAGATACGTACTACACTTCGTTCACTGCAACATATGGCGTCATCTTCACATCTCACTTATTCACGAAGTGGAAGTTGAGGTATCGCCAATGCTGTCGTAGTCGTGACCAGGCTTAATAATCTCCGGACATAAAACACCTAGTTACGTTTGTAAAAAAAAGTGTGCAAGCCCATGGCAGCAACTGGATATATTTCATTTCTGATACCGCATTCACTTACTGCATGTTCGCTGAAAGATAAGGTGGCCAATTTGGATGTATTTTTAATTGCAAGCATTCCCAGCCTAAATCAAATGGTGCGCCATCTGGCTGGGCTCGTACATCACGTATCAAAGCTACTTGAAAGATAGTCTGAAACCAGTCTGCTTGACATCATGAATGCTAACAATCTCCTTGAAATATTTAAATCTGCGCCTGTTGTGGAACAGAACGACAACTTCGGGGCAGTTCACCGGCAGTATTGAGTAATTCTAGTTCTACTCGGCATGTCAACCGCCCTCGACACAGTTAATCACGAAAAACTCCTCAGCCGTCTAGAACATCACTACGGGGTGGCTGGCTCCGTGCTAGCTTGCACGCGGTCATATCTATCCGATCGGTCGCAGTGTGTGTATCTACAGGGTCAGGGTGGTGGTCCCAGCAAAATCGGCGTCGCTTGTGGCGTACCTCAATGTTCTTTACTGGGACCTCTGTTGTTCTCTGCGTACACAACTCGTATCGATGATATCGTCAGGAGACACAATTTCGGGGATTCCTCATATACGCTGACGATACCCAGTTACACATCAAATTTAAGATGACTGAAATCAACAGATTCTTGTCACTACGCTGAATTTAGCAATGCATAAACGATATTCGTGCGTGGGTGGTCGAAAATCAGTTAAAGGTGAATGACGACAAAACGTTCGGTCTTGTGTTGTCGTCACGCAATAATCGAGTCGAACCAAAACATCACAGTGATCAAAATTGGCTGGCGACTGCGCCATAACGCCAAGTCCTTCTGGAAGAAACATCGGCGTTATATTTGACCAAGAAATGTCAACGGTCAGCCATGTGAAACATGTCTGCTGTACGTCATACTACCATCTAAAGAACATTGCGTCGATCCGATCATGTCTCACCCAGAGAACCGCTGTCCGCTTTGTATATTATCTTGTCATATCGAGAATTGACTACGCGAACTGTCTCCAGTATGATCTCGTCTACAGAAAGTGCAAAACGCTGCCACAGATGGGAACATATCACACCAGTTCTCGTGATGCTGTACTGGCTTCCCGTGGCGTTTCGTGCAAAATGTGGGCTGGCGCCACCGACCTACTCGAACAAAGAGCTTCTAGGGTGTTCCGCTCAACCACGAACAATTACTTGTACGTGCCGCCATCTCGCAGCCGATACGATGACACAATGTTCTCAGTAGCTGTTCCAAGACTAAGAAATTCTCTACCAAATGAAATAAAGAAAACATGTCGCCTCTTGACTTCTAAGACATGAAAAGCCACCTATTCCGGGCTAGGTGTGGAGTGTAAACACCTGTCACTTTATTTAATGTTTTATTAATGATTGATTTCATTTACCTATTCATTTCTTATACATGTTTTAAACTGATTTTATAAAATATCTTACTGATTATTTTATTATCAATATAACATTTATTTTAATAATCATCTTTAGCTAACTCATTTATTACTATTCATTTTATACACATGTCATGTATATCATTTTCTTTAACAAATTCAAATTATAATTCCCTGTATACAAGTACAGTGACTCCGAATGTATATTTTCTAGAGTCATGGTCAACATTAGCAAGTGTCATCAACCACACAGAGAAATAGACCGTTTACACTAAGGTTAACAAACGATGTTAAGCGAGATGTCGGAATAAATTTTGACTTACGTTTACCATTTCCGGCTATGAGTGACGGAGGACCGTAGGTTTGAGGTACCGTTGACTTGACCAGTGGTAATTTCAATATCTTGTCTCTTTCACTAACGATCAGCGCGGCAGGACAAACGACACGCTCTCCAACATCTAGGGAAACACACAATAACATGTTTATAGAACATGCACGTGAAGATAATTGTAAGCGTTTGTATGTGTGTTCCTCAGTTGAAAGGTATGCTTTTATTAATAGAAATAAAACATGTTAAGCAAAGAAGTTTTCAAGCTCTAAAACTACGTTGTTAGCAACTTGTGGTTTTTATATCCGTGCACACAACTTTTCACAACAAAAACTGAAATGCATAAAATACATTTTACATAGGTTTTCGGGTTTTGTTTTTTAGATGGCGCCATGAGTCACATGACCAGAAGAATTATGTGTAGACACACTCTCTACGTACACATGCTTACCCGAGTCACTTCCTTTTAATGACCGTCTCCATGTCGTACCACATGGATGAATGTCTCTAGCATGGCTGGATTATGAACTAATGAAACATTATGCGAAAGTGTGTGAAAGAAAACGCGAATATATCGAAAGGTACGAGAATAGGCGGCACACTTGGTAGGAAGTTTCGTTATGCCTATGAGTGGTGTAGTGAATGCCGCATTAATTTGCATGTTGATGTCATATTTTCTAAGGCTTTTACATTGCTTGGCTACGCCACCTATTCCAATTTTAAAAGTGAACATTTCGAGTACGTAGACGATTGATAAGAAAGAGGTGATTTTCAGTCATTGCCAAAACACTTTACTGATACAATCGTATAACAGGTGTCAAGTGTTCAGTTTAGAATTACCATGAGGGTAACATAGGAGCTTGTCATTGTGGTGCAATGTCATCAGCGATGTCCAATAATGATTATTAAAACGGGTTCCAATACATCATCCCATTAGCATTGCCTACGCACAACGGGGTCAACAGAAATAGTTCAGCTGGACTTACTTTCACAATTGAGTCCGTAGTAATAATCACTGCAGGAACAACGGTAGATGTTCATTTCCTTTGTGCACGTGCCACCGTTCAAACACGGATTTGACTTGCAAGGATCTGTAAATGTAATAGCAGTTAACACAAGAAAATATATATATATGTATATATATATATATATATATATATATATATATATATATATATATATATGTATATGTGTGCGTGTGTGTGTGTGTGTGTGTGTGTGTGTGTGTGTGTGTGTGTGTGTGTGTGTGTGTGTGTGTGTGTGTGTGTGTGTATATATATATAATTTTATGGATACTGCGATTATATGTTTGCCTGTTATAAACCTGGCATCACAAAAATGTGATTGTTGATGCTAACAGATAATTAAATTCAACTAATTAATGTATGTGTATCCGGAAGTATAACATTATTAGCCTTGCCATTAATTGTTTTGTTTTTCATTTTCCCTGAATCCATGAAATGTAACGCCCTTTAAAGACACGTACTAAGCACACACCGTTAATATTATCTAAGCTGTGCAAATGGCTATATATTTGAGAGTGAAATCACTGCAATACTATGTGACACAGTTTATAACCGGATATTATATTATTTACGATCTGCCTTTCTTAGTTTAATGTAACAGAAGCTATGCCTTATTTTCTCACTTGATTTATGTGTTTCAGCAAGGACTTGCTACTAACAGACTAACACTATTTGAAGGTCGAGCTATGCTATCTTCGAACGGTTTAATGTTAGACAATTTTTGTAATGATTGTTCAAAGTCTTATTACAACACAAACACGGATGTTAATTCTACGAAACATAATAAACTGACTACATAAACCAATGAACTAACGCTGCATACAAAGTATCTGCGACAAACTGTGCACAATGGATATACTCCATCCACGTGTACATAGTTGCAGTTTTCTATGTATACTTATGGTTAATGAAAACATACGTCTTTGTATACCGGTGCTATGACGTATTTCACTAACGTTAGAAAACAAATAAACCGACAACTTGCATCAAAGTTTCGTCACTGAATAAACACATATTTGCTTGCAGGCACAAAGATATACATTAGCTGGACTTGCTTTCACATTTTAGTCTGGGGTTATTATCATTGCAAGTGCATCTGTAGTTATTGACATGCTTCGAGCATGCTCCACAGTTCAAACACGGATTTCATCTGAATTGTAAATGTAATAAAAGCTAGCACACGTGCAATGTCAGTAAATCTACAGTGTTATGGATATTGTGTTGGTTTATTTCCCTCACGTATATCTGGCATCCCAAAGTATGTACATGCCATACATTGAAATGAGTAACTACATAAAAAAAGTAACGGATGTGTATTATGAATCTTTATCGGACATCATACTGTGAGTGAATTTAACTCTTTCTGGGTAGAGAACACCTGTTGTGTTCTCTACCCACAAAATAAACATATACTTGTATGCATACATGTATATGTACATACATATGCATGCATTCATTTATATACACACAAACATATATATCGTTATATATATATATGTATATGTATATGTATATATATATATATATATATATATATATATACATATACATATATATATATATATATATATATATATATATATATATATATATATACACATATAAATACATATATACATATTCATGTTAGTGTGTATGTAAATGCATTTATGATTTGAATGTCACATTATCTACGCATGAGTGTATTTAAACAATTGTTGGTATTGTATATAACTGTTTTGGTAATGTCATATATTATCTATAAGATTAAGGGAACGACACTTCCAATTATATAAGTTCCTGTATGTATATATATATATATATATATATATATATATATATATATATATATATATATATATATATATATATATACAGGAACTTATATAATTGGAAGAGCCATTGGCTAGATCCGTTTGTTACAATATAATAGTTTAAAGACGGTAATAGATATCATAGATTCAACAGAATGGGCGGAATCATGATAAATCTCAGCCAAGAAAATGTCTCCCTTACCTGGTGGGTAGCAGTTGTACCCGCCGGATGGTCCTAGCCACACTGCGACGCCCTTCATGCGGTGGTAACCGTAAATGCCAATATTGTGATCCTTGCGAAGACCTCCTTCCTTCAGTTCTTGAGTAGAAATTCTAAAAGAGATATACACGTGAAAGAGAAATTGTGAAAGAGGAATTGTTGACTGGGACATTATGCAGCATTTGTATTTGCTACCCTGCCTAATTGTTTGCCTTGTTGCATTCCTTTCTGTGTGACTATCGGATTATATTGATGTGTTTCTGGATGAGTATTTTCTGTCGACCTTTTATTATTGCTTTTTATGTCTGCTAATATTATAAACATATGTATACATGTCAGTATGTGCATTCATATATGTGTTTCCGTCCGTCCGTCTTTGTGTAGATATATATATATATATATATATATATATATATATATATATATATATATATATATATATATATATATAATATGTCTTAATAAGTGTAGATCAATGTATGCTTGTGTATGTGTACATGGAGGGGTATCGATTTACCTGACTTTACCTTTTGCTAATATTTTGTTAGGACCATAAAATGGTATCGCAGCATGGACATTGTCAATTAATGTGAACATTAATATTTACTATTTTCACTGCGGGGTTTGAATGCCACGGTTGTACTTAGTTCCTAAAGGTGCTGTCACACGTCCGAGAGACCCGGACGAGTGACTCGGATGAAAGCATGAAAATCGTATGTGTGGCGCAAAATCGGCCTAAAAATCGTATGTGTGACATGTAGTCCGTGTCACTCGTACGAGGCACTCGTACTAGTGACTCGAAGTCAACAACCAATAAGATGACAGCACTGAATTAAACTTCGATATTCTTAAAAATGGCAGGTACTGATTTGCAAAACTCTCGCTTCCAATTTTTGTCGAGATTTACGTTGAACATTTCGCTATGGAATGGTGCAAACCCACGTTACAGAGACAGAGGCATCGGTTACGAATAGCCTGCAAGTTCTCATTATTGACGCCCCTTGAAGGAATGTTCACAAATATGGATAAATATATCTCAGAAATTCTGTAGCAACGCCAAGTTAACGACCCCCAACGTTGTTACCGTCGTCGTCGAATGATGGCTGGATTGTTCAAACTTCAATGTCAGAGCACTGTCAGAAGTAAGTAGAGACAGCGACGTCGTGAAATTAGGATCACTCGATTAACTGTTGTTTAGTTTCCCACAATATTATTATTTTTAACGTTTTAATCCATAAAACAGTGCTTGTCTGAACATACGTTACCAATGAGTGAATGACACTTCCACGAGCACTGCACTGCACTGGTGACTGTGTATGTTACTGTCAGTGGGAATTATTTTTGAATGTCTAATTAAATACAAAATATACACTCATGACCTAAAATGTAAACTAGATAAAGGTCGTCCGTACCCCTTGTTTACACCTCATAAGGAATAGCTTTACATTGTGTCTGTGGCTCATAACACGAGAAAAATGTAATGTGCTGTCAATTCAGGTAGGACACACGTTTTTGAACATGGCCTTTTTTGTGAGCTTGTGATTTTGCCACCTGTTTTCATAAGAAACATGTTCTAGTTCCTTAACATTGTGTTTTCTTAACCTTAACGTAATAGGTGTGACTGATTTAGTACATAGATGTGATATGAAAAAATATGAATACTAATTTCTGGACACGGTAATTGGAAGGATATTTAGTGCACAGTCAGTGCAGGTACGACACGAAATAACTCTGATAAGATCCTCATATATGTATGGGGTATGCGTTATTAATAATACCAATGTGTAATATACATACAAGTGATTGCGTCTGCCCTTTTTTCAGGAAAAACAGGCCACAATGATGCATGGACGAGATTATGATACAAATCATGGATATCTTGCATGAAGACTACATATCACTGGTTCCAACCGAAGGAGTGATATTGGTGTGAACACTTTATTTGTGTGTTGCCGCTCATTAGAAATGTATGTTGATGAGATGATATCACATAAATAAAATAACACAACATTGTTTCAGAAGCTGGGACATTATCTACTACTTCAATATACCCATTGTTTCCTTTGTCTATAGTAGTATGATATTGTTTAAGCCAGAATTGGAATTTCACAGTTGTACCTCTTAACTAAGCAATTGCTTAATATATTTAGATTCCTTATTGTTATGAACTTCACTCTGTCTAAAAGTGTGATCCAAATCGTTTGGTATTGTGTTCATAGATGCAAGAAAATATAATTTGTTGTAAAAACATTGTCAGGGTCACACAGCTTCCTTCCATGGATTGCTATACAACAAAAGGATTTTTTATTTAATTTTGGGCAACCGACCATTTTGCTTTATCTGACATTTTCATATATTTAATTAATGTTTTAACACCTTATGACTAAATGATTTATGAAGATGTGTTATTTATTATTAACTGAATTAATTACTTCATAAACAACCGGATCATGGGCATTTTTTTGCAATGAAAAATCAAGTCAGTAACTTCTCGAAAGCTTACCTTGCTCGAGGCCATTGAACATAATATGCAACATCGTTCACTATTGCTATTTGTTTTGGATTCCCAGTCGTTTGGTACACTTTTTCGTTTTTGCCGAAGAAGTCGGAACAGTTTATAGTCTTAGGACCTGTAACAAAAACAGTTGCATTAAAGTTATGATAATAGTAATTATAATGATAATTGTAATAGCAATAGCATTACTAATGATACAACTACTACACAATATTATTTTTACTGCAGCATTTTAATATTATTAAAAAAATAAAAATAATAGTTTATTCATTTATTCAATTCGTTATTTTAGTTATGCCAATTCGGATACAATGTTCGTTTTGTGGGTTTACTGAGGACGGTACATTTTGTTAATGGCTTTCATTTGAAAATGATAATGCTAACCAATTACTCTGTTTTCAGTCTCCACAGGAAATACCGGGGTCATGCACCCTGTTCTCCAATACCTTCCATTATTCTTTACTTAGTAAGTGTACTTGCTTCTAGTAGATATATCTGGGAACTGAAATCGGCTTGTTATTGGAATCGTATCCAACTCATTTCATATGCCTCGTGATCAATCAGATGGAATTACAAGATTATCCATTGTGTTCCTACAGGTGTCACATAACATATAACCAAAGGTGGCGTAGTTGTTTTCCAAATGTATGTCGTAGGGACTAGTACAAACAAGTTACCTGCTCTCCCATATTTGCTCGTTTTTACTATTATTTTGTTCTACAGGTACATGTCAAATCACATTCCGGGAAGCTTTCAGGGCACCCAAACGTCATGACAACAATGGGTGTCGCCTGACTGTTTTCATGCACACTTGAATAACTTGCACTTTGCTGGAGCTCACGGCTTATAGGAAAGACAGCTAACACTGGGTCTACTTTTAATGACAGGATCTGTATTTAGGTGACAGTACCAATGACACGCATTGTTATCTCACTTGCATAATGTTATCGCGCATGTAAACATCCGGTTTCATAGAGCCTGCTTGCGACATCTTAGCTGGCGATAACTCGTCGAAAGCCTAAAATGTCGTAAAGTTAAGCTCGTTGCGTTTCAAGAGACTGCTCCATAGTTGCTCTTACGCTACGCCATGCATTTAGTAGGCGTAACGTTACGCTCGTTGAAATAATTACGTGATCGTCGCAACGTTCGCTCCCGTCACGCCCACTGTCGACTTAATTATTTGTTATGTTTACATTGGATAGCCTTTATAGTGATCATAGCTTCTCATTTGCTAAACGAATGGCAAAGTGGGCAGCTAAAGTGAAAAAGACTACAAATACAGGGACCCCCACCGCGACATAATTAGCGTGATGTTGTTATTCCAGTTGGATGCAGTATATATCATGACGCGTACCGTATACAACCCAACATATCCTCTGTTTCTTAAAGTTAATGGAGATTGATAAGGCTTTCCGTATTTTTAGTAGTGGCAGTTTCATCAGGCCACTTCCGTCCAGATGCACCTTGTAGACGTAGGTCGCTGAATAAAACAGTAACCTGACAAAAAATGCAAACAAAAGTATAAAGATTATAACAATTTACAAACGAGTGTGTCAATGTTAATGTGTGTATGGGAATATCAGCATCAAGTCATTCATCCGTCCAACCGTTATTGCTACCATATCACAAACAAACAAACACGCACAAACAAACAGTCGGTCGATCGATCGATCAATCAATCCATCGATCGAACGATCAATCAATCAATCAATCGATCGATCGATCGATCAATCAATCAATCAATATTTTATTTTACAAACCACATGATACAGAACTTACTATAAACAACAGTATATAATGTTACGAAAAGGGGTATACATAAGAACTTATCTGATGAGTTTGTATACTCCAATCAGACTTAATTATTTCCCAATTATTAAATTTTTACATACTTTAATTTTGCTATAATGCTAAATAGTACAATATTTAGTAATTACAGTGTATAATTCAGAATACACTTAATACTGTCTGTGTTTGTAACCAACTATATCAATATTCCATACAACAATCTCATATTTACTAATCCTATTGATATATTTATTTATTAAGAGAAGCGGATATTTCACAATTGTTCCTACTGACATGTACCGAGTTACAACTGTGTACACCATAATTTAACACGCATCGGGATTTCACATTAGTGCGCACGCTTTGTCGTGCAACCTGGCATTCTGATGTGTAAGAATACATTGTGGTATTTTACAGCTGTCTTTGCACATTGGCAGGTACTGACATAGTTTGAAAAACTTTAAATATAATTCACGTGGTGTTTGTATTTCACTATACTGTATCGATTAAATACCATATTACTGTGCCACAAATGTAAGATAAAAACATAATAACGCGAGCACATCGTCCGTGATGAATAGATGAAGCAACACAAATTATGCGATTTATTTATAGTTACTTACACCAGTAGTAAGTGGTTTGTATTTGGTTAATTCACATAGCGGTGTTCAGTGTTACCTCGCTTTCCGGTCCAGAACCAAATCATAAGGAGCACTATACGTTTTGTTCACGATCGTCGTCTTCTCGCCTGTCGCCAGCGATACCATATTAACAGTGTGCTCATAGAATTCCGTGAAGTACAGTTTGTTTTCGAAAGGATCAGTGGCAAAACCCGTAGACTTTCGTCCTGCAAAGAATATCTTCATTATGTCAGTATATGTGTAGATAGACGCTTGACTGATCATCAAATCAATATATATATATATATATATATATATATATATATATATATATATATATATATATATACACACACACATATATATTTATTTCTAATGCATCAGTCGGCGATATTTTGTTTTTGAAAACACGACAGTTACTCAGAGCTATTTACTTGCATGTTTTGAAATCGCCTTGGTTGGTCTGTGCTGTCAATTTCTTAAACTGGTCTTCTCCCATGAGCATTCGTTGTATTTAAGACGGCAAGTATATTTACGTCCAACTTGCTCTTCGTGAATATTACGGCTCCATTTGATCAAATGATCAATCAGGTGACAGAGCTTTAGAGCCCGAATACATCCAGGTATATGTGTGGGTGTGTTTCTCTGGCAGCTGGGACAAGACGTCTGTGATGGGCAGATTTCGTTTGGCGCAACGTTTGAGAAGTTGGACACGCCTCATGGGCCAATCGCATTAGCCAAAATGTTTGCAAAGCAGCCTGTTTTACGTTTAATGGCCAAACCCCCGATGTTCCCTGACACCTGGCCAGGAAACTGAATCCTTCAACGCGGGCGCTAAACTCGCCGAACTTATCAACTCGAGGAAGAAAGCGCTCTACGTAGTGTAGATCTTGGTAGATATGCTCTTGTATTCGTGAGGATCGGTCAACGTTTGGCCGTAGGCGCTGAAGTATATCAGGTGATGTTTTCCTTGTGGTGGTATTATCATTAAGAGTAAACTGTTATGTAAACGACTGGGCAGTTGTTCCATACCAGGGGTGTACGGGTCCAGTGACTGTGTGCTGCCCTGGCACCACGCACCCCCTCAAAGGTCATTCGTTATAGTCATAAGGATTGCAAAGCCTGGTGATCGCAGAACGCTTTAACGTCTTTGATCTTGTACAGTTGGATGCTGTTGGCATCCTTGTCGTCATGTGGAACACAGCCTTCTTCCCAGAACTTCTGCATCACCTCCTGGTTGTTTTCTTCTCACAATGACACCCACAAAGTACTAGTTGTTTTAAAATCAGAGTGACACTCCACGAGAAAGCCAGGAGCTGGACTCGACTGTCACAGGTTACGCGAGGAGCATGCCTTTGGGGTACTTTATATTTAATGGTACTTCACTCGGTGATGACATTCAAGCGTACACTCACGCCCGCACATACGAACAAGCATGCACGCATGCACGTAAACAGACACATATACAGGCACAGGCACAGGCACACGCACACGCACACACACACACACACACACACACACACACACACACACACACACAGAGTGAGAGAGATTGAGAGATTGAGAGAGAGAGAGAGAGAGAGAGAGAGAGCGCGCGAGAGCGAGAGCGAGAGTGAGAGCGAGTGAGAGACAAAGAGGCTTAGGACGATAAAACGCATAAAGAGGAAAGTAGACCAGTTTATATTGTATTATTCGGTCAAAACATGACACGTAATGTACACTTACTTAACGTTCGACATACCTGCTTTAGTGATGACTTTTATGTTAGAGCCATTCAGTGTCGCTTGTTTAATGTCTCCATTATCATTCCAGTAGATCAAGCCATTCACATCATCAACTCCGATACCCCAATTTTCCACTACAAGCACATGTTATATCGTGTCGTAGTTTATTTTAAAATACAACACTTTAATGGCGTGCATTTGTTATATCTGCTTATATGGGTCACTCTCATGAAAACTGTAATGTGATATAAGGGGTAACCACAATCAAATTGTGTCTTGAGACGATTGCATTCCGAAATGAAAGTTGAGCATGTCCTAGCTTCAAACACATCAACCAATTATCAATATCTAACATATATGTTACGTAATCAGTGTACTCAATTTAATTTAAATTAGTTACTGTTACATACAATACTCATGTTACTTAACCACCGACATATTTAGGTAATCTGCCACATTTCTGTCATATATGTACGACCCTCAGATAATCCATCAATTTACACAACCTCTATTTATATAGCAATTATGCTTCATACATTATGGCTATTTTCATTCAACCACATTAAAAAGGTTTGAAGGCACGTCACGAATGACCGTAGAAAACAACGACATCAAAATAATTCCCAACACAAAATCAGCAATACGTCCGTTCATCTTAACTGAATTGTGCCATTGTGTAACTAATGCTCATGTTAAACATGTATAAATTAGACATATATTTTTTCCAAATATGTGTTTATTTTAATTTCAAAAAAAAAAACAGCAGGACCCGTGTCAATCAAGACTGCACTAGCTGAGTTAGACTGGGCTCTATCTTGAGATGTAAGTAAACACGAAAGTTGTGACGGATACCGCCAGATGACTGTAACGGAGGAGCTGAATATCTACCAGCCCTGGAGAGCTCAGTGAAGCAATGAACTGTCTGGCATTCGGAACGTCTCCTGACAACGACTTATTTCCACCCCAAATACATAATAGCGGCAAACAGTACAAATATTGGGATTTATACTATAATCCCCAGGACATGCGCATTGCCAGCATCTTAATGAATTTGCAGTCCCACATCTGCAGAGGGTTCTGGTTGACCACATTCCTGAGACTCTCGAACACTATACCCCAGATACGTACTACACTTCGTTCACTGCAACATATGGCGTCATCTTCACATCTCACTTATTCACGAAGTGGAAGTTGAGGTATCGCCAATGCTGTCGTAGTCGTGACCAGGCTTAATAATCTCCGGACATAAAACACCTAGTTACGTTTGTAAAAAAAAGTGTGCAAGCCCATGGCAGCAACTGGATATATTTCATTTCTGATACCGCATTCACTTACTGCATGTTCGCTGAAAGATAAGGTGGCCAATTTGGATGTATTTTTAATTGCAAGCATTCCCAGCCTAAATCAAATGGTGCGCCATCTGGCTGGGCTCGTACATCACGTATCAAAGCTACTTGAAAGATAGTCTGAAACCAGTCTGCTTGACATCATGAATGCTAACAATCTCCTTGAAATATTTAAATCTGCGCCTGTTGTGGAACAGAACGACAACTTCGGGGCAGTTCACCGGCAGTATTGAGTAATTCTAGTTCTACTCGGCATGTCAACCGCCCTCGACACAGTTAATCACGAAAAACTCCTCAGCCGTCTAGAACATCACTACGGGGTGGCTGGCTCCGTGCTAGCTTGCACGCGGTCATATCTATCCGATCGGTCGCAGTGTGTGTATCTACAGGGTCAGGGTGGTGGTCCCAGCAAAATCGGCGTCGCTTGTGGCGTACCTCAATGTTCTTTACTGGGACCTCTGTTGTTCTCTGCGTACACAACTCGTATCGATGATATCGTCAGGAGACACAATTTCGGGGATTCCTCATATACGCTGACGATACCCAGTTACACATCAAATTTAAGATGACTGAAATCAACAGATTCTTGTCACTACGCTGAATTTAGCAATGCATAAACGATATTCGTGCGTGGGTGGTCGAAAATCAGTTAAAGGTGAATGACGACAAAACGTTCGGTCTTGTGTTGTCGTCACGCAATAATCGAGTCGAACCAAAACATCACAGTGATCAAAATTGGCGACTGCGCCATAACGCCAAGTCCTTCTGGAAGAAACATCGGCGTTATATTTGACCAAGAAATGTCAACGGTCAGCCATGTGAAACATGTCTGCTGTACGTCATACTACCATCTAAAGAACATTGCGTCGATCCGATCATGTCTCACCCAGAGAACCGCTGTCCGCTTTGTATATTATCTTGTCATATCGAGAATTGACTACGCGAACTGTCTCCAGTATGATCTCGTCTACAGAAAGTGCAAAACGCTGCCACAGATGGGAACATATCACACCAGTTCTCGTGATGCTGTACTGGCTTCCCGTGGCGTTTCGTGCAAAATGTGGGCTGGCGCCACCGACCTACTCGAACAAAGAGCTTCTAGGGTGTTCCGCTCAACCACGAACAATTACTTGTACGTGCCGCCATCTCGCAGCCGATACGATGACACAATGTTCTCAGTAGCTGTTCCACGACTAAGAAATTCTCTACCAAATGAAATAAAGAAAACATGTCGCCTCTTGACTTCTAAGACATGAAAAGCCACCTATTCCGGGCTAGGTGTGGAGTGTAAACACCTGTCACTTTATTTAATGTTTTATTAATGATTGATTTCATTTACCTATTCATTTCTTATACATGTTTTAAACTGATTTTATAAAATATCTTACTGATTATTTTATTATCAATGTAACATTTATTTTAATAATCATCTTTAGCTAACTCATTTATTACTATTCATTTTATACACATGTCATGTATATCATTTTCTTTAACAAATTCAAATTATAATTCCCTGTATACAAGTACAGTGACTCCGAATGTATATTTTCTAGAGTCATGGTCAACATTAGCAAGTGTCATCAACCACACAGAGAAATAGACCGTTTACACTAAGGTTAACAAACGATGTTAAGCGAGATGTCGGAATAAATTTTGACTTACGTTTACCATTTCCGGCTATGAGTGACGGAGGACCGTAGGTTTGAGGTACCGTTGACTTGACCAGTGGTAATTTCAATATCTTGTCTCTTTCACTAACGATCAGCGCGGCAGGACAAACGACACGCTCTCCAACATCTAGGGAAACACACAATAACATGTTTATAGAACATGCACGTGAAGATAATTGTAAGCGTTTGTATGTGTGTTCCTCAGTTGAAAGGTATGCTTTTATTAATAGAAATAAAACATGTTAAGCAAAGAAGTTTTCAAGCTCTAAAACTACGTTGTTAGCAACTTGTGGTATTTATATCCGTGCACACAACTTTTCACAACAAAAACTGAAACGCATAAAATACATTTTACATAGGTTTTCGGGTTTTGTTTTTTAGATGGCGCCATGAGTCACATGACCAGAAGAATTATGTGTAGACACACTCTCTACGTACACATGCTTACCCGAGTCACTTCCTTTTAATGACCGTCTCCATGTCGTACCACATGGATGAATGTCTCTAGCATGGCTGGATTATGAACTAATGAAACATTATGCGAAAGTGTGTGAAAGAAAACGCGAATATATCGAAAGGTACGAGAATAGGCGGCACACTTGGTAGGAAGTTTCGTTATGCCTATGAGTGGTGTAGTGAATGCCGCATTAATTTGCATGTTGATGTCATATTTTCTAAGGCTTTTACATTGCTTGGCTACGCCACCTATTCCAATTTTAAAAGTGAACATTTCGAGTACGTAGACGATTGATAAGAAAGAGGTGATTTTCAGTCATTGCCAAAACACTTTACTGATACAATCGTATAACAGGTGTCAAGTGTTCAGTTTAGAATTACCATGAGGGTAACATAGGAGCTTGTCATTGTGGTGCAATGTCATCAGCGATGTCCAATAATGATTATTAAAACGGGTTCCAATACATCATCCCATTAGCATTGCCTACGCACAACGGGGTCAACAGAAATAGTTCAGCTGGACTTACTTTCACAATTGAGTCCGTAGTAATAATCACTGCAGGAACAACGGTAGATGTTCATTTCCTTTGTGCACGTGCCACCGTTCAAACACGGATTTGACTTGCAAGGATCTGTAAATGTAATAGCAGTTAACACAAGAAAATATATATATATGTATATATATATATATATATATATATATATATATATATATATATATATATATATATGTATATATGTGTGTGTGTGTGTGTGTGTGTGTGTGTGTGTGTGTGTGTGTGTGTGTGTGTGTGTGTATATATATATAATGTTATGGATACTGCGATTATATGTTTGCCTGTTATAAACCTGGCATCACAAAAATGTGATTGTTGATGCTAACAGATAATTAAATTCAACTAATTAATGTATGTGTATCCGGAAGTATAACATTATTAGCCTTGCCATTAATTGTTTTGTTTTTCATTTTCCCTGAATCCATGAAATGTAACGCCCTTTAAAGACACGTACTAAGCACACACCGTTAATATTATCTAAGCTGTGCAAATGGCTATATATTTGAGAGTGAAATCACTGCAATACTATGTGACACAGTTTATAACCGGATATTATATTATTTACGATCTGCCTTTCTTAGTTTAATGTAACAGAAGCTATGCCTTATTTTCTCACTTGATTTATGTGTTTCAGCAAGGACTTGCTACTAACAGACTAACACTATTTGAAGGTCGAGCTATGCTATCTTCGAACGGTTTAATGTTAGACAATTTTTGTAATGATTGTTCAAAGTCTTATTACAACACAAACACGGATGTTAATTCTACGAAACATAATAAACTGACTACATAAACCAATGAACTAACGCTGCATACAAAGTATCTGCGACAAACTGTGCACAATGGATATACTCCATCCACGTGTACATAGTTGCAGTTTTCTATGTATACTTATGGTTAATGAAAACATACGTCTTTGTATACCGGTGCTATGACGTATTTCACTAACGTTAGAAAACAAATAAACCGACAACTTGCATCAAAGTTTCGTCACTGAATAAACACATATTTGCTTGCAGGCACAAAGATATACTTTAGCTGGACTTGCTTTCACATTTTAGTCTGGGGTTATTATCATTGCAAGTGCATCTGTAGTTATTGACATGCTTCGAGCATGCTCCACAGTTCAAACACGGATTTCATCTGAATTGTAAATGTAATAAAAGCTAGCACACGTGCAATGTCAGTAAATCTACAGTGTTATGGATATTGTGTTGGTTTATTTCCCTCACGTATATCTGGCATCCCAAAGTATGTACATGCCATACATTGAAATGAGTAACTACATAAAAACGTAACGGATGTGTATTATGAATCTTTATCGGACGTCATACTGTGAGTGAATTTAACTCTTTCTGGGTAGAGAACACCTGTTGTGTTCTCTACCCACAAAATAAACATATACTTGTATGCATACAGGTATATGTACATACATATGCATGCATTCATTTATATACACACAAACATATATATAGTTATATATATATATATATGTATATGTATATATATATATATATATATATATATATACATATACATATATATATATATATACATATAAATACATATATACATATTCATGTTAGTGTGTATGTAAATGCATTTATGATTTGAATGTCACATTATCTACGCATGAGTGTATTTAAACAATTGTTGGTATTGTATATAACTGTTTTGGTAATGTCATATATTATCTATAAGATTAAGGGAACGACACTTCCAATTATATAAGTTCCTGTATGTATATATATATATATATATATATATATATATATATATATATATACAGGAACTTATATAATTGGAAGAGCCATTGGCTAGATCCGTTTGTTACAATATAATAGTTTAAAGACGGTAATAGATATCATAGATTCAACAGAATGGGCGGAATCATGATACATCTCAGCCAAGAAAATGTCTCCCTTACCTGGTGGGTAGCAGTTGTACCCGCCGGATGGTCCTAGCCACACTGCGACGCCCTTCATGCGGTGGTAACCGTAAATGCCAATATTGTGATCCTTGCGAAGACCTCCTTCCTTCAGTTCTTGAGTAGAAATTCTAAAAGAGATATACACGTGAAAGAGAAATTGTGAAAGAGGAATTGTTGACTGGGACATTATGCAGCATTTGTATTTGCTACCCTGCCTAATTGTTTGCCTTGTTGCATTCCTTTCTGTGTGACTATCGGATTATATTGATGTGTTTCTGGATGAGTATTTTCTGTCGACCTTTTATTATTGCTTTTTATGTCTGCTAATATTATAAACATATGTATACATGTCAGTATGTGCATTCATATATGTGTTTCCGTCCGTCCGTCTTTGTGTATATATATATATATATATATATATATATATATAATATGTCTTAATAAGTGTAGATCAATGTATGCTTGTGTATGTGTACATGGAGGCGTATCGATTTACCTGACTTTACCTTTTGCTAATATTTTGTTAGGACCATAAAATGGTATCGCAGCATGGACATTGTCAATTAATGTGAACATTAATATTTACTATTTTCACTGCGGGGTTTGAATGCCACGGTTGTACTTAGTTCCTAAAGGTGCTGTCACACGTCCGAGAGACCCGGACGAGTGACTCGGATGAAAGCATGAAAATCGTATGTGTGGCGCAAAATCGGCCTAAAAATCGTATGTGTGACATGTAGTCCGTGTCACTCGTACGAGGCACTCGTACTAGTGACTCGAAGTCAACAACCAATAAGATGACAGCACTGAATTAAACTTCGATATTCTTAAAAATGGCAGGTACTGATTTGCAAAACTCTCGCTTCCAATTTTTGTCGAGATTTACGTTGAACATTTCGCTATGGAATGGTGCAAACCCACGTTACAGAGACAGAGGCATCGGTTACGAATAGCCTGCAAGTTCTCATTATTGACGCCCCTTGAAGGAATGTTCACAAATATGGATAAATATATCTCAGAAATTCTAGCAACGCCAAGTTAACGACCCCCAACGTTGTTACCGTCGGCGTCGAATGATGGCTGGATCGTTCAAACTTCAATGTCAGAGCACTGTCAGAAGTAAGTAGAGACAGCGACGTCGTGAAATTAGGATCACTCGATTAACTGTTGTTTAGTTTCCCACAATATTATTATTTTTAACGTTTTAATCCATAAAACAGTGCTTGTCTGAACACACGTTACCAATGAGTGAATGACACTTCCACGAGCACTGCACTGCACTGGGGACTGTGTCTGTGACTGTCAGTGGGAATTATTTTTGAATGTCTAATTAAATACAAAATATACACTCATGACCTAAAATGTAAACTAGATAAAGGTCGTCCGTACCCCTTGTTTACACCTCATAAGGAATAGCTTTACATTGTGTCTGTGGCTCATAACACGAGAAAAATGTAATGTGCTGTCAATTCAGGTAGGACACACGTTTTTGAACATGGCCTTTTTTGTGAACTTGTGATTTTGCCACCTGTTTTCATAAGAAACATGTTCTAGTTCCTTAACATTGTGTTTTCTTAACCTTAACGTAATAGGTGTGACTGATTTAGTACATAGATGTGATATGAAAAAAATATGAATACTAATTTCTGGACACGGTAATTGGAAGGATATTTAGTGCACAGTCAGTGCAGGTACGACACGAAATAACTCTGATAAGATCCTCATATATGTATGGGGTATGCGTTATTAATAATACCAATGTGTAATATACATACAAGTGTTTGCGTCTGCCCTTTTTTCAGGAAAAACAGGCCACAATGATGCATGGACGAGATTATGATACAAATCATGGATATCTTGCATGAAGACTACATATCACTGGTTCCAACCGAAGGAGTGATATTGGTGTGAACACTTTATTTGTGTGTTGCCGCTCATTAGAAATGTATGTTGATGAGATGATATCACATAAATAAAATAACACAACATTGTTTCAGAAGCTGGGACATTATCTACTACTTCAATATACCCATTGTTTCCTTTGTCTATAGTAGTATGATATTGTTTAAGACAGAATTGGAATTTCACAGTTGTACCTCTTAACTAAGCAATTGCTCAATATATTTAGATTCCTTATTGTTATGAACTTCACTCTGTCTAAAAGTGTGATCCAAATCGTTTGGTATTGTGTTCATAGATGCAAGAAAATATAATTTGTTGTAAAAACATTGTCAGGGTCACACAGCTTCCTTCCATGGATTGCTATACAACAAAAGGATTTTTTATTTAATTTTGGGCAACCGACCATTTTGCTTTATCTGACATTTTCATATATTTAATTAATGTTTTAACACCTTATGACTAAATGATTTATGAAGATGTGTTATTTATTATTAACTGAATTAATTACTTCATAAACAACCGGATCATGGGCATTTTTTTGCAATGAAAAATCAAGTCAGTAACTTCTCGAAAGCATACCTTGCTCGAGGCCATTGAACATAATATGCAACATCGTTCACTATTGCTATTTGTTTTGGATTCCCAGTCGTTTGGTACACTTTTTCGTTTTTGCCGAAGAAGTCGGAACAGTTTATAGTCTTAGGACCTGTAACAAAAACAGTTGCATTAAAGTTATGATAATAGTAATTTTAATGATAATTGTAATAGCAATAGCATTACTAATGATACAACTACTACACAATATTATTTTTACTGCAGCAATTTAATATTATTAAAAAAAAAAAAATAGTTTATTCATTTATTCAATTCGTTATTTTAGTTATGCCAATTCGGATACAATGTTCGTTTTGTGGGTTTACTGAGGACGGTACATTTTGTTAATGGCTTTCATTTCAAAATGATAATGCTAACCAATTACTCTGTTTTCAGTCTCCACAGGAAATACCGGGGTCATGCACCCTGTTCTCCAATACCTTCCATTATTCTTTACTTAGTAAGTGTACTTGCTTCTAGTAGATATATATGGGAACTGAAATCGGCTTGTTATTGGAATCGTATCCAACTCATTTCATATGCCTCGTGATCAATCAGTAGGGACTTAAATTAGTCTGTGCATTATTGAAACATATTTTTAGTCACACTTAACCATGATGACATATTAAAGTTGTTCATGTTACGCTAGGTTTAATTGATGATCATGTTTATATAATTTCATGTTGATATATCCTTTGCAAAACAGTATTATTTGCAATATTGTATTATATTCAAAATATAAATATATGTTAATCTACAGAACAATGCATTTAATGTAGTTGATCACTGACACGTGACTTATATGGGTGAGCCAGTATATGGTCAGTAGGTATATGTCAGAGTTGCTCAAAGCTCTTGATGGAATTACAAGATTATCCATTGTGTTCCTACAGGTGTCACATAACATATAACCAAAGGTGGCGTAGTTGTTTTCCAAATGTATGTCGTAGGGACTAGTACAAACAAGTTACCTGCTCTCCCATATTTGCTCGTTTTTACTATTATTTTGTTCTACAGGTACATGTCAAATCACATTCCGGGAAGCTTTCAGGGCACCCAAACGTCATGACAACAATGGGTGTCGCCTGACTGTTTTCATGCACACTTGAATAACTTGCACTTTGCTGGAGCTCACAGCTTATAGGAAAGACAGCTAACACTGGGTCTACTTTTAATGACAGGATCTGTATTTAGGTGACAGTACCAATGACATGCATTGTTATCTCACTTGCATAATGTTATCGCGCATGTAAACATCCGGTTTCATAGAGCCTGCTTGCGACATCTTAGCTGGCGATAACTCGTCGAAAGCCTAAAATGTCGTAAAGTTAAGCTCGTTGCGTTTCAAGAGACTGCTCCATAGTTGCTCTTACGCTACGCCATGCATTTAGTAGGCGTAACGTTACGCTCGTTGAAATAATTACGTGATCGTCGCAACGTTCGCTACCGCCAGGCCCACTGTCGACTTAATTATTTGTTATGTTTACATTGGATAGCCTTTATAGTGATCATAGCTTCTCATTTGCTAAACGAATGGCAAAGTGAGCAGCTAAAGTGAAAAAGACTACAAATACAGGGACCCCCACCGCGACATAATTAGCGTGATGTTGTTATTCCAGTTGGATGCAGTATATCTCATGACGCGTACCGTATACAACCCAACATATCCTCTGTTTCTTAAAGTTAATGGAGATTGATAAGGCTTTCCGTATTTTTAGTAGTGGCAGTTTCATCAGGCCACTTCCGTCCAGATGCACCTTGTAGACGTAGGTCGCTGAATAAAACAGTAACCTGACAAAAAATGCAAACAAAAGTATAAAGATTATAACAATTTACAAACGAGTGTGTCAATGTTAACGTGTGTATGGGAATATCAGCATCAAGTCATTCATCCGTCCAACCGTTATTGCTACCATATCACAAACAAACAAACACGCACAAACAAACAGTCGGTCGATCGATCGATCAATCAATCCATCGATCGAACGATCAATCAATCAATTAATCGATCGATCGATCGATCGATCAATCAATCAATCAATCAATATTTTATTTTACAAACCACATGATACAGAACTTACTATAAACAACAGTATATAATGTTACGAAAAGGGGTATACATAAGAACTTATCTGATGAGTTTGTATACTCCAATCAGACTTAATTATTTCCCAATTATTAAATTTTTACATACTTTAATTTTGCTATAATGCTAAATAGTACAATATTTAGTAATTACAGTGTATAATTCAGAATACACTTAATACTGTCTGTGTTTGTAACCAACTATATCAATATTCCATACAACAATCTCATATTTACTAATCCTATTGATTTATTTATTTATTAAGAGAAGCGGATATTTCACAATTGTTCCTACTGACATGTACCGAGTTACAACTGTGTACACCATAATTTAACACGCATCGGGATTTCACATTAGTGCGCACGCTTTGTCGTGCAAACTGGCATTCTGATGTGTAAGAATACATTGTGGTATTATACAGCTGTCTTTGCACATTGGCAGGTACTGACATAGTTTGAAAAACTGTAAATATAATTCACGTGGTGTTTGTATTTCACTATACTGTATCGATTAAATACCATATTACTGTGCCACAAATGTAAGATAAAAACATAATAACGCGAGCACATCGTCCGTGATGAATAGATGAAGCAACACAAATTATGCGATTTATTTATAGTTACTTACACCAGTAGTAAGTGGTTTGTATTTGGTTAATTCACATAGCGGTGTTCAGTGTTACCTTGCTTTCCGGTCCAGAACCAAATCATAAGGAGCACTATACGTTTTGTTCACGATCGTCGTCTTCTCGCCTGTCGCCAGCGATACCATATTAACAGTGTGCTCATAGAATTCCGTGAAGTACAGTTTGTTTTCGAAAGGATCAGTGGCAAAACCCGTAGACTTTCGTCCTGCAAAGAATATCTTCATTATGTCAGTATATGTGTAGATAGACGCTTGACTGATCATCAAATCAATATATATATATATATATATATATATATATATATATATATATATATATATATATATATATATATACACATATATATATTTATTTCTAATGCATCAGTCGGCGATATTTTGTTTTTGAAAACACGACAGTTACTCAGAGCTATTTACTTGCATGTTTTGAAATCGCCTTGGTTGGTCTGTGCTGTCAATTTCTTAAACTGGTCTTCTCCCATGAGCATTCGTTGTATTTAAGACGGCAAGTATATTTACGTCCAACTTGCTCTTCGTGAATATTACGGCTCCATTTGATCAAATGATCAATCAGGTGACAGAGCTTTAGAGCCCGAATACATCCAGGTATATGTGTGGGTGTGTTTCTCTGGCAGCTGGGACAAGACGTCTGGGATGGGCAGATTTCGTTTGGCGCAACGTTTGAGAAGTTGGACACGCCTCATGGGCCAATCGCATTAGCCAAAATGTTTGCAAAGCTCCCTGTTTTACGTTTAATGGCCAAACCCCCGATGTTCCCTGACACCTGGCCAGGAAACTGAATCCTTCAACGAGGGCGCTAAACTCGCCGAACTTATCAACTCGAGGAAGAAAGCGCTCTACGTAGTGTAGATCTTGGTAGATATGCTCTTGTATTCGTGAGGATCGGTCAACGTTTGGCCGTAGGCGCTGAAGTATATCAGGTGATGTTTTCCTTGTGGTGGTATTATCATTAAGAGTAAACTGTTATGTAAACGACTGGGCAGTTGTTCCATACCAGGGGTGTACGGGTCCAGTGACTGTGTGCTGCCCTGGCACCACGCACCCCCTCAAAGGTCATTCGTTATAGTCATAAGGGTTGCAAAGCCTGGTGATCGCAGAACGCTTTAACGTCTTTGATCTTGTACAGTTGGATGCTGTTGGCATCCTTGTCGTCATGTGGAACACAGCCTTCTTCCCAGAACTTCTGCATCACCTCCTGGTTGTTTTCTTCTCAAAATGACACCCACAAAGTACTAGTTGTTTTAAAATCAGAGTGACACTCCACGAGAAAGCCAGGAGCTGGACTCGACTGTCACAGGTTACGCGAGGAGCATGCCTTTGGGGTACTTTATATTTAATGGTACTTCACTCGGTGATGACATTCAAGCGTACACTCACGCCCGCACATACGAACAAGCATGCACGCATGCACGTAAACAGACACATATACAGGCACAGGCACAGGCACAGGCACACGCACACGCACACGCACACACACACACACACACACACACAGAGTGAGAGAGATTGAGAGAGAGAGAGAGAGAGAGAGAGAGAGCGCGCGAGAGCGAGAGCGAGAGTGAGAGCGAGTGAGAGACAAAGAGACTTAGGACGATAAAACGCATAAAGAGGAGAGTAGACCAGTTTATATTGTATTATTCGGTCAAAACATGACACGTAATGTACACTTACTTAACGTTCGACATACCTGCTTTAGTGATGACTTTTATGTTAGAGCCATTCAGTGTCGCTTGTTTAATGTCTCCATTATCATTCCAGTAGATCAAGCCATTCACATCATCAACTCCGATACCCCAATTTTCCACTACAAGCACATGTTATATCGTGTCGTAGTTTATTTTAAAATACAACACTTTAATGGCGTGCATTTGTTATATCTGTTTATATGGGTCATTCTCATGAAAACTGTAATGTGATATAAGGGGTAACCACAATCAAATTGTGTCTTGAGACGATTGCATTCCGAAATGAAAGTTGAGCATGTCCTAGCTTCAAACACATCAACCAATTATCAATATCTAACATATATGTTACGTAATCAGTGTACTCAATTTAATTTAAATTAGTTACTGTTACATACAATACTCATGTGACTTAACCACCGACATATTTAGGTAATCTGCCACATTTCTTTCATATATGTACGACCCTTAGATAATCCATCAATTTACACAACCTCTATTTATATAGCAATTATGCTTCATACATTATGGCTATTTTCATTCAACCACATTAAAAAGGTTTGAAGGCACGTCACGAATGACCGTAGAAAACAACGACATCAAAATAATTCCCAACACAAAATCAGCAATACGTCCGTTCATCTTAACTGAATTGTGCCATTGTGTAACTAATGCTCATGTTAAACATGTATAAATTAGACATATATTTTTTCCAAATATGTGTTTATTTTAATTTCAAAAAAAAAACAGCAGGACCCGTGTCAATCAAGACTGCACTAGCTGAGTTAGACTGGGCTCTATCTTGAGATGTAAGTAAACACGAACGTTGTGACGGATACCGCCAGATGACTGTAACGGAGGAGCTGAATATCTACCAGCCCTGGAGAGCTCAGTGAAGCAATGAACTGTCTGGCATTCGGAACGTCTCCTGACAACGACTTATTTCCACCCCAAATACATAATAGCGGCAAACAGTACAAATATTGGGATTTATACTATAATCCCCAGGACATGCGCATTGCCAGCATCTTAATGAATTGGCAGTCCCACATCTGCAGAGGGTTCTGGTTGACCACATTCCTGAGACTCTCGAACACTATACCCCAGATACGTACTACACTTCGTTCACTGCAACATATGGCGTCATCTTCACATCTCACTTATTCACGAAGTGGAAGTTGAGGTATCGCCAATGCTGTCGTAGTCGTGACCACGCTTAATAATCTCCGGACATAAAACACCTTGTTACGTTTGTAAAAAAAAGTGTGCAAGCCCATGGCAGCAACTGGATATATTTCATTTCTGATACCGCATTCACTTACTGCATGTTCGCTGAAAGATAAGGTGGCCAATTTGGATGTATTTTTAATTGCAAGCATTCCCAGCCTAAATCAAATGGTGCGCCATCTGGCTGGGCTCGTACAGCACGTATCAAAGCTACTTGAAAGATAGTCTGAAACCAGTCTGCTTGACATCATGAATGGTAACAATCTCCTTGAAATATATAAATCTGCGCCTGTTGTGGAACAGAACGACAACTTCGGGGCAGTTCACCGGCAGTATTGAGTAATTCTAGTTCTACTCGGCATGTCAACCGCCCTCGACACAGTTAATCACGAAACACTCCTCAGTCTTCTAGAACATCACTACGGGGTGGCTGGCTCCGTGCTAGCATGCACGCGGTCATATCTAACCGATCGGTCGCAGTGTGTGTATCTACAGGGTGGTGCTCCCAGCAAAATCGGCGTCGCTTGTGGCGTACCTCAATGTTCTTTACTGGGACCTCTGTTGTTCTCTGCGTACACAACTCATATCGGTGATATCATCAAGAGACACAATTTCGGGGCTTCCTCCTATACGCTGACGATACCCAGCTATACATCAAATTTAAGATGACTGAAATCAACAGATTCTTGTCAATAGGCTGAATTTAGCAATGCATACACGATATTCGTGCGTGGGTGGTCGAAAATCAGTTAAAGGCGAATGACGACAAAACGTTCGGTCTTGTGTTGTCGTCACGCAATAATCTAATCGAACCAAAACATCACCGTGATCAAAATTGGCGACTGCGCCATAACGCCAAGTCCTACTGGAAGAAACATCGGCGTTATATTTGACCAAGAAATGTCAACGGTCAGCCATGTGAAACATGTCTGCTGTACGTCATACTACCATCTAAAGAACATAGCGTCGATCCGATCATGTCTCACCCAGAAAACCGCTGTCCGCTTTGTATATTATCTTGTCATATCGAGAATTGACTACGCGAACTGTGTCCAGTATGATCTCATCTACAAAAAGTGCAAAACGCTGCCACAGATGGGAACATATCACACCAGTTCTCGTGAAGCTGTACTGGCTTCCCGTGGCGTTTCGTGCAAAACGTGGGCTGGCGCCACCGACCTACTCGAACAAAGAGCTTCTAGGGTGTTCCGCTCAACCACGAACAATTACTGGTACGTGCCGCCATCTCGCAGCCGATACGATGACAGAATGTTCTCAGTAGCTATTCCACGACTAAGAAATTCTCTACCAAATGAAATAAAGAAAACATGTCGCCTCTTGACTTCTAAGACATGAAAAGCCACCTATTCCGGGCTAGGTTTGGAGTGTAAACACCTGTCAGATTATTTAATGTTTTATTAATGATTGATTTCGTTTACCTATTTATTTCTTATACATGTTTTAAACTGATTTTATAAAATATCTTACTGATTATTTTATTATCAATATAACATTTATTTTAATAATCATCTTTAGCTAACTCATTTATTACTATTCATTTAATACACATGTCATGTATATCATTTTCTTTAACAAATTCAAATTATAATTCCCTGTATACAAGTACAGTGACTCCGAATGTATATTTTCTAGAGTCGTGGTCAACATTAGCAAGTGTCATCAACCACACAGAGAAATAGACCGTTTACACTAAGGTTAACAAACGATGTTAAGCAAGATGTCGGAATAAATTTTGACTTACGTTTACCATTTCCGGCTATGAGTGAGGGAGGACCGTAGGTTTGAGGTACCGTTGACTTGACCAGTGGTAATTTCAATATCTTGTCCCTTTCACTAACGATCAGCGCGGCAGGACAAACGACACGCTCTCCAACATCTAGGGAAACACACAATAACATGTTTATAGAACATGCACGTGAAGATAATTGTAAGCGTTTGTATGTGTGTTCCTCAGTTGAAAGGTATGCTTTTAGTAATAGAAATAAAACACGTTAAGCAAAGAACTTGTCTAGCTCTAAAACTACGTTGTTAGCAACTTGTGGCATTTATGTCCGTGCACACAACTTTTTACAACAAAAACTGAAGCGCAAAAAATACATTTTACATAGGTTGTCGGGTTTTGTTTTTTAGATTGCGCCATGAGTCACATGACCAGCAGAATTATGTGTAGACACACTCTCTACGTACACATGCTTACCCGAGTCAGTTACTTTTAATGACCGTCTTCATGTCGTACCACATGGATGAACGTCTCTAGCATGGCTGGATTATGAACTAATGAAACATCTTGCGAAAGTATGTGAAAGAAAACGCGAATATCTCGAAAGGTACGAGAATAGGCGGCACACTTGAGTGAGTGGTGTAGTGAATGCCTCATTAATTTGCCTGTTGATGTCATGTTTTGTAAGGTTTTTATATTGCTTGGCTACGCCACCTATTCCAATTTTTAGAGTGAACATCTACGAGTATGTAGACGATTGATAAGAATAAGGTGATTTTCAGTTATTATCAACGCACTTTACTGATACAAGCGTATTAGAATTACCATGAGGGTTACTTTGGAGCTTGTCATTGCGATGCAGTGCAATCAGCGATGTGCAACAATGATGCCATTAGGAACATACATATTAAAACGGGTTCTAATACATTCTACCAATAGCAGTGCCTACGCATAACGGGGTGAACAGAAATAGTTCGGCTGGACTTACTTTCACAGTTGAGTCCGTAGTAATTATCACTGCAGGAACAACGGTAGATGTTGAATTCCTGAGTGCACGTTCCACCGTTCAAACACGGATTTGATTCGCAAAGATCTGTAAATGTAATAGCAGTTAACACAAGTAAAATACAGATATATAATGTTATTGATACTGTGATGAAATATGTCCCTGTTATAAACGTGGCATCACAAAAATGTCATTGTTGATGCTAACAGACAATGAAATTAGAATCTATATTTTCAACTAATTAATGTATGTGTATCCGGAAGTATAACAATATTAGCCTTGTCATTAAATTTGCTTTTATAATTTACTTTTTTTTTAAATCCATGAAAACGCCGTTAATATTATCTACGCTGTGCAAATGTATATATTTCTGACAGTGTAATCACTGCAATACTATGTGACACAGTTTACAACCGTATATTATATTATTTACGATCTGCCTTTCTTAGTTTAATGTAACAGAAGCGATGCCTTATTTTCTCACTTGACTTATATGTTTCAACAAGGACTTGCTATCAACAGACTAACACAATTTGAAGGTCGAGCTATGCTATCTCCGAACGGTTCAATGTTAGGCAATTTTTGTAATGATTGTTCGTGTTATTATTGCACAAACACGGACGTTAATTCTACGAAACATAATAAACTGACTACGTAAACCAATGAACTAACGCTGCATACCAAGTATCTGCGACAAACTGTGCACAATGGATATACTCCATCCACGTGTAGATAGTCGCAGTTGTCTATGCATAAGTGTAGCTAATGGAAACATATGACTCTGTATACCGATGCTATGACATACCTCACTAACAGCAGACAACAAATAAACTGACAACATGCATCAACATTTCTTCACTGAATTAGCAAACATTCATACGAAGCATACAGAAATATTTTAGCTTGAGTTGCTTTCGCATTTTAGTCCGAAGTAATGATCATTGCAAGTGCGTGTATATTTGTTGATTTCCTTTGTGCACGTTTCATCGTTCAAACTCAGATTGCTTAGCAACGATAATCAACAATCTGAATGTTGGACAGATAGAAATAAGGAGGAACAGATTCTCGAGAAAACAGAGATGAGGATGTTGATAAGTATTAAAGGAGACAAGCAAAGAGTGTGGACATCAGAAAGGAGATAGGAATGAACAGCATACAAGAGAAAGTCAGAGAAATGAGACTAACGCTGGTATAGACACATGCAGAGAATGGAAGAAAACAACGAAGTGATAACAGTTGTTGACATGAGAGTGCCAGGAAAAAGACCAAGGGGGGAGACCAAGAGGGAGATGGATGGATTGCGTCCGAAGGGATATCCAGGCACTGCGGAGGATGCACAGGACAGAACATTGTGGAAATCAAGAATTCGGGCCGCTGACCCCACCTAGTGGAAAAAAGCGAAGAAGGTATATATATATATATATATATATATATATATATATATATATATATATATATATATATATATATATATATATATATATATTGCTTCCCTAATACAAACCCTGTGTAATTAAAATGTAATTGTTTACGCTAACACACATTGATATTAGAAACTTGATCAACTAATTAAAGGATGTGTTTCCGGAAGTATAAACTATATTTTTAATCAAAGTACTAAATAGTTTACTAATTTGTATTACATTATCCCTAAATCCATGAAATGTAACTAAATAAAAAAACAATTAGGGGCTCCAGTACGGTTTTATGTGGTACCCCATGGGTGATATGAATTGGTTTGGATGTTGATCTTTTTATTACAAAGTGTTGAGTTCTTTCTGCAAGGAAACGTTCTATCCATGACGATATTGGGCATGTGATGCCATAGTATTTTAGTTTGTGGTTTAGTCTAGAATGGCCATGTCTACATATTTCTTCAAGGGATTTGCATATGTCGTGAACATTTTAATTGAGTTTCTTTTTATCCTTTTCATTGGAATCCATGTTGGTGGTCAGTTAGAATGTGGTGATGTTCAAGGTATTTCATGGTGTGGCTATGAATTATGTGTTCAAGAAGTTTGGAAAGTACAGGTGTCGACGATATTGGTCTGTAGTTGGATGTTTCTGCCCTATTTCCTTTCTTAAAAATGGCTGTTATGTTTGCTTCTTTCCAGGCATCGGGATTTGACCAGAGTCAACTGATGATTGGAAGATGTCATGCTTTACTGGTGTCAGGTAGAATGTATATTTATTTAGGAAATATGGTGGATTGCCAACTGGTCTTTGTCGTTTAGATGTTAATTTGTGAGAGTTGGTCATGTCAGTCTGTATGTGAATGTATTTGTGATTTCAATATCACAGTATTTACGAATGAACGTATTCATGTACGTATGTATGAATGTATATATGAATGAATATATGTATGTATGTATGTATGTATGTATGTATGTATGTATGTATGTATGTGTGTATGTATGTCTGTATGTATGTACGTACGTACGTACTTATGTATGTATGTATGTATGTATGTACGTACGTACGTACGTACGTACGCACGTATGTATATATGTATGTATGTATGTATGCATGGTTGCAAGTATCCATGAGTATATATTTGGAAGAGGCATTGCCTCAATATGCTTGATAGAAAATAAAAGTATCAAGATTGTCATAGCTATCAAAGGTTCAACACAAAGAGCAGGAATGTCGAGAAATATCAGACAAAACAGGTTATTTTCTACCTGGAAAGCAGTTATACCCGCCGGATGGTCCTAGCCACACTGCGATGCTATTGAAGACGATTTTCCTGTCAGTGTTACCATAGTGATGCTTGCGAAGACCTCCAACCTTCAGTTCTATAGTACTGATTCTGAAAGAGAGATATATGTGAAAGAGGAATTATTGAGTGGGTGATATAATATATTTATTCAGGATGGCTCAGCTAAATACAGTGTACATTAAAATTTACACTAGATTTATTTTCAGTGACGTCCTCATACACACAATCGTACAGACATGCAATATTAAAATATGTAAAATAGTAAGATGTAACATAAATAAAATATAAATTAAGTTAAAACATAAAATCTACAATAAGACAATCTACGAGGTAAGGTGCCAACAACACAGTTTGTTGAAGTATTCTATATAGCGTGGTTAAAACATGTTTTACATTTATCTTTGAACTCTTTGTAGCTTTGGCTAGTTTTGACAGTGTTATTTAGATTATTGAAAAATCACAGCTCCCTCGTAGCAGAAAAGGTTCTTAGCGGCACTGCAGCTAACACGTGGTATAAACAGATTACAGTTAGCAGTTCTTGAAGTTAAAGTTTTTAGCACGTATACATTTTCCCCGGTGATATGAGGGAACAACCTCCAACAGGCATTTGCCAACCATTAACTTTGGGAGGTTTCATAGTTTGTTTGTTTTTCAGTCCACCCGCCCTCCCGCCGTACAATTTTCTGCATGTATGTCTCTCTGCCTGTTTGTTTCCATTATCGCATTCAAGTTTGTCTGCCTGCCCGATTGTGTGTGTGTGCGTTCGTGCGTTCGTGCGTTCGTGCGTGCGTGCGTGCGTGCGTGCGTGCGTGCGTGCGTGTGTGTGTATGACTATTTTCTCTCGATCTTCGTATATTGCTTGTAATGTCGGCTATTGAGTAACTTCACATTTAAATACGTTGAAGAAGATGGCATAAAGAGAACAATAATCAATTTATCCAACAAAAGTAGCTAACAATATGAAGGTCTCTCCACTAATTTCCTAAACATTCTTGATCCAGCACTAATCAAAGGAATATTTCCTAATAAACTAAAACTTGCAAAGATAGTCCCAGTCTATAAAAAGTGAAACAACAATAATCAGTAATTATAGGCCAATTTCTCTTCTACCAGCTATTCAAAAGTACTTGAACAGATTATATTTGAACAATTTACATCGTACTTCAAAGACTAAATATGTTTGTTTGATCATCGGTATGGTTTCCGACCGAAATATTCAACAGAATATGCGGCACTTGAATTAATAAATATATATTATATATATATTATATATTATATATATACACTGTATATATATATATATATATATATATATATATATGCACTGTATATATATATATATATATATACATCAATGATTTTTCTCGAGCAACTAGTGTCTAACTGAATGACACAACATCAATAAATCATAACTAAATGTAATACAATCTAAATGCATGATATTAAAAGAAATACAGACACTCACCCTGAAGATAGACAATATAGATATTGAACAAGTTGCGGATTTTAATACAAATTTAAACTGATAAAATCACATTGAAAAATATCAAATGCGTGTTCTAAAAGAAATTGGAATTTTACATATTAAACAAAATATTATATATTTTATTAACAGTGCAACACGTTAATTATTGCATCATGGAATGGAGCTTTGAATCAAACAGAATAAAATCATTAAAAGCCCTGAGAATCATTATTTTAAGTAACTACATTTCCCTTACTTAACTACAAAATTAACTTATTAAAATAGATATCCTTAGATTACAATTAAAATTGTACTATAAATATCTACACCACGACGATAAAATATACACTAATCAAGTTAAACATGCCTTAGCATAGTTCGCCACTATTATTAAACAACCTACCTGAAGTAGTTAAAGAAAAACTTCTCTCACATAGTACACGGGGATTTGCGTAGTATGTTAAACTGCATTTCTTATAAATTTGTCAAGTAGCATGTATTACAGAAAACTGTTATGTATGCAACATAAAAAAACCACTTATCAACTTTATGCAGTATGTATATTTAAAACACTGCCTTAATGTTACAATAACCCTCCCTCACTCCCCCTCTCTCTCTGGAAGAATTCGTTTTAAATTATGAATAATGTTGTATGACATTTCTTGAAAAGTGGTTCCTCGATATCGACTAGCATGTTCGTAGAAGTCTCCTGATCGTACGTTGTATTTGTAGTTATTTTACAGTATCACCTTGTTTGCTGTGATTTTTATATTTCTATTGCTTCTGAGTTGTTTGACATGGATAAAATGTATGCATTGTTTGAAATACTGGTCGAATCAAACATAATTCTTCTTCTTCTATTAAGTTATGTCTATCTTTCTGTATGTGCATTCATCGGAGTATTTATGTATGTATGTATGTATGTATGTATGTATGTATATATATATATATATATATATATATATATATATATATATATATATATATATATACGTAATAACAATATTTACACAAAATTATTGTGAAAGACATGCTGCAATTTTATATGATATATTAATATATATTCCCAAATCGCGCTATATACGTACAAAATATCTTTTACGATATATATATATATATATATATATATATATATATATGGCGATTCGTTCTACTTGCAATGTTTACATAACATATCTAAGAACGTACCTAATTTTTACATTATAAAGTTCAACAAACGGTTGATACGTGTACGACTTCACCCAGATATACCGATACCAGTATAAATATAAATAAAATGATTTTAACAATATCAACCTAAATACTTATGAAGGAAATGTTGCACGTAATCATGCAACATTTGTTTCATAATTATTGTATAGCGCATACAATATAAACTTACGTATATATAATTATATATTGCGCTATATAAGAGCACCATTTTTTCATTATTATTTTGGTTATTATTGTTATTGCATTCCATTATACTTACATCGAATGTTGGTATAAAATACTATTTATAGTTAAAAAGGAAACGTGGCTGTATTGTCAGACATGCCACATGATACGGATTACCCGTATCCGATACGGATTTTGGCCGTTTTTAAGTGATACGGCCGTACTCCTTTTGATACGGATTTTAACTAAATTTATGGATACATTATTTTTAACCACATTATATCCTTGTATGCGTCACAAAACTACAGCACAATGGAATAATCGTTTACTGTTAGTGACTAAGTAAATCGATTCGAAACGAACGAACTATACCACCGATTAGTTTATTGCAGCGTAATAGATGGCTAGCTGGTAAATTTGTTGTTCTGAAAATTGCGGCAGGTGGTTCAACGGGTGGGAACGGGGCGCGTGGCAGGCGCGTGAAGATTATGAAAAGCAGTACAGGAAATGGAGTTCGATGCCGCGAAATCGCCTGTAGGCCTATTTCGGATTTCAAGGTGTTGACGCTTGCCAATGAAACTTCGATATTCGCGCGAACTGCTGAGATAAATGGTTATTATTTGATGACACTATTTTGCGGTACGCAGTTTAAACGTGCTGAAATGAACTAAAACGTCGGTAATTTTCCAGTTAACTGACCAACATTATATGGGCCTTTTCAAAACGGTTTTATCACCTATTTTATGTGTATGTGTTTGGAATGTCATTCTGCATCACACCCGCTAAAACTAAGTCGGATATCGTTTTTAAAAATTGTAATTTATATCAAGTTTATGTCATCGAATCGACGTAAATAAGCCGATGTCACTGGGAGTGAGCTGCATAGCGCTCCCCAGACCTATCACAACCGCAAAGGCGATGTCTTGCGATTTGCGAATATGTCCCCAAAACTAATGCTAACTTGTATTTCTATATAATGCAGATATATTTGTTTTCAGCATAATATTTTTTAAATATGGCTAATTGTTTTTTCGACTTCGCAATACAACGCTAGACAGCGCCTTTGACAAAACCGGGATTTGATGCCCCGATGTGTCTGGGCTGCGCTAACTGCTCGCGCCTTGTGACATCGGCTTATTTACGTCGAGTCGACGGCATTAAATTGATTGAACACAATACAAAATATATGTATCTGACTTCTTTTTAGAGGGAGTGGTGCAGAATTACATTCCTAACACATATACATACGTTTTGAAAAGGTTTTAATAACTTAGGCCAGTTAACTGGAAGATCTGATTAGTGATACGGATTGATATGGATTCTTACAGAATTTTAGGTCAAAAATACGGACTGCCATCCAAAAATGTGGCACGTCTGTATTGTTGTAGTCTAAAATATAAAAATATAATGGAATTGTGAATGTAACCATGTTACATTGGTTCGGATAATTGTATTACTCGTCCAACGATACGACACACTTTTGGGAAACGTGTCGAATAAATCGCTCAGCGAATTTGTGTCGCTATGGAGTAGCTGTTAACTAGCGTTCTCTTCGCCAATAAACTGCCACCAAAATTTAAATGGCATAACCGTGTGTCGTAACGTCAGCCGCCGTTAAAGTATAAACTGTTAAATAAACAATGCACTTTAGGCACAGCATAGTGTCTTATACAATGTGTTGCCCCGCCTCTTCAAATGGATCGACAATACCATGTAATTGAACGCACGCTGAAATTGGGTTGCGTTTCATCTTAGAAAATCTTGAGCATAATCAAGATTTTGTGTTTTCATATTTAGTTTGGCATCAGATCGGGGCCTGTTCTCTACATACGGCCTTGAATAAATAGGTAATCAAAATAATGCATCATCATTGTGCAGCCATAGCTTTCCGTGGTTGGGCAAAAGCCTCAGCATGTTGCTTCCACATCTGCCTGTGTTGCGCTATCCTCTGCCATATTGTACCCTTCTAGTAGTCGTCTAGTTCGTCTCTCCACCGACTCGCCGGCTTTCCTCTAGGTCTTTTCCTTTTGTATGGTTTCCAGGTGGTGATACGGAATGTCCATCGGTTATCTCATATCATGCTGACGTGCCCTGCCCAGGTCCACTATCGTCTCATAACATGGTCAATCACGTCTGTGACCTTTGTCTTGTCTCTTACCCGACATTTGTTTTTATGTCCCGTTATATGATGTTTAAAACATACTCCTTTCCATATGTATTTGTTTGTGCGGCTGCAAGCTTTTTCTATCCTTGAGGGGTGAGTGTCCATGTTTCAGCGAAGTACACAGTTGCTGCAAGTACGCATGACTTGTAGACTTGTTTCTTCAAGAATGTTCCAATGTTAACTTGTTGTATATATGTAGATGTAGATGAAGCTTTCAACGTTCTCGCTTTCCATCATCACATTGGTCTTCAACTTGTTCATATTCAGGCCCTTATTTTTACTTGTGGTCAGGTAATTCTAGTAGCATTTGTTGTAGTTCATGTTGTGTATTAGCGCATATGAGGTTGTCGTCTGCGAATCGAAGATGACTCAGATATTCGTAACCATACACTCCTGAAATTAAGAGTTTTATTTTGCTGATGAATTTTCTTTTCTGTTGCGGTCCATAAAAACAAAATCTTAATTAGAGTCGTTGATGTTTCAATATTTATATTAGTAAGCCTCTAGACGTTGTTCATAATATGAATACCTCCCAAAACAAACTACCAGGTTTCTGTCATATATCACACAAAGAAACATATCATACAAAGAAATAGCAACGAAGTAACTGTTCGATTTATTACCTAGTTGGATACAGTTGAACGACATATGCCATATCGTTCACTATTGCTACTGCTCGTGCAGCCGAATATGTTGAGTACGTCTGTCCGTGTTGACCTAAGTAGTCGGAACATTGTACTAAACCAGGACCTGTAACAGAAACACTTGCATTAAACATAATAATTGCAATAACAGTAATAACAATAACCATGATACTACTACTACTAACACAACTAAAATATTTGTTCTACTACAACAATTATTTATTATTATAATATATATATATATATATATATATATATATATACATATACACACATATATATATATATATATTTATATATGATATTTGAACACATTACACCATTTTTAACGTACAAATACAGTATGAATTGTATAATATAATGTAATGATGTGTTCGCTGCTGGATAAGTGAGAAAGCAAAACATAATTCAGATTAATGAAATGTTGGTTTTTAAATAACATTATTGTTTTGATCATATATGTTATTCGGATATCACGACAATACATTTGTTTTATCATTTCACTGCGAGCGCAGACCGTCCAAAACCGCCGAACCCCTCGAAAGCGCAGACCGTCCAAAACCGTCCAGTAAACTCACAGTTCGTGGGCCTTGCGTTTATCGCGATCAGATCCTTCTTTTCCATTAACCAGCCAGCTCAAACTGCTGACCTGAGATCTATGTAGGTCCCAGCAACATGTGCTGTCGCAATCTTGTGAAAAATAGTTTTCGTTTGCGAATTAAGCGAGTTTATTTGGAAGGATGTTGAAGTGCGTTCGACTAATAGACCTCCGACATCGTGCGGCATTTAGCGGATATTACTGACATCATTTCTCGACGATTTCGAGTCGGATATCGATGTTTGCAACGTGAATAATGTCGACAGTGATCACGGAGACCCTGTTATCGTCTAGCTACGTTGTCTGTGCGACTTTTTGTTGTTGAGATACGAAGAAGGTGAACCGTCGGCGGCATGTTCATTTTGCCGATATGCAGCCATTTTGTTGATCGGATCACCGTCTGTACTTCGTTTGGTTTATTTATTTTAGGGTATTTTATTAATAAGGACGCATTAATTCTGACAAGGTCAAGGGAGCATCTATTTGTGAAAGGAGTGTGCTATCTTTCTTTATTCCAGTGTTGATTTTACGTACGAAAAGAACATTCCATTCGGCAATGTGATCGGTAAACGATAGCCATTTTGTAACTTACGGCATGATTTTTCTTCAGTCGCGTTGGCGTTGTTTACAAAAGCAATTATAATTTGAAAACTAACCGTCAAAATTGGATCAATGTTTTACTAGGATAAAACTAACATACATGGCTACATTAGTTCCACAAGATCACTGTTGTGTGTTCTAAGATTTTTAAATATGTAGCATGATGAAGTTGCTTATTTATTTTGTCATCATAATTGTTGAAGTTTGCTTCAAGATCTGAAATGTAATTGATTGCAACACATACATTTTAATAACACATTTTATTCACACAATCATTCCATGTACAGTGCAATTAATTTCATATATTTTCATGCATCGGTTGTAGAGTTTTTCGAATTGTACTGCAAGCAACATGCAGCGTAATTCACAGATGGCTGCCATCTTAAAAGTGTCTGCCCACAGCAGGGTGTAAAATAAGAAGACTGTCTACCCAGTAAAGAGTTAATGGTTTTCATTTCGTTGATGATAATGCTGCTCAGTTACTCCTAAACTAACAGTGTTACGTCTCCAAAGGTGTTCCAGGGATCACATACCCTGTCTCCAATACATACTAGTATACTTTAATTAGTAGATTTACTTGCTTCAGATAATATATGGGAACTGAAAACTATTTGGTCACTGGAATCGTCTTACCTCTATTTGATATGTCTACTTGGCAGTTCTCATTTGAGGAGCCTAGCGTCAAAGTCATTAATCAGTAATTACTTAAATGACTTGTGCATTATTACATTATACATTTTAGTCATACATGACCATTATGACATATGACAAGGTTTCCGAGTAAGGTTTGGTTTAACTGGTGATAAGGTTTGTATAATTAATTTCATATTGTCGTTTATTCTTGGACTTACTGTATATCTAGTATGTAGCTTCACATTTTTTTCGCAATAAACAGTATTAGTATTAAAGTGTAAAGTATTACCTTTCATATTTTGATTTGTCATGTATCATTGGTGTGTATCACCTCGATGATAGTATAACATTTTTAGAGCTTACGCTTTAAGTCGAACGTGATGTTGCTACTCCAGTTGGATGCAATTAATATAACGAAGCGTACCCCAACAAATCCAGCATATCATTTGCTTCTCATAGTTGACTGCGATTGAAAATATTGTCCCACTGCCGACAATTGTTACGGGTAATTTCATATGGCCACTTCCGTCCAGATTAACCTTGCAGATAACATTCGATGAATAAAACAGTATGCTGAAAGGTAAAATTCAAACGAAGTATTAACGATTATTACATATTACTTGTGTGCATTATAAAAGCTTTAATCGAGCATGTCAATGTGAGTGTGTTCAGGAATATTTTCCCATTAAGACATTCCACCGTCCATCCTCCAATTATTGTCATCATATAACAAACAGGAGTAAGAAAAAAAAACAAGACCACAATATATATGTATCCGTGATGATTAGCTGGAGTAACATACAAATACATGCAAATGGAAATCTTTAAAGTTGCTCAAAACATGAAAAATGTCAGTTTGTACTGTATGTCAATCCTGTATGTTATTTATATAGTGACGAATTTGTTTGTACCATCCGTAGCTGATCGTACGCATTTGGGTGATACACACACCGATACATCTCTATTACAAGAGTTCAGAGTTACCTCGATTTCCTGTCCAGAGCCAAGCCATAAGGTTTACCAATCGTTTTCCTTACGATCATTGTCATCGCGCCTGTCTCCAATTCTACCATATTAACACTGGATTGACTGCGATCCGTGTAGTACAGCTTATTTTCGAATGGATCAGTGACAAACCCTCCAGAAAATGGGCCTGAAAATAAAATCTAATTATATAAGTATGTGTACACAACTAGTTCACCAATGGTCATTGCACATGAACATCCTGAAGAGTACACATAATTTCGTTTCTGTCAATATATATGCACATTATGGGACTTCAAATAAACAATATTGGCGATATTTCATTTCCGAATATGTATATATATATATATATATATATATATATAATAATTATGTGTCTAAGTACATTTTACAATGTAAAAATTGGACTTCAGGAACAGTGCTTATTTTCCTATTTCATGTATTTTAACAATTACGAAACAAGTATAATTCGTGAACATAAAAACAAAAACCTATACAGCAACATCATAATAGTGCAACTAGTTAATTAAAATAGTGATATAGTGAATTACAAGTGTATCACAAAATTAAATACATCGATGCACTTTTGTAACAAGTTTTATTTAAATAAATGTAATATAATTATAGAAAAGCAACGTATAATAACAGTACATTCACAACAGAAACAACATTTTAGTGATTCTTCAGAAGCAGATATTTAACAATTTTTATAAAGATCTGTAAAGTGGCAGAATATTGTAGACAGTTGTCTAAGATAAGGCTGTTCCATGTTTTTGGTCCGACATAGGCCAAAGATAATTGTCTGCACTTTGTTCTATAGAACGATATTTTATATGCGAATTTCTGCCTTGTGCTATATTGATGTGTCATGGGTGACAATACAAATACGTCATTAAATAAGGTAGGTAACATAGCCTTAGTATGCTTGAACATTAATATGCAGCACATATATTTGTTTATCTGATAGATATTCATTATATGCAATGTTGAAAATAAAGGCTGTGTGCTCAAAAAATCCTACATGACTAATTATGGGCACAATTTATTTGCAACATATATGTTTTATCAAGGTACATTCGGGGCCCTTCCCCAAATAGTATTACAGTAAGTAATATACGGGTAGATAAGCATATAATATAGGTTTAGCAATAATCTTTGTTTCTAATTTGTTCTTCACCTTTTTCATAATGCCAATATTCTTAGATATTTTACTACATATATATTTAATGTGAGCACTCCAGTTCAATGTGTTATTTAAAACTAATCCAGTACATCGCCTGCATATGTCATGGTCGTTTCAAGTAACTGGCTCATGGTACCTACATGTTTCACATACATACAAGCGAATACGGTACACAATGATGCAGGTACGTTTACACATCACATTGCCAAGTGGTTTTATAACATATAATGATGTACTGTAGTTGCTAAGATTAGGTGATTTTGCTAGAATAATCAAACTAATAGTGAAAAAATAAACAATAACATTATTCACGCACCATATGTAGACCATGAAGGTGCCAACTGAAGCTGGTGTTTTCGCTTTTTTCCCTGCATAGGTAGCGAAGTATTGCTCTTTTCTGTGTGAGATCTTCAGAGATGAAGACAGTCGCCTGTTTGCCGCGAAGATGCTTCTTGGCTTTAATAAAAGTGGTTTTTGATTCATGGTCTTTTAATTGGATGATTACTTGTCGGAAATGCTGTATATTTGTGATGGATGTTCTCGCTCCAATTATGTGAGCCATGTTGACGTTTTTGAGTGTGAAAACAAGTCTGCAAGAATGGTATCCAGCTGTTCACCCTCGGCTTTTTCTTTAATACCGGAGACACGGACAGACGATAGTCGCCTGTATATCCACCTTCTGAATCTTACGGCGTCTCTTAATCACGTAGTCAATCAAGTGCTTGTGCTTCCAGAGCGGATGCTCACGGGTACACGCGTGGTTCTGTCTGTAGTAGTTGGAACAGGATGTTTGTGATGGGTGGACTGGGTTCGACACAACATGCGAGAAGTGGCAACTCCTTCATGGGCCAACCGCTATCCAAACGTGTTGCAAAGTATAACGTTTTGACGCCAATTGAATTGGAGGAGTGCCAGAAAGATGACGGAGTTCAACGAGTGACCGCAGTGAAGGCTGCACTTCAATTTTATGTCGGTTTTCTCCTGATCTTTTTCTTCCCACAATGACACCCACAAAGCAGCAGTTGTAATAAGGTCAAAGCTGAGTTGTCAGCCTTTCGCCCCATCGATTATTACCGAGAACAGTTTCGCCACAAGAAAGAAAGGAGCTGGGCTCGACTGCCAGATGTTACGTGAGGAGCATTCCCTTGGGGTACTTTATTGTTAATGGGAACGTCACCGCACAACCACCCCATTGATCACATGCACACGCACACTCGCACACACACGCCCAGAAACAAGCACGATTGCACGCACACGCAAATACGCACACACGCAAATACGCACACACGCAAATACGCACACACGCACACGCACACGCACACGCACACGCACACGCACACGCACACGCACACGCACACACACACACACACACACACACACACACACACAACAACAACATATTAGGATGAAATAAACACAGAATAAAATCATATCCAGAATGGATTCGGCAGTGTTTATCAAAAAAAGTGAGCGACTTATTCAAATGTAGCAAACTAATATTGGGTTATCCGATAAAACACTTATATTTGCAAATATTAATAGTGCTGGATCTAACAGAGAAGCCCGTAATATGCTTGAGATAAACGGAGTTTGATTCGGAGTTTCACTGTTAATTTGTATTCTACACGCCATGTTTCTTGACAACTGAAAATCAGTGGCATAAGGTCACGGGAGCGTGAGTTCCAAAATGGTCGCCGCAGAACGAGTAATAGTGTACACGTTCCTGGCATATCTGGTTTACGCTTTGATGCCACTAATTTGAAAGGACCTCCTGAACTAGGGCATGACATGGTGTGCAGGACAAACATCAAAAGAAAATCTATGTTTTCCTCAAATATATTACGGCCACATAAAGCAGAGCCTGGACTATACAAAAAAAAATGAAACAAACAATAGCAATCATACATTTAATTAAATGAACTTATGTAATGTTCAGTTACTTAACATTCGACTTACCAGCTTCAATGATGATCTTTGTGTTAGAGCCATTCATAGTCGTTTGCTTAATGTGTCCATTATCATTCCAGTAGATAAAGCCACGTACATCATCCACTCCGATACCCCAAATGCTCCCTTCAAGCACATGTTATATCGAGATATGTGATATGAGGTGTACATAATTATATTATATTATTATATGTAATTGATTTTTACGATTGTTGTGCCGACTATGTGCTTAGCATACCTTGGCTTCAGACACATTACATTAAATTTAAATTAGCTACTATTACGTTCCATACTCTTTCTACTTAACAGCGGACATATTTAGTTAATCTGCAACATTTCTCTGATAACTCTACGATCGTTCGGAGATCCGTTTCCAAACCATCTTTCCTCAAAAAACTTAGCAGATTTTGGGCAAACCTTTTCTGTGACTGCGCCAACAATTTGGAATCAACTCCCTATTATTATTTATTTATTTATTCAGCCTCCGTTGCCGGAGAAGAAACATTACATACATATTCATACGTGCAATCACATATAAAAGACATACGGTGGAGAATAAAAACCTGATAAAATAAACTAAATACAAACAATACATACAGTGGCATGGTATAATATATAAAATTAAGTGTATATTGTGTATATCAGTTAAAATAAAGAGACGCGTAATATATTAGAGTGCAGTGGTTAAGAGATGAACTAAAACATGTTCATGTGAATATGGCCTGTTAAAATTATCAGTAAATAAAAGGTGTCTAATCGAGTCAACAAGACCATCATTTGTCGCACTACTTTGGGGTACATGTTGATAATGAAAGGCTCGTTAACTGGGTGACTCGCCCATAGATACTACTCTATCCAACAGGGTTCCAGGTACCGTTTCACCATAACATAAAAAAGAGACAGTAAGTGCTGCATCAGTCGACGCGCTAGACTTTCCACTTTAAATATTCTACTATACAAGGATAAAACATTTCTATTTACAATATCTTCGATCTTTTCAATATTTAGTGCTTTAAGTAAGGCTGTGTTGTGGGATAGTTTGCTTAATCCAAGACTTTGTTTAATTAATTTACCCTGTGCAGATTCAAGTCGATGCATTTGGATGGCGGTGCTGCCCATACACTCTAAACCGTATGTTAACGTTGGTTGACATATACATTTATAAAGATTATGATTAAATCGTCTGAAACTATAGACGACTTCTTAAAAATAAACTGAAAACTTATTTGTTTCAAATTGGCTTTCCACCATATATTTCTGTCGGTTCCATATTCCGCTAATAACCTTTCCTCTTCTTGTATATGAATAGCAAAATGATGTTGTTTGTAGCGCGCCTCTTAACTTTGATATGGTAAGGACATAGCCGCTATATGTACAAGCAAAGTATATTAGCGTATAAAACGCTGAAATTGTCCACAGGTAGGATGACACGGAAATTCTGTTCACAGATATATATGAAACCATTGAGCTGATAACGTTGTACGGCATTAATACTATGCACACTACAATAAAACAATATAACACTTCAAAGCGCCTCTGTCACATCCGCAACTCGACACCATGGTCATGGCGGCTTTGTTACCTACGAGAGACAACCCTCACTTTCGCTTTACCTTCAACTCACACTAAAATAATATCGTAACATGTCACTACATCAGAACCAATACGTTATAACCTTTTTAATAATTACTTTTTCCTAAAAAGATCTACAACGGACGTGACGCTGAATAAAATTGTTCCTGTGCACAACGCAATAGTGGCATCAGTCTACCTGATGAATCCACTTTACACTTTCGTAATTTCCAAACGGACGATTGCTAAACAGCCGCACATACAGAGTATATGGGAAATAAGCACAACATCACTATGTTCAAGAGCAGTTGTTTGCACGTAACGTATTTGTTTCAGATACCACCTCTTTGCTACGCTCACACTATGGGGAAAAACGACTTTAATATTTGTTTTCAAGAATTAGCTTCTTACAGTATCTCAACATGTAATATTTTTACATTAGCCAAAAAAGTAATAATCGGGCGCATTTGGCAATGCTACAGAAAGCACATCAGTTGTCCGCTTTTCAGGACGCCACATATTGCGTTCAGAGGCATTTTTTGCTCCATTTATTAACGATTATAATATTTAGCGCAATAAACACATTCACACTTTATGACAGCCATGCTTCTTGCAATAAAGCTACTGTTAACCGCATTATTTGTGTAGGTGAAGTACTAGTGGCGACTTTCAAAGCCGACGTGACGCCATGTCACAATTGGCCGAAGAAAACAACGATTTTCTCTTAACAAAAACAATCCAATGCATCAAACAAACACCATATCCGTTCCTTTTCTCTGACTTGTGCGATTATGTAATGATAACGATGCATACATTACACAAATATATTTTAGCAATCTATGTTTATTTCGGTATCACTGCCACGTCACGATTATAAAATTTTCGTGAGAGTGACACACAACACTGGAACATATGTTTGTATTTTCTATCAGTAATACACCACCAAACTTTGTTAATTGGAATAGTATTACCAATTTTAAGCAGCAGTAAATCGTTGAATAATTTTTTTGATTAGTCTATACACTGCTGCGCCAATAAGTACAGACTGAACCTATGCAGCAGTATTCAGACAGCTGCTGATACAAGAGATTAAAAAAGGCGTGTAGAAGGACAACAAGAAAACAACAAGACCCTTGTCAATCAAGACTGAACCTCTGAAATCGTGACACAACCCACACACCCAACCACCCACCTACCTCCACACACATAACGCATACGCACGCACGCACGCACGCTCACACTCACTCACTCACTCACTCACTCACTCACTCACTCACACACGAGAAATAGAGCCGTTTACGCCAAGGTAAACAAATGATGTCAAGCAGGATATCGGAATTAAGTGTCACTTACCTTTAACATTTCCGACTATGAGTGACGGAGGACCGTAGCTCTGAGGTATCGTTGAGTTGGCCAGTGGTAATTTCAATATCTTGTGGTCTTGACTAACGATCAGCGCAGCAGGACATTTGATACGCTTTCCAGAGCCTAGATAAGCACGCAATAATATCTTTATAAAACATACACGTAAAGATAATATCTAGCGCTCGTATGTGTGTTCCACAATTAAGACGCAGTATGTTATTAAAAAATAATAAATACACCTTAAGCAAAAACGTTGTCAATGTGTAAAGGTATGCTTATAGTATTACAAATTATCGTCTTCGAGTTATATTGTTTGGACTAATGCCTCTATCAAGGCTAGAATAGGAACTAAAGAACCACCATGCGTAAGTATCTGGAATAAAACGCGGACCTTTCCTATGGTACGTGAATGGGCGACACACTTGGTACGGATGCCCGTTATTCATATGACTGTTGTAGTGAGTGCGGCATTAATTTGCACGTGAACATATCATGTTTTGTAAGGGCTTGATGTTGCTTGTCTACGTCAGTTATTTCAATTTTAACAGTGCGCATTTACGAGTATATAGAAGAATGGTAAGCACGAGGTGTTAACCGTCATTGTCAACGCACATTGGTGATACAGCCGTATGACAGGTGTCGAGTCGTCAATTCTGAATTACCATGAGGTTAGCATCTAGAAGGTTGTCAGAGTTATGCAGTGACATCCACGATGTGCAACAGGGTGACTTCAACAATGGTGCTACATAGTAAACTACAAACTAAACTATGTACTACCACTAGACATTAAAAAACTGTTATACAATTCTCTAATCCTATCACATATTAATTATTGTATTACAGTTTGGGGATACAAATGTAGCCGAATATTGAGAATCCAAAAAATGGCAGTTCGAATAATAACATTGAACAGGTACAATTCACATACAGAACCACTTTTTAAAACACCCGAAATATTGAAAATAGACGATCTATTAAAAGTGCAAGAACTAAAAAAATTCTATAAACATAGGCATGGTACTTTGCGTGTTTATTTATAAAATTGGAATATTATACCCAATTACAATATACACCGTCATGATACTCGCAAAGCAACACATATACACTCATCTATGACAAGACATGAATTTGCAAAAAATGCCTGAAACACAATTTGCCCCATACTATAAATGATACTCCAGAATTAGTTTTGGAAAAGATTATTACCCACAGCTTACATGGGTTTCCGTATTACTAAAAAACAAGTCTTTTGCAAAGACATCACAATGCATGTACAATATTTGATTGTTACGTATGTCAGATAAGTCTTCAAAATCATTAGAATTCAAATATACATATAGATGGATAGATGCAAACTAATGTCATATGTTCTTATGTATTGTAAGTATTGTCATTTCATTATTTCAATTTGTACACATGTGTTATGGCTAGAATAACACATATAGAGACAAACATAGTATTGAATGAATACAAATACTATAATGTGTAATCGTCCGAGTGGCTCCTGTGATAGCGTCTTTTTTGTCTTAGCAGGAGTCACTGACCCCAATTTCATATGTATTCTTAATTACTTATGGTGACATTTGTTCATGTGCATATTATTTGCTATTATTTAATGTAATTGCTTTGGGGTCAAAATAAACACCTTGTTCTTGTTGGTCCTGTGTAGTAGAGCCATATTAAAACGGGTTCGAATAAACCCCAGTAGCAATATCAAAGCATAAAGGGGTAAACATATATAGTTCGGCTGGACTTACTTTCACATTTGAGTCCGTAGTAGTTATCACTGCAGGAGCAAATGTACGTGTGGATTTCCTTCTTGCACGTTCCACCGTTCAAACATGGATTTGATTTGCAAGGATCCTGAACCTGAACTGTAAATGAAATAAAGGTTAACACACGTACAATATAGATATCTAATTAAAGGACATTGCGATCAATTGCTTCAGTGTCTTGGAACCACCATGCGTAATGAAATGTTGAAATGTTTGATCTCATCACTAGCAAACTTTCCTTGCAAAGCACACACTTCCGGATATTTAGAGAAAAGTCCCTTATTAGGATTATTATTATTCCGTACTCAAATATGTATGTTCCAAGTATCTGCCAAGCAGATACTTTATTACTTTTTTTCCGAATGACTCATAGTCTCTTGTGCTTTCATGGCGATTGAGTTGCATTTTTCTGTACAGTTTAATGTATTTGATATGTACATGCCAACATTGCAATCGTGATTCAACAGATTTATGTTTTGGCCACAAAAGGTATAGAGGTTTGGTATCGGTTTTCTTTAGGCTAATGCCATTGTAAAGCATTTGGTGGGATTCGATTTTATAAGCCAGGTGTTTTGCCATTCCTCAAGTTTGAGCAGATCATTGTGGAAGAGAGAAGTGTCATTGTGTGATTTAACTGGTAACTATAATAGTCAGTTATCTACCAAGCGGCGAACATTTGACGTGAGAATGTTGTGTTGGTCATTTATGTAAAGTATGAAAAGTAGGGGCCCCAGTATGGTTTCCTGTGGTACCCCAGGGGTGACTTGAATTGGTTTGGATGTTGATCTTTTTATTACAACCTGTTGAGTTCTTTCAGCAATGGAGCACACTATCCATCACGATATTGGGCTTGTGATGTCATAGTATTTTAGTTTGTGGTTTAGTCTTTTTATGTGGAACTTCATCGAATGCTTTAGTGAAGTTAAGATGGCCATGTTTACATATTTCTTTTCGTCAAGGGATTTACATGTCATGGACATTTTTAATTAATTGAGTTTCTTCTTATCTTTTTCTGTTGAGTTCTTTCTGCAACGAAGCGTTCTATCAAGGACGATATTGGGCATGTGAATATTGTGATGTCATAATATTTTAGTTTGTGGTTTAGTCTTTTATGTGGAACTTCATCGAATGCTTTAGTAAAGTCTAGAATGGCCATGTCTAGGGATTTGCATATGTCATGGACATTTTAATTGAGTTTATTTTTATCTTTTTCATTGGAATCCATGTTGGTGGTCAGTTAGAATGAGATGATGTTCAAGGTGTTTCATGGTGTGGCTATGAATTACGGGTTCAAGAAGTTTCAAAATTACAGGTATGGAAGATATTTGTCTGAAGTTAGATGTCTCTACCGTGTTTCCTTTCTTACAAATGGCTGTTATGTTTGCTTCTTTCCAGGCTTCGGTGACTTGACTGGAGTCAACTGATGATTGGTTGATGTTATGCATTAACGGTGTTAGGTGGTAAGCATATGTAATGAGGAACCATGGTAGAGTGAGAGTTGGTCATGTGTGTGTATGTGTGTATATGTATTGAATACCATAGTATTTACGCATGACCGTATTCATTTACACATGTATGTATGTATGTATATATGAATGAGCATGTGTATGCATGCATGCATGCATGCATGCATGCATGCATGCATGCATGTATGTATGTATGTATGTATGTATGCATGTATGCATGTATGTATGTATGTATGTATTCATGCATGTATGTGTGTATGTATGTATGTATGTATGTTTGTATGTATGTATGTATGTATGTATGTATGTATGTATGTATGTATGTATGTATGTATGTATGTATGTATGTATGTATGTATGTATGTATGCATGCATGCATGCATGTATACATGCATGTATGTATGTATGTATGTATGTATGTATGTATGCATGTATGTATGTATTCATGCTTGCAAGTATCTATGAATTGTGTGTTTATATTTGGAAGAGGCATTGCCTAAATATGCTTGATAGAAAATAAGAGTATCAAGATTGTCCTAGCTATCAAAAGTTCAACACAAAGAATGTCGAGAAATATCAGCTAAGACAGGTTCTTTTCTACCTGGAAAGCAGTTATACCCGCCAGACGGTCCTAACCACACTGTGATGCTATTGAAGACGATTTTCCTGTCAGTGTTAAAATAGTGATGCTTGCGAAGACCTCCATCCTTCAGTTCTAGAGTACTGATTCTGAAAGAGAGATATATGTGAAAGAGGAAATATTGATTGGGAGGTTTCACAGTTTGTCTATGTTTTTCAGTCAACCCGCCCACTCGCTGTCTAGTTTTCTGCATGTATGCCTCTCTGCCTGTTTGCTTCCCTTATCACATTCTTGTTTGTCTGCCTGCCCGATAATGTTTGTGTGTTTCTGAATGACTATAATATTTCTTTCGACCTTCGTATGTTGCTTTCAACGTCGGCTATTAAGTAATTTCATATTTAAATACGTTGAAGAAGATGGTATAAAGGTAACACTAATCAATTTACCCAACAAAAGTGGCTCTGGATATGATGGTTTCTCCACTAAATTGCAAAACAAAAAATAATTGAACCAGCACTAACCAAATATTTAGCGTTATTAACAAGCCAAGTGCCAACCACATTCAAAAGAACTTGTAAAATATTTGTGTAACAATTGTCACCGTACTTAAAAGACACAACACTTTTGTTTGATCATCAGTTTGGATTCCGATCGAAATATTCAACAGAATATGCGGCACATGAATGAATAGATAGAATAATAACCCAACTGGATAAGGATGAAATACCAATTAAGTTTTATTTAGATCTTTCCAAGGCTTTTGACCATACAATTGTAATTGATGAATGGAAATATTAAGGTGTACATTGAATACATCTCAAATTATTCAGCAGATACATAAAAAATCGTAAACAGTAAACGGCCATTGACAATATCAAATATGTCATCAATTACCACAGGCGTACCACAAGGCACAATCTATGGACCAATATTATATTTCAATGATTTGCTCAAGCAATTAAAATGTTTAAATGAATGGCTCAAAATTAATAAATTATTACTAAATGTAATAAAATCTAAATACATGATCTTAATAAACAATTATACAGACACTCATCCTGAAGATAGACAATATAGGTATAGAATAAATTACAGATTTTAATTCTTGGGGTTTAATTACACTTACAAATTTAAACTGAAAAAATATCAAATGCATGTTCTAAAATTATTGGAATTTAAAACAAATTTAAACATGTTACCCCAAGATACTTTTTTAATATTATATAATTCATTAATGGTACCATATATTAATTATTGCATCATGCCATGAGGCTTTGAATCAGTCAGAATAAGACTATTAAAAGCCCTGAGAATCATTACTTTAAGTAACTACATTTCCCTTACTAATTACTATAAAAAAATACTTATTAAAAGTAGATGACATATTTAAATTACAACAATTACAATTTTACTATAAATATCTACACCATGACAGTTTATTTACAAAATTGGAGGATTATGTATAAATATGAAGTGCATAGCCATGACACGAAACACAAATAAAATGTACACTACTCAAGGTAAACATGCCGTTGCAAAGAAATGTCTCAGGCATTCTTTGCCACTACAACCTACCTGAAATAGTTAAAGAAATACCTATCTCACAGAGTACACAGGGATTTGCTAAGTATGTTAAACTGCATTTCTTACACAATTATGAAGTATCATGATTACGCTGTTAAGTATGAATGCAAAATCAAAAATCAAAAACCACCCATCAACTTTACGCATTATGTATATTTAAAACAGCCTTAATTATACAATAACCATGTCAGCTGCGCACATACATCATAAATTATGTTCTCTCTCCCTCCATCCATGCAAACCTGCTATTGTGCTGATTGTAAATGGGAGAATGTCTAATAACTCAAGTGGTAACTCTACTTTCAAGAATATTAGTATTATTGTTGATTATTTCCTATGTTGCCCGTTACTATTCAAATATACCAATAACTTTATTGTATATGATGGGAATCCACTATTTTCTTATGAAGATAGTGTGCTAGAACTTGTGCTTAATACAAAAGTAATACCAACGCAGCATGCGCAATGCCATTATAATCTAGATATCAAAAGGGCAGTAATAAGATGGCAGCATAATAAGAAACCAGAATTACAAACTGCCAATAGCACTTTATTAAATTATATACTCACAAATGTGGTGTAGCAACTAAGGAATATGTTAATGATTTGGTTGCAAGTTTTAATGATTTACTTTTAAACGCTACAAAAACAATGTAATATGCTCAAAACTAAGAAGTATGCCAAAATAAACGCTACAAAAACAAGTAAATATAAAGCCTGGTTTAATGCAGACTGTCATGATAAAAGAAATGCATTCAATAGAGCAAGAAAGCGATATAAGGACAATAAAAATGAGGAAAACTTACAATTACTGAAGTTAATGGGAAAGGAGTAGAAAACTATTATAAGTAAATGAAAGGCATCCCTCCCTCCCTCCCCCCCCCCCCTCCCTCCCTCCCCCCTCCCTCCCTCACTCCCTCCCTCCCTCCCTCCCTCTCTCTCTTTCTCCTCTCTCTTCATCTATGTATTTCGTCGGTCGGTCGGTCGGTCGGTCGGTCGGTCGGTCGGTCGGTCGGTCGGTCGGTCGGTCGGTCGGTCGGTCGGTCGGTCGGTCGGTCGGTCGGTCGGTCGGTCGGTCGGTCGGTCGGTCGGTCGGTCGGTCGGTCGGTGCCGTCCGTGCCGTCCGTGCCGTCCGTGCCGTCCGTGTTTCTTTCATAATAACTTTGCTTGTTATTGTTATAATAATTGTATTTCTATTTAGGTGAAGTCGTACACGTATCAACCGTTTGTTGAACTTTATTATGTAAACTTCGGGTTCGTTCTTATATATATTATGTAAACATTGCCTGTAGAACGAATCGCCAAAGCAAATCATATCGAAATTAGCTATATCATAAGAATACCTCTAACATATTTTGATTGTATCAAAGATAACCTTCAGTTGGTCATGACTGCAAGAGTGTCATCTTATCAACTATGTTACAACATTTCTGTTGAATCGGTTTTGTGTAGTAGTTTCGTGGGTTGGTCTACACAGGATTATCCAGCAACTGTTCTGTTGTCAGTGGTTATATGTCAAGATTTATCTGGTTCCATCAACATCCAATGGGAGACTTTATAAGTAAGTTAATAAATAAATTATATATATAGTTTAATATCTCTAGACGACCTGCTTAAGAGCTGTAAGCATGGCGTCTACATCCACGACGGTAGATAGAAGGTTAGCGAAAACGAAGACTACACCAGTGCGCGAGCCGAGCCGGAGCTGGTGCCGAATGGCGCCGAAAAGGATCGGTCGGTCAGCGACGTAGCTACATAAGAAGCTACATAAGCCCAAGGTGCTCGACCACCTTGTGGTCCAGGTGTACTGCCACGCCACGATCGCCGACCTCGAAACGGAGAACGGTACATTGAAAGCCCAGATGGCAGATGGCCTCAATTTTGAGCGACACCGACGAACGAAGACGGCAAGCGAAGGCCAATCACGATGCGGTGATTGACTTGCAAAGGCGTAGTATGCGGGATAACCTTGTGTTTTACGTCATACCAGAAAAGGCAGATGAGAACTGCGATATAACATTGAGGAAATTCTTCGTGAAAGAACTGGGCGTCACGGAAGACGTCGAGCTAGCGCGAGCCCACTGCATGGGAAAACCCGAGCCCGGTAAGACGCGGCCGATTGTCGCCAAGTTTCATCAGTACCTGCAACGCGAGACAATTCGCTCAGTTGGGCCGAGACTAGCCAGGAAAAGATTCGGGATAAGTGAGCAGATCTCGAAGGAATGTTAGGACAAGAGTAAACCTTTACTGCCACTCTACAAATACGCAAAGAAGCAAGGGGAAAGGGCATGTTTCGTTGGGGCAAGTTGCTTGTAGAAAGACATTTCATGACCTTGGACTCACCCCATCACCAGGCATAGCACAGACAGACCAGGGGATCATGCCCACCTACATGAATATGTGTGCGATGACGGATGCTGAATAACATACTTGACTAGTGCCATTGAACCAGTGCAATTGCGCAACTGAGATGTGCCTGATATGATAGATAATGTGTATGAAATCATACAACCAATACTTACAAGAATGTTCAATATTTCCATGTTAAATGTATGTAGCCTACCATCAAAATTGGACATACATGATTTTATTAAACTTATACAATATCATGCTATTAACTGTTTTGTAGAAACTAAAATTAATGACATAGACGTCGATCATCTGATTAAACATGTGAGTCACAAAGGTAAATCTAAAAGCACAAGATATGTATCAAAAGTAAAATATCAAAAATACACAAGGAAAACTAATACATTTATAACAGAAATAAAAACTGAAAGTGATTTTGTTGCATGGTATAAAATAGACCAAACCAGTATTGGATTTGCTAAAGACTTACTGCCAGGAGTCATATGTATATGTATAAGTATATGTATATGTATATATATATATATATATATATATATATATATATATATATATATATATATATATATATATATATATTACTAGAAGCGTCTAAATATACCAAAACAGAAGTTTTGAATGAAAAGTGTGAAATAGAATTATTAGAACTTTTGTCTTGTAATGATGCATTTATTTGTATGTGTGGTGATTTTAATGCTAGGACATGTGATTTTGTAGAAGATGATATTTGTAATGAATTTGGAGGTGATAGTACTGCAGGTCTGAGCCCTGGCACGGCAGCTCATTATGAAAGATGCAATAATGACACCCAGTGTAATCAATATGGGCCACTGTTTATAGATTGATGCAAACCTGCTATTGTGCTGATTGTAAAAGGGAGAATGACTAATGACTCAAGTGGTAACTCTACTTTCAAGAATATTAGTACTATTGTTGATTATTTCCTATGTTGCCCGTTACTATTCAAATATACCAATAACTTAATTTTATATGATGGGACTGCACTATTTTCTGATGAACATAGTGTGCAGAACTTGTGCTTAATACAAAAGTAATAGAAACACAGCATGCGCAATGCCATTATAATCCAGATATCAAAAGGACAGTAGTAAGATGGCAGCATAATAAGAAAGCAGAATTTCAAACTGCCAATAGCACTTTATTAAATGATATACTCACAAATGTCGGTGTAACAACTAAGGAATATGTTAATGATTTGGTTGCAAGTTTTAATGATTTGCGTTTAAGCGGTGCTAAAAAATGTAATATGCTCAAAACTAAGAACTATTCCAAAATAAACGCTACAAAAACAAGTAAATATAAACACTGGTTTAATGCAGACTGTCATGATAAAAGAAATACATTCAATAGAGCAAGAAAGCGATATCAGGACTATAAAAATGAGGAAAACTTATAATTACTGAAGTTAATGGGAAATGAGTAGAAAACTATTATAAGTAAATGAAAGGCAGTGCACAGACAACAATTTGAAGCGAATCTAAAAGGAAAGTAATCTAATGACCACAAACCTGTATGGGAGACAATAAATAAGAATACCAAGCAAGTAAACACAGGAAATGTAACTATTGAAGAGTTTCTTGAACACTTTTCAGAATTAAATTCTACTGAAGAAAATAAACCTGAGATTCAGTGTCACATGAATGGAACCCAAATGTCAAGCAGTGTAACTAATGAATATTCAGAGTCCGAAACATTAAATCTACCGATGTCTGAGGCAGAAGTGACGACAGCTGTGAAACGATTGAAAAATGGGGAAGATAATAATATGAATAAAATGATCAGAGCTTTCTGAGAAGATCTATTGCATATGCTAACACACGTCTTTAATGTTGTAACACTGGTGGAGATATACCACATGATTGGTTAATTGGCATAATAAAACCGATATATAAAAATAACGCTGTTATTAATGACCCAGACAATTACAGAGGGATAACTCTACTTAGCTGCTTAGGAAACAAATTCACGTCCATCATAAATGAAAGACTAACAGCCTTTATAAACTCAAAACAAATAATGAGTGAAGCCCAAGCTGGTTTTAGGAAAGGCTATTCTACAACCGACCAAATATTAAGTGTACTGTTGAATTATGTGTTATGTCAAGGTAGAAGATTGTTCTGCACTTTTGTTGGTTATAGTAAGGCATTTGATTCTATCAACAGAGCAATGTTACGGAACAACGTAATATCATATGGTATATCGGGAAAGGTACTTAATGGTATACTGAATATGTACAAATCAATCAAATCATGTGTCATGAACAATGGTGATGAGTGTCAATGTTTCCGCGCCGTATATCATTGCTGGAAGTACGCATGAGTTGCAGACTTTTCTCTTCAAGCATTTTCCAGTGTTACCTTTGAAAATATTGCGGTACTTGGCGAATGCTGTCCATCCGATTGTGATTCTTCTGTCAGTCACCTTGTCTTCGTTTTTGTCTTTGATGTTGTTACTCTGTGCCTGGTAGGTGTAGCTTTCGACGTTCTCGATCTGAGTGTTGTTGACATAATCACCTTGATCTTCAACTTGATCATCTTCAGGCCCTGATTTTCCCTTTCGTCAGCTAATTCCGGTAGCATTTGTCGTAGTTCATGTGGTGTGTTAGCGTATATGAGTATGTCGTCTGTGAAGCGAAGATGACTAAAATATTCGTAATAATACACTCCAGATATTAAGTATTATTCTGCTGACGGGTTTTCTTTCCTGTTGTGGTACTATGTCGTTGATGTTTCAATATCTTTGTATTAGTAAGCCTTTAGACGTCGTTCATTATAAGTATGCCTTCCAAAAGAAACTACCAGGTTTCTACGTAAAGTGTGCCAAACATATCATGCAAGGAAATAGCAACGAAGTAACTGTTCGATTTATTACCTTGTTGGATACAGTTGAACGACATATGCCATATCGTTCACTATTGCTAATGCTCGTGGAGACGAATATGTTGAGTACACTTGTCCGTGTTGACCTGAGTAGTCGGAACATTGTACTAAACTAGGACCTGTAACAGAAACACATGCAATAAACATAATAATTACGATAATAGTAATAACAATAACAATGATACTACTACTACTAACACTACTAAAATATTTGTTTTACTACAACCATTTATTATTATTGTTATATATATACAGCAACGAACACGTGATTAAATTATATTATTCAATTCATATTGTATTTGTGCGTTTAAATGTTATACTGTGTTCAAATATAATATATATATATATGTATATATGTATATATATATATATATATATATATATATATATATATATATATATATATATATATATATATGGTAAGGTATATATATGGTATAATGTGTTAAAATATCATATAAATAAATAAATATATATATAACTATGTACATATATATATATACATATATATATGTTCATATATATTTATGTTATCTGAGTACATTAAGCCATTTTAAACGTACAAATACAGTATGAATTGAATAATATAATTTAATCATGTGTTCGCTGCTGTATATATAACAATAATAATAATAAATGGTTGTAGTAGAACAAATATTTTAGTAGTGTTAGTTGTAGTAGTATCATGGATTTATATATATATATATATATATATATATATATATATATATATATATATATATATATGATATTTGAACACATTATACCATTTTAAACGTACAAATACAGTATGAATTGAATAATATAATTTAATGATATGTTCGCTGCTGGATGTGACATAATTACTGAAAAGACTTTATGCATTATGATATCGTATATTTTAGCCATACGTGACCATGATGACATATGACAAGGTTTCCGAGTAAGTTTTGGTTTAACTGGTGATAATGTTTGAATGATTCATTTCACATTTTCGTTTGTACTTGGACTTACTATATATCTAGTATGTAGCTTAACATATTGTTCGCAATAAACAGTATTAAATTGTAAAGTATTACCTTTGGTATTTTGATTTGTCATGTATCTTTGGTGTGTATTACCTCGATGATAGTATAACATTATTAGAGCTTACGCTTTAAGTCGAGCGTGAAGTTGCTATTCCAGTTGGATGCAATTAATATAACGAAGCGTACCCTGACAAATCCAGCATATCCTTTGCTTCTCATAGCTGACTGCGATTGATAATATTCTCCCACTCCCGACTATTTTTACGGGCAATTTCATATGGCCACTTCCGTCCAGATTAACCTTGCAGACAGCACGCGATGAATAAAACAGTATGCTGAAAGGTAAAATTCAAACGAAGTATTAACGATTATTACATATTACTCTTGTGCATTATAAAAGCATTAATCGTGCATGTCAATGTTCGTGTGATCAGGGATATTTTCCCATGAAGACATTCGACCGTCCATCCTCCAATTACTGTCATCACGTAATAAAAAACAAAAGAATATATACATACATGCAAATGGAAATCTGTAAAGTTGCTCAAAACATGAAAGTGTCAATTGTTACTTGCAGTTCCCAAGACTTTATGCGATACTGTATGCTTTTGATATAGTTACGAATTTGTTTACTCCATTCGTAGCAGATCGAACGCATTTTGGCTAATACACACACCGATACACCTATTTTGCAAGAGTTCAGTGTTACCTCGATTTCCTGTCCAGAGCCAAGCCATAAGGTCTCTCAAACGTTTTCTTTACGATTATTGTCATCGCGCCGGTCTCCAACTCTACCATATTAACACTGTATTTACTGCGATCCGTGTAGTACAGCTTATTTTCGAATGGATCAGTGACAAACCCTCCAGAAAATGAGCCTGCACATAAAATGGAATTATATAAGAAAATGTGCACACAAATATGTGCCCAATGTTCATAACACATGAACATCCTGAAAAGCACAAATATCATTTCGTTTCTGTCAAGTTATATTCACATTATGGGACTTCAAAT
>OZ024867.1:30529311-30664311 GCA_964017155.1 Oasisia sp. SBJ-2009
TGTCTTTTGCGATTATGTAATAAATTATATAATTATTTGTTTACAATCTATGTATATTTCAATTTCACTGCCCCAATCATGATTATACAGTTTTCGTGAGAGTGAGCCATGTACATGTACACTGGACCATATGTTCATATTTTCTATCAATATAACACCATCACACTTTGTCTATTGGAATAGTGTTACTAATTTTAAGCAGTATATCGAGGAAATGTGTTGAGTAGTCAATATACTGCTCCGCCAATAATATGAATATATGCAGCAGTATTGAGACAGCTGCTGCTACCAGAGATAAAGGCGTGTAGAAGGACAACAAGAAAACAACAGGACCCGTGTCAATCAAGACTGCACTAGCAGAGTTAGACTAAGCACTATCTTGAGATGTAAGTAATCATGAAAGTTGTGACGGATACCGCCAGATGCCTGTCACGGAGGAGCTGAATAATCTACCAGCCCTGGAGAACTCAGTGAAGCAAAGAACTGTCTGGCAATCGGAACGTCTCCTGACAGCGACGGAATTCAGCCCAAGACCCCGAAGAGCGGCACACCAGTGCAGCTGCAATGTATCAATGCGCTTTCTCTGTAGGGGATTATATGTATATTCCCCAGAACATACGCACTGCCGGTATTGTCACCATAGTCAATCGGATGTCCCATACCTGCGTGTAGTTCTGGTTGACCATAATCCTGAAACACTCTAATAGTATAACCAAACACGTACTACTCTCCGTCCACTAAAATAGATGGTGTCATCCTAGAAGTGATCGACACCTTCACATACCTGTAATCGATCTCCTCACATATCTAGAAGTGAAAGTGCAACAGAAATATCACCAAGGGCATCGTAGACTGAACAATCTCCGGAGAGAAAACACCTAGTTACGTTTGTTAAGAACATGTCTATGAACTCTGCGTATTTGGTATGCTGTTGAACGATAGTGAAGCATAGATGAGATGTAAAAGGCAATAAACCCTCCTGAATATATTTCATTTGCGATGCAGCATACACTAACTGCACGTGCGCTGAAAGATAAGGTGACCAGTGCGGAGGTCTTTAAAATGCCGGTTTCCCCAGCATTTATGCACCCTTAGGCTGGGGTGCGAAGTGCAGATGAATCCAGGTCGTATCCCAGTGAATATATGTGTGGAGATCTTGCTGAATGAGTGCGACCAACGGGTCTCATTCTCCTCCGTTTAAGGAACATTTGCTAGTGAGACATGAATCTGGCCAATATAAAAATCAATACCTGGGAATGCATAGCAACGTCGGAAAATCTGTTCGCTCATTGTGCGGAGCGGCGTGCGGAAGTCATGACTTAGAATCACAGGAGACACATGCGGAAGGAAATAATTGTGTCACTTCCTGGGCATTTCCAAGGGTTATATGTTTCCGTTGTGGTGGTCGAGGGGAGCACACACGTTAATGCAGACGTGCGACACAACCCACAAACCCAACCACCCACCTACCCCCACACACATAACGCATACACACCCATGCACGCACGCACGCACGCACGCACGCACGCACGCACGCACGCACACACATACAAGTACACACACGCGCGCACATACACACACAGACACACACAGACACACACACACACACACACACACACACACACACACACACACACACACACACACACACACACACACACACACACACACACACACACACATACATACATATTTATATATAAGATAAGTTAAGATAAGATAAGATAGCTTTATTGCCATGTGTTCACATTGTAGTTACAATAAAACATTGGAATGTGTAATGATATTGGTCGTCGTAATAGTACATTCACATGACAATACATTCACATGCACCAAACAATGATGTTAAAATATACTACTACATTAAATAAAATAAATAAGAACAATCACATAAAAAGGTCCGAATAAAAAATTGCTCATTATAACATCGATAAATAATTGATACGATCTAGTAGAAATATAGTAGCTTAAAATGTAAAATATGAAATTAAAAAAAATATTTATATAAAATATAATAAATTATGATAAAATATACATACTAAGACTCATCGGAAAGTGGACTATGTGTTTGCTGCGGGTGGGAGAAAATCACTTCTGTTTTGACAGGGCTTGAACGGCTAAGGGGAAAAAGCTAGTACTAAAGCGGTTGGTCCTGGTTTTTATGGATCTGAATCGGCGACTAGATGGGACAGGTTCAAATAGGTCATGGGCAGGATGGGATGTATCTTGAGAGATGAGAGTCGCTCTTCCTAACAGACGCTGCTGATACCGTATTTCAAGACTGGGAAAGTCTCTGCCAATGATTCGGGAAGCAGTTTTCACAACTCTGTTTAATCTGAGCGTTTCCTTCTGTGTAATCGATCCAAACCATACTGAGATAGAAAATGTCAGAACACTCTCGATTACAGCTCTGTAAAAGTTGAGCATGACCTGTGTGGTCAAACCAAACGATCTTAACCTTCTTAAAAAGTACAGCCGCTGCTGGGCCTTTTTGACAATATTTACAACATTTAGTTCCTATTTAAGATTACTGGAGATTGTTGAACCGAGAAATTTGAAATGTTGGACGATTTCAACTGTCCTGCCATCGATCACTAGAGGCGAGGGTGGAGAAGATTTCTTTCTCCTAAAATCCACAATCATTTCTTTCGTTTTATTTACATTAAGTTCCAGATTGTTATCGCTGCACCAACTGATGAGTTTGTTTACTTGGTCCCGATATTCAGATTCATCAGAATTTGTTATAAGCCCTATCACTGTAGTGTCATCGGCAAATTTCAGTATTTTAGTACCTACGTGACAAGATAAACAATCATGTGTAAAAAGAGAGTATAACATTGGTGACAGAACACAGCCCTGAGGCGTGCCAGTAGATAACGTAACTGATGATGATAAGTTGTCGCCTATTTTTACAACCTGCGGCCTATTTAAAAGAAAATCGAGGATCCACAGACACATGGATTGAGGAACACCGAGACTCTGTATCTTATCGAAAAGTTTTGATGGGATAATCGTGTTAAAAGCAGAGCTAAAATCAACAAAAAGGATCCTAGCGTAAGTATTTGGGCTATCGAGATGTTAAGAACGTGAAACAATCCTATGGCGACAGCGTCGTCAACGGATCTATTGTTGCGATATGCAAATTGAAATTGGTCAAGCAATGGATCGATAATTGATTTAAGAAACTGCAGGACCAAGCGCTCGAGTGTCTTCATGACTACAGAAGTCAAGGCAACATGCCTGTAATCGTTTAAACAAGAGGCTGTAGATTTCTTGGGAACAGGAATGATAGTTGATTTTTTGAAGCAATGAGGGATTTTACATTGGGAAAGAGACACATTGAATATGTCTGTGAATACATTCGACAGCTGGTCGGCACACAGTTTAAGTAGACATGGAGAGATGTTGTCCGGACCGGCAGCTTTTCTGCTATTTAAGCGTTGAAACATGCTTCTAACAACATATTCATCCACTGCGAAAGGAGGGAGGGATGAGGAGGAAGTGATACAAGAAGGAGAAGTAGTGTTCAGTTTATCAAACCGGCTATAAAAGTCATTCAATCTGTCAGGAAGAGTATATACACGCACACACACAAACGCACGGTAACTCAACATACCATATGGAAAACAAAAGGAAAATTGTAATCGCAGTAATTCTTCAAATTATCACTATTTCTTGATCATCATTAGCAAGTGATTTCAGTTACAAGTAGAAATAGAGCCGTTCACACCAAGGTAAACAAATGACGTCAAGCAAGACATCGGAATTAAGTGTCACTTACCTTTCTCATTTCCGACTATGAGTGACGGAGGACCGTAGGTCGGAGGTACCGTTGATTTGACAAGTGGTAATTTCAATATCTTGTGGTCTTGACTAACGATCAACGCGGCAGGACATTTGATTCGCTTTCCAGGGCCTAGATAAGCGCACAATAACATCTTTATAAAACATCCACGTGAAGAAAATATCTAACGCTCGTATGTGTGTTCCCCAATTAAGACGTAGTATTTTATTAAAAATTAAAAACATATTAAGCAATGAATTTGTCAATGTGTAAATGTAAGATTATAATTATAGTATTAAGTGTTAAGTAAATCCGTGTATATAACGTTTCACAAGTACAACTGAAATGAAAAATCGGATTTCGGGTTCTGTTTGCGAGATCTGTCCCCGAGTCGTCAGAATTACTTGTAAACAAACGGCATCGGCATAAATTATCATCTTCATGTTATATTGTTTGGACTAATGCCTCTACCAAGATTAGAATATGAACAAAGGAACCACCATGCGAAAGTATCTGGAAGAAAACGCGAACTGTTCCTATGGTACGTGAATGGGCGACAAACTTGGTAGGAATGATCGTTATGCATAAGAATGTTGTAGTGAGTGCGGCATTAATTTGCATGTTTATATCATGTTTTGTAAGGGCTTAATGTTGCATGGCTACGTCAGCTTTTCCATTTTTAACAGTGGGCATTTACGAGTATGTAGAAGGTTGATAAGCAATAGGTGTTAACAGTCATTGTCAACGCACATTGGTGATACAGCCGAATGACAGGTGTCAAGTCGTCAGCTCAGAATTACCATAAGGTCAGCATAGAAGCCTGTCAGTGTGATGCAATGCCATCAGCGATGTGTAACAATGATGTCACCAGGAACAGACATATTAAAACGGGTTCCAGTACATCCTCCCAATAGCAATGCCTACGCATAACGGGGTCAACAAAAATAGTTCGGCTGGACTTACTTTCACAGTTGAGTCCGTAGTAATTATCACTGCAGGAACAACGGTATATGTTGATTTCCTTTGTGCACTTGCCACCGTTCAAACACGGATTTGATTTGCAAGGATCACCCGGAACTGTAAATGCAATAAACGCTAACCCACATACAATATAAATATATGGATATTGTGATAAATAGCTTTCTAAATATAAACCTTGTGTTTACGCTAATAAACATTGAAATTAGAAACTGTATCAACTAAGTAATGCATGTGAAATATTGACTAAATATCTTTAAGTGTATAGCAGTTTTTTTAACTGCATTTCAAATTACTTATTTAGCCCCAGTGTGAACGCGTGCTACACAGCGCGCTGTGCAGGACAGAACCGAGGTCACAGATTTGGTACCATATTTGAAAATTGAAATGTGCCATACCTTTTTACTGCTTAAAGATATTTAAATTCGGTAAACGGTGCACCATCATAAACGTAGTAAATCTATTTTGATTTTTTTGGCCGGTCCCAAACTATAGTCTTTTTTGCAATATATGAAAACTGGAGCTCTCTTGAGATTCACTTTAAACATCTGTTGTGTTCTCTACCCAGAAAATAAACATATACATGCATACATATATGTATACATATATAACTTTTGCATGCATTCATTCACACATACACATACACACACACCACGGGCGCGCGCGCGCGCGTGCGTGCGTGCGTGCGTGCGTGCGTGCGTGCGTGCGTGCGTGCGTGCGTGTGTGTGTGTGTGACCCGCCACGCCAAAATGAGACGCTTCTCGCTGGAGCTTATAACGATATACGAGCCAATACATTATGGCAGATTTTTTTTCAAAAATGACTTTCCAGCGGCAATCGTTCCCAAATAGTATGGTCTAACATATGAAAGTTGTTTAAATGTCATGACTAATGTTTAAATGTGTTTATCTGGGTGTGTTTTGATACCTATCAAACGTCACTTAATGAGTGCGATTGTTTTAGACACGAACAATTACCCACTTTCTCTTCAAGAATAATCCAAGTAAATTGTCTCCGATGGCGCTATGTTCGATACTCCCGTAAAGCTGGATTTCTATTCTAAACACTAACAGCATTTTCATTGAAGACTTTCCATACATTTATTTGCATGTTAATGGAGCTTTCGTAAAGGCTAAGCGTCCACCTCGTGACCAAAAATCGGCTCTCTGATTGGCCAGCTGTCATTTCCAGTCTTTTGTTTACGCGAATTTTCCCTTGACAATTCAGTATTAAAACGAACGATTCCAGTATTATGATGAGAATTTAACCAAGGAGAACATTGCCTTTTATCTTCTAAATGAAACTGCTCGCTGTGGCCTCAGCAATACGAGTCTGATAGATGTGGCAATCGATTATTTCATGCATATAATTGCTGTCATTTTAAATACTCTGTATGCTTGTTATGGTTTTATGTCGTCTCGTTGCTTTATACTCGTTTTGTCGGAAAATAGCTCAGATGAGCTAATGTTGCCTAATTATCATGTAACCGACGTTAAATAAAGCTTCTTGTATCTTGTATCTTTTATGGCTGTGAGCGACTGTGACTGGGTATTTTTGGCTGTTTAGTTTTACCCACTAGCACTACGCTAAAATCCGGCAGTGTTACCTAATTTCCCTCACGACTAAATATACAGTACGTAAAACAATATAACATAATCATTAACTTAATAAAAATGTAATGTATTTGTGTAATGTATTGACTGGTTTGTCTGCCTTATGAAAACGCACTGCGTAAAACTTTCAAATACGCCGACTTCTGTTACGTCCTATGTTTGCATCTGACCTGTCACTCTCGTCTCAGACTCGATTTGATGTTCATGCCTGCCTATAAAGTGTTGTATTGGTGCTGATCATACTACATTTTAAATATGGGTTTTAGGCTTCAAGCATAGATATACAATATCATAGTTATGGTCCATCTGGAGCAAAACGTGTTTGCAAGAAGTGAAATCTTCACAAATAAAGGAGTGAAAACTTTAAAGCCGTTTTCTCAGATTAGTACATTTTGCATTTTCGACATTCAAATAGGTGTATCTCTGGTAATAATGTGACTATAAATAAAATTGAGGTATCATTATTTCCGTCTGAATCTGCTCTATCCAAATATGAAATAAAACAATTATTTTCGAGAAGCGTCTCATTTTGGGATGGTGGGTCACACACACACACATACATACACATATATATATACACACACATTTAAATATATATACATATATATATATACTATATAAATTATATATATATATATATATATATATATATATATATATATATATATATATTTATATATATATATATATATAATATATATTATATATATATTATATGTGTATATATATATATATATATATATATATATATATTTGTGACGCCGGCTGACCAAATGAGTGACAAGTCGGGATTTGACATTTGCCGTGAGTGCCGTCTAAAGCCAGTTGGCATGATTTGGATGAATTTTAGGTTTTTACATAAATAAAATGTATATCATCCGTTTTAACACTTTCACCCATCGTACACTATTTATTCCAAATAAAATGTGTATTTTAACGTATTATAATGCGAGCCCTGTTGTTCAACTAGTCCAAAATTACTAAAACAAAAGGATTTTGCTTCGATTCCTTCGATGAAATCCGTCATGTTGCTTTGGGGTTACCCCTGTGTATCGGGTATCACCAGAGAGGGCATTTCTTCCTCTATGACGTAGAGTAACCCATATCCGGGCCAAGTACACCAAAATAGCTCAAAACTAACCAATAGGCGGCTACCCTAAGAAGGCTTTTGAATACTAATGAGAGCGTGTCACGTGCGCGCTTCGGTGCTTGCAATTGGATGATCGTCTACGCATATGCGCAGTACGGCAGTACTAAACGTAAACAAGTAGCCAAGGTCGTTCGTATTCAGCCGTGTTTTTCTGTCGTTGTTTCCCTGTTATTAAATATTTTGCAACATAATGTCGGACGCGTTCCTACGTGTGCTGAATGCACCAACCGGCGATGACATTGCTGTTGCGCGGATGTGGGAGCAGTACGATTTCGACCCCTCGGAATGGGACGCTGACAGTGACAGCAAAACCGACAGCGACGTTACGGTCGAATACGACTGGGAAGCCGATCACGATGACAACGAAGACGGGAACATGTTAATCAACGACAATAATGCTCCAATTGTCCTGACATTTTGCATAGACCTAGAGATGGTGTATACTCATAATAATACGTTTTGGTCTGAAAAATCGACCATTTGTCAGCGCAACATTTCACAGCTCGCGCCGATGGTTTGCGCCGGAGGCGAACGTAGCAGCGATCGGGCGGCCTAAAATGGCCTACCCGATGTTGAAAAACTCATAAAAATAAAAGTTCTCGATGGATTTGATTCAATTTTATGTTATTTAGCAGCTAAAACGTATGGCTACATTTGTCTCGCAGGAAGTAGGAAATTTAACCGTTCAGTAATTATTTGGGTGCAGGATACTGAGCTAAATTAGCCTAAAAACGGCTTTGTTTTAGACTAATTAGCTGTGAAATTAATTAGCACGGAAATTAATTCCTGAAGTTATGGCACATATAATGTACCATAACTTCAGGTATTTTTGCAGCAGCTGGTTGTTATTTACCCTCTATCATTGCACTATGATACCATAGCTGCATGCCAAATTTAAATGCAATACACATAATATTTATATGGTATCTAAGCCCATGCATAATCCAAAACTTTAACGGCCGTTTTCTCCAGTTTTACTTTTTGACCCCTACCATACCAAATGTGATATAACTTCCCCAATTGTTATAGTAGAGTCATCATTTTTGAATTACTGTAAAGTACTATGCCTCCTCTTTCCAAATATGTCAAAAAAGTACATCAACATTTTTCCGACTTGTCACTGATTTGGTCCGCCGGGGTCACATATATATAGACAGACAGACAGACAGACAGACAGACAGACAGACAGACAGACAGACAGACAGACAGACAGACAGACAGACAGACAGACAGACAGACAGACAGACAGACAGACAGACAGACAGACAGACAGACAGACAGACAGACAGACAGACAGACAGACAGACAGACAGACAGACAGACAGACAGACAGACAGACAGACAGACAGACAGACAGACAGACAGACAGACAGACAGACAGACAGACAGACAGACAGACAGACAGACAGACAGACAGACAGACATACATACATACATACATACATACATACATACATACATACATACATACATACATACATACATACATACATACATATATATATATACATATATATATTTATATGCACGATAGAAAACAACGAGAAACATGAGAACAGTGTGATTGCTTCATTAACCTGTAAAGTAAGAGACACTTATAATATTTTTTAAACGTTTCTTGCTTTTTGTTGCCATACATTTTTAAATTAAATCAGAAAGAGTGAGTACAACAGTTTCGTGGAAAGATATGAAATCTCCGGAAAATCACAAGTTAGGGTTCATCATGCACAATAAGAGTACATCAAATAATTGAAAATTATTGTGGAGTGTGCACAGACAACGTGTTCAGTTAACTTATGGGCATAACTGAAACTTACGCAATTCGTTTGAAGGTGAACAGGAAGTAAATAAAGGCATGTCGATAGGTATTACAATCTGAAGTGATAATACAGTTACCGTACCTGTCGCCTGGATAAACCCGACTGCAAAGGCGAAAATCCAGTATCTTAGGGGTAACCACATCTTGTATTTCCCCGATGCCCTATAAAACGTTACAGAATATATAACAGAAATTACAATGCTACTATCAAAATCTGTCGACTTGATCAACAGTGAATTTTGTAACAGTGATTTTTTTTAATACAGGTTTATGTACGTATGTGTATGCGTATGTACGTCCGTACGAACGCACCCACACATTCACACAGACACACACACTCATATATATATATATATATATATATATATATATATATATATATATATATATATATATATATATATATATATATATATATATATATATATATATATATAATTTGTAATCACGCACGCGCGTGGGTGCGTGCGTGCGTGCGTGCGTGCGTGTGTGTGTGTTTAATCCACTTATGTAATACAAAGGTCATAGCATTCTGGTAACCTTTTATATATCAGTCTAATTAAATTGATAAATTATTTTTGTTAGACAATTTTGCAGACGATTTTAAGTTAGTACATAAATTGCATGAGGTAAGTTTAAAAAATACACATTTCAGTAACATGTTACAAGGTAGTAATTATTTTTATTTATTTATATTCCCAATATTTTGTCAGATTATATTAGCTTTTTTAATTACATGATTTTACTAACACATGTGCGTTTATTAATAGTAACAATTTAAATCATCAACTGGATTTAATTCATAATCATTTGTTATAATTATTTTTCAATGGGGTTTGAACTATCATACTTTTATCATAACTTTATGTGATAACTTCCAACCAACTAGTTATTTAATTTAATTGATTGTTTATGTTATAACTAAAATTACTGTCAGATATCACGAAACACAGAACAATATTAGTTGGAGTTCAGCCCGGTAAAAGGGGAGGTTCACGTTGCTATGACGATACTGACAAATTGTCTCATAATGTGGCGTCCATATCGTAATTTGATACATTTGCGTTATTACTTTGTTGCAGTAAATCAAAACACGCTTTTTTCTCATCTGAATGTCTAATCTCAACATCGACATCGTGCATGTAGGTTTTTTGCGCTTCGCTATAATAAAAAAAACATACATATTAAAAACACTACTCTTCTTCTGTAGTTAGTATGAACATTACTAATCCAAATTCCTGCCCCAACTGTAGATACAACTATTGGCTAATTACGAAAAATAAATTTGATTTATAAACCTGACCATTGACACTAAAATTAATGGTCATTTTTTTAATGTTCATGAAAATGTGCGAACTACTGATAAATAAGGCAAACAAACAGCATACGAAGAAAAACGCCGGTCAATACAAATGCTAAGCAGACATTTTAAAGGGAAACAAAAGTCAATGTTTTCATCATAATATGATGACATGGGATAAACAGAGTTAATAAAAAGTAACAACTTCCAACAACAATCATGTTTTTAGCGTCAGTGATTTACCAGGAAAAAGTGTAGAACACATGGCGATAGAAAGTCTATAGATTACGCCATTTTAGAAACAAAATGCCGTAGTTAATTCTTCTTGGTCGGTGTGAACTGTGCATGCGTATTACTTTCTCACCTAACCATAAAAAACTACCGCCAACAGCCGCCAAACTTCTCCCCACACTTCTTGCATACATATACATACACTACATTACAAAAAATCACTTGTATTCCTCTAACGAAGAAAATTCACAAAAGAAACGCGCAATCTTGACGGACGGCAACTCGACCAATTCGACTACCGTAAACGTCATTCTTCTAGGAAGGAAGAATGACGTAAAACTTTAAGTTACAACTGTTCAGTGACATTTCTTCTAGGAAGGAAGAATGACATGAACATTTAATTTCCAAATTATGTGTGACATTTCTTTAATTTTGTTTCCAGGACACTCGTGATGTCTACCTGATTTTTCAGTTGAATATAGCCTAATATCGAAGGTTACAATAATATATAACTGTGTATTTTGAAATAAAACAATTACACTGATGTAAGAGACATTGTTGTGCTGTTGCAGTACTACTACTGATCGAAAAAGCATGCATTTGTTATTGTTTTAAATATATGTTACAAATGCTATAGCGTATGCGTTTGTCATTGTAATGCACCGGTTCTATTGGCTGGAGCAGGGTTACTATTATAATAATATTATGTCTGTTCCGTAGGCTGGAGCCAGAGTACCGTGGTGTATGTTCAAGGCCAGAGTGGGGGAATACATATGGGTAGTTTGTAACGTCGTTCTCTTGTGATTTGATAATACAAACACAACGGTAATTACATAACAAATTGTGGCTTTGCTAAAACGTAATTATATCTCGATACAATAGAAAAGAAAGCAACACCACTGTAATAAATGCTATATTAAATGTACATACTTATAAAAGTGGTGATGTTATATGTTTTTATTATCGGCAATATAAAACCGAGCCTGTGCCTGGGTCCCAGGTCCGGTCGAAACATTCAAAGAGTACGCAGCTTTTAAGCCGTGAAAGTAATATATTCGTCTAAGCGTAAGAACAAAATACTATCATACAATGCGTACACATATATTAATATTTGTTCGAATAAAATGCATCGCGATGAAAGCGCAAACAGTTTTGATTGTGCCTATTTTGAATTGTAGGAAACGGTGTGATCTACAAAAACTACATTCACCTGACAACTACACTACGTTCGCAGTGCGAATCAAACATACGAATATTGGACGGTTTCGGTCTACACTCACATTCCAAGACCGGGCGCAACAGATATAAATCAGTATTAAGATATTATTTATATTTTAGTTACTTAACCGTTTAAACTTCAATCCGTTATTTTCAGTAAAGCTATCTTACTTTGTACAGCCATAGCGTACCGGTCCGAACGTCGTTATGGCTTATGCAACGCGTGGCGTACGTGCCGCGAACACCGTGCGCACCACAGCGCGCGTCGCTAATAAAGTTCAACTTTCAACGCCAAACAGTGACATGCCTGTTTGTAACGAACAATTACGTTCTTGCACGTAGACACATATAGATAACATCAATACCATTTTAACTCTGCGTCAAGATTAATAGTTCAGCGCGCAATATTAATAGTACTTTTAAACGATTTTTAACAAGGTAAAAGTAACCATCCACTCGCCTCGCTAGCGTCCATCGCCATCGGGAAAAAACAGGGAATTTCGCTGTGACGTAGATCGATTTTTCACTGGTTCACGTGATAATAAAAATAGATCGAAAATTCATTTGCATAACGCTGCTAAACATTCTTGGGGAATCCCCGTTTTCTGTGTCACTTCTGCAATGGCAGCGAGACGGGTCACGTATTCTGAGTTACAGATTCGCGAGACAAATCTACCATGACGCCCCTACCGGGATGTATTGTGAAGTTTAATGTGCAGCAAGTTTATAAACACCATATTCAATCTTCAATTCCTAGTCTCATTCAAACTAATTATTATAAAATGAAATAGTCTTTGCCTGTCATCACTACACTAGTTCAACAAGTGTCAAGTACTTGTAATGATGTTTAGAGCATTTTAATGTTATCACTGATTGCCATGTTTTACTTATACTGTGACTGTGTGATTCATTTAACAAGATTCAAGATTTAATAAGATTGCCACCTAGTCCTAGAGAATCAACTCTAGACGGCAGGTGGACAAGGAAGCCGTTTGGCTTATCGATAGTCCAACCTATCTATCTAAGTATACCCCGCCCGTCTTAGTAAAGGCAGTTCTTATATAGCGCAGTATCCAGTCCTCAGGACCGCTCAAAGCGCTTTACACTTTACTTCCCTGACAGACCTGTTCACTCAAATACCATCTCGGCTTCTCTGGGAAGCATCCAGCCATATGCTACAATTAATGCGCGAAGGCTGCTCGTACACATATCCATCACTGTCTATAGTCAGGTACTCATTTAAACAGCTGAGTGAACTGGAGCAATGTAGAGTGAAAAAACTTGCCCAAGGTTTTAACGCCGCAGCCAGGATTCGAACCCGGGTTCTCGTAGTCGAGAGTCCGAAGCTCTACCCCTGAGCCACTGCGCTCTACAAACTGCGCTCTTAGGTGTATGTCGATTTAATTTTTAACTATATTAACACTACTAACACCTACACAATCAGCTGATAATCTGTTCCATTCCTTTACTATTCTTAGTGAAAATAGAAATTGTCTAATGTCTAGTCTACACTGCTTCTTTGCTAATGTAACTCCATGTCCTCTAGTCCTTCTCTATTCCTTGACGGTGAAAACAATTTATCTGTCAATATTTTCATACCCATTCAATATTTTAAAAACCTCAATCTGATCTCCTCTCAATCTTCTGGTTTCTAGTGTTGTTAGACCACATTCTTTTAGACGCATTCGTAACTAATATTCCTGAGTTTTGGTATCATTTTGTTGCTCTCCTTTGTACTCTTTCTAGCATATCAATATCCTTCTTGTGACATGGCCTCCATGTTTGTATACAATATTCAAAAATTGGGGGAAAACTATTGTTTTATACAGCGGTATTATTAGTTCTTTTTCTGTGTACACTATATTTCGCCTAATTAATCCAGGAATTTGGTTTCCCTTTGCTGCTGCAATTCCACACTGCTCTGATACCTTCATGTCAGCACTAATGGTTAACCCTAAGCCCTTTTCCTTTACAGTAGTATTTAGTACAGTACCACCCTTTGTATATTGTGCATCTTCATTCCCATGTCCTGTGTGGAGGCAATTACATTTTCTAAAATTAAACAGCATTTGCCATTTCTCAGATCATTCTATCAACTTATTAAGATCATCTTGTAAATACTGTCTATCTGCATCACTTTTAATTTTCCTAAACACGTTTGTGTCGTCCGCAAACTTCAACACCTTGCTTGTTATGTCATCATCCAAATCATTGATATATATATTAAGAATAAAGTAGGTCCCATTACTGATCCCTGCGGTACTCCACTCAAAACCGATTTCCAATTTGAAACCTCCCCATCAACATACTACTCTTTGTCTTCTATCAATAAGCCATTTTTCTATCCAGTTAATCATACCATATCCTATGCCATGGGCCTTTAGTTTAAGTAGTAATCTTTGGTGTGGCAGTTTGTCAAAGGCTTTTTTAAAATCTAAGTAGATGATATCCCTAATCTACCCACTTTGTGACATCTTCCAAAAATATAACATATTTGTTAAGCATGACCTCGCTTTAAAAAAACCATGTTGAGATGGGTTTATTAATTTATTTTTAACAAGAAAATCAACCAAGTGATCTTTAATTACTCTTTATAATAGTTTGCAAACAACCAATGTTAAACTCACTGGTCTATAGTTCTCTGACTTGTTTCTTTAACCTTTTTTAAATAATGATATTACTTTTGTTTCTTTCCATTCTAACGGAAATATTCCCTCCTCTAATGACAAAGTGAACACTGTCGCAAGCGGTATACTGATTTGTTCTACAATTCCAATAGTAATTTGGGAGGAATCCCATCCACTCCAGATGATTGATTATCTTTCGTGTCTCTTATTTTCATAGCTACCATTTTTGGGGTTACAATTAGTTGTCCTAAATAGTCAGATTCTCTCCATTCGAACTTAGTCTCTAGTACTTGTTATGCACTAATATCTTCCCTGGTAAACACCGAACTAAAGTACTCATTTAGGTTTTCTGCCATTAAGAATTCCTCTGTTGTTATGTTTCCATCACTACCTTCTAGGGGACCGACCTTTTCCTGAACTTTCTGTTTACTTCGAACATACACATAACAACTCTTGCTGTCATGTTTTATATTAAAAGCAATTTTTTTTCATAGCTTCTCTTTGAATTTCTAATTTCAGCTGTAGCTTGATTAAGTGCTTCTTTATAAACGGCATAGTCTTCTTCAGCAACGATAAGTGTTTCTTCTTTGACCGTTTCCCATGTTTTTTCAAGGGGACAAATTTGTCAACGACGCAGTCAATTTCACTCTTTAAGATATTCCAGCATTCTGTTGCTGTCTTATTCTTCAGTGTGTTATTCCAGTCTATCTTTGCTAAATATTCCCTCATGTCCTAATATCTTCCTTTGTGAAAAAATGTCATGTACCTTATTTTTCTGTTCCGTTGTCCTTTTACTTTGATGATAAATTGTATCTGGCTGTGATCATTACATGCCAGACCCAGTGGCTCACATATCTTGACATTATCAACAAATTCCTTCTGTGACTGTGGGCTCAAAACTATGTCCAACACGTTCCTGCCCCTGGCTGGTTCTAACATATGTTGAGAAAGGAAACTATCTTGTACTAAATTTAAAACATCTTGATCCTCTCTCCCAGTACTCTGTAGAGATGTCCACTGTATAAGCCAATGGTTAAAATCCCCCATAATAATGAGGTCCCGTTTACTCACTTCTTTTATAGCGTTATGTACTTTTTCATTCTCTTCTATAGACTATGCTTATGTTTGGACTACGATAAACTAACCCAACAGTTAATGTTGAGTTTCCTGTAACTATGTTACACCAGACAGCTTCTTCACATTCTGCTTCTTTTTCTAATGTTATTTCATTATAAGCATGTGAACGTATAATTAACATACGAGTGCAAACAACGCACACGCCCGCGTAATTCGTTTTTATGTCGATATAACAATTAATTACAGTGTATCATTTCACGTGTGGTTTGTAATGTATCAACTGTCACTGCCTTGACGCGTCAAGTGACACGCTCCCAGTCTCAGCGGCAATAATCCGATAAATATCACGTGATCTCAACAGCGCGCGAAAATGACATTTGGGGAAATCAGTGGTATTACAATGATAGATGTTATCTTATCACAATGTATATAGTCACTCGATCTCTGCATCATCACGCTTATTTTGCGATATATTATAAGTCTTAATATGATTATGTGTCTAAAATAAATTTCAATTCAAAAACAAAATATTGCAACGTAAATTAATTGAAACATGTAGATAATAATAAATCCAACATTTTTCTGTAACAGTTACTCATATTTGGGTTTGCAAAAAAGTTAACGAAATATATTTACATCGTTAAACCGAACAAATATGGCTAATGTTGGTAACATTTCAAAAAAGAACAGCACGCAAAGAAACTACGCCTTACCGGTTCGACCATGTCAGCAACGAGTGCGGTAGACAGCCAATCGGAGAACGCCACACACCCGCCACACACACGCCGCCAAGTTGTCGAGTAAAAGAAACAGATTTTTTGTATTGACTTTTATTTGCGCCGGGTTTGTGCGCCAGCCCAGTGTTGCCAACTCCGCGGTTTTCCCGCGGAATTAGGCTTGTTTTAGACCTGTTCCGCGGGGGAAAATCAGCAATTGCGGGTTGCGGTTTTTTTGGGTTCTTTTTATGGACATGCCGCTATTTTTGGGGCTAGTTTCAAAAGTGGTGTTTTACGTCATTTATTACGTACAATAAGAGACGTCATATTCTATATATCTTAATAAATATGATATAATGTGAACTACTAATTGAAACCCTCCTAATGTTCTGGGCCCTCCATCCAGTCTGGGCCACCCAGGCGCCGTATGCATGGCCAGGGACTAAGTCGCGAAACTGGGTATAACTCGATTGCGAGGTCGCAAGTTCGCTAATCCGGTATGCATGAGCACCGCATAGGCTCGATTTTAGGCTGTTGCCCGCACTGCGACCGCCTATCTCTAGGGCTAGGCCCTCTAGCTAGGAGGTGTAACTCTTAGTAGGTGGGTATAAAAATGGCGGCCGTAGTAGTTTGGAGAAGTCAACACAGGAGGAATTTGACGCGAAATCGGGTATTCCGGGATAGGAAGAATCCACTGGATATGTACTATGACGGAGAGTTATACGACAAGTTTAGATTTCGCCGTCACGATATCCTAACAATCGTGGATGAACTGCTAGACGACTTAGAGTACCCCGATCGACACGCGATAAGGCTCCTTGCGGGCTACTCTGCAAGTTATAGACACGTATGCGAGTTTGTTTCTAAAACTTGGTGGCTGAGACCATCCGTATCGACCAGTCAACCGCTTCCCGAACCATCCACCGTGTGACCAACGCTTTGTTCGCTCGGATGCATGAGTGGGTACAGCTACCGACGCAACAACAAGCCGACCGACAGAAGGCGAGTTCCTCCGGCTAGCGGGATTCCCCACCGCGGCGGCATGAATCGACGGGACCCACGTCCGCACGAGCACGAGCATATGTCAACAGGGAGAATTTTCACTCGATAAACGTCCAGGTAACGTGTGATTTATCAAATAGTTTAAATTTCACAAAACCTTTATGCAATGTGACTCTATTTTAACATACTAGGTAATACGTATTTACTGAAGTACTTCTTGAAGTACTTGAATGACCACAATTTTTTTAAATGATGCGAATACATGATCAAACATAGATTTAAATACAACTTCATAATTAAAATGTAATTACATTTTATTAACTATTTGTAATTGTATGTGACACTACGTAAAATGAATCGGTTGTATAAATTTGTATTGAAATACTTCCCTAAATTATTTGATTTTTTTCTCAAATAATATTTCAAGTACTTTTATTTCAGTATGGCTATTATTTTAGTTAGATTTCATTTGCTTTTCTTCAGTCAAAAATTTCAATAGATCATTTGAAAATTGACCACATTTTCTAGTAAGAACGAAAACCATTATCACTGAGGTCATACCAATGAAAGCAGGTTACATTTTTTAGTTGTCACCTGTGAGCAGCTTGGTTTTGTTGCTAATAACACTCCTAACATATATTTGCTCTGTATGGTCTGAGGGGAGATAGAAGTTCCTCAACAAGTATTACTTGCCTATATTGTTGACATTTGACAACATACCAACTGTAGCTATGTAGGAATATATCATCACAAATATGATGATGTATTGATTTGACCACATATACAGGGTACTTGAATTATTATTATTATTCACTTATGTGAAACACCTATGGATATATGTGTTTAGCATAGTATATATGTATACTATTTTATTTTTATTTACTACATGTTTATACTATTTTACTTATTTATTCATTTTTAATATAGTGTGCAGTTGTGTGCCAATTTAAGTCTGTATTTTAAAGTATCATATTTGTTTTATTAGTATATCCTCATTTCATCAAAGTAGTATTGTATTAACTTTTTAGTATTATTATATATATATATATATATATATATATATATATATATATATTATGTTATTAGTATGTATTTTTATTATTATTATTTTAGGAATAATCATTGTAAAGCGCCCCAGAACAATTATTTGGATGGGGCGCTATATAAGAAATAAACTATTATTATTATTTATTTATTGTACACTGTGAAACAGTTAATTTTGCCTCTTGTGCCAGTCACTGATGTTTCCTCTAATTAAAGTACACTGTAGCTACCTTATTTGCACATGCTACTTAATTGCAATTAGTAACACCAGACATCTGTCCCCAGCCACCAGCTCCTATTATTGTTTGTTCAAGTGCTTCTTGCAGCTGATCACACATGGCTACACTTTGAGGACAGGGTAGCATACATAGATGCCTGCATGCTAGGGGTTTATTGCTTGAATGGAAAGGCCGTTCTTATTATGATAGATCAAGGGAATGATGTAGGATACTTGGATCTTTTTACCTATGTACAATTTTTTTTATTTGCATGTTTAATGCTATAAATGTGTTTAAATGCAAAAATGTCCAGGTACTATTTTACTGTAGTCATTTAAACTTAACAATAAAGTGCTGTTTGAAATGCATCAGTTACAAATTCAACACTTAATAATTAAGAAATAATTGTATTTCACCCCTGTGCTATTGACCACTTCTAAATAAAATGTAAGACACAGTTTTGTTTCATGCACAAACTAGTAATAACTACACAGTATAAAGTATTAAAAATGCATTGACTCAGGTATAAAAACATGCACATTAAATGAGTGTCATCTGTCTCTGTTGTAGTTCATATGTGATGCTGACATGAGGATTATGAACTGCATTGCCATTTGCCAAGTGGGCGGGTTCAGTGCAAGATTCCAGAATCCTGAGGGAATAGCAGCTGTTTCAGCATTCGAGTCGCCACGAAAACCATTGACTGATGTGTTTCTTGGGGACAGTGGGTATATATTCTCTCACCGATCCTCAACACGTGGAATCAACATGAACAGTCATACACAGATGCCCATTGTGTCAACGTAACTGTCAAAGTAGCAGTAACTGCTGCTTTAGTGACTCCACCTGCATAAACCAGCTGGCACCTGGCTCAGGCTGTGGTGGAGGTTCTGGCAGTGGTGCAGGCATCACAGATGATGATACATCTGGAATGCCAAAACATGTTGCTTTAGTAATGTCATGGACCGTAATCGGTGACGCCACCTGGGGATTAATAGTTAGTATTAATTAAGCAGTCACAATAGGTGGCACTGCAGTAGGTTCAGCGGGATTTGGGAGTTGCGTGGGAGGAAGGCGCGGGACTCGAGACTTGCAAACAACGAAGTCGAGTAAACAACCGCATGTACGTTACGAGATGTGACGAATTATCTTGAAAGATTGTGAGTAACTGTTTTATTTTCACGTGTTGACACTCGCGTAGTCAGGATGGTGTTGTGCAGCTAGCGATCAGTGACAATTTATAATAGGAACTTGTCAATAATTAGAATTTATATCAGTTGCAAATTGGTTTTTCCTCGTGTCGTGGTGGTAAAATGAATGGTGTTTCCACCTGTATTCTAGGTTATTCATAGGAATAATATGTCGTCGTTTGTATGTATCCTGTGTTATACGCTAATAGCGTTAGAGTAGCACTGTTATGGTGTCGATTATATACAGTGAAGATATTTCAGAAAGTAAGAAGTTTGCTGAATTGTCCTGTATGTAATAACCCAAATTTGTGTATGTACTATGATACTCGCTAGAGGGCGGCATTGAGCCAGCGAGTGAGTTCAGATGTAGTTACCCAGATGGTCGCTGGAGGTTAACCATTGATAGGCCTGATGACACTTATTAGAATAGGGTAAAGGCCACTGTGTTAATTGTTAAATACTTTTATTCTACAGTGTGTGCTGATCTAACTGATGCGCCAAGAAGTGTGTGCCTGACATTCCTGGCTGTGGGCAGGTACATATCATGATTAATTCTTGTATTCTTATATTATATTTCGAGTGTTGGTATGTATTTGTGCTACGGTTCTCATAAAGTTGTCAACAGAGAACGGATGTCTTAAGTGGATTCTGTTGGTTGTGTTGCGCTGTTGGACAGTATATTTACTTACGGTTCATGTACTTAATTTTAATGTTTATTGACTGTATTTACATCAGTTTTGAGATGTTTACTTTGATTGATGGTAAAGGTATCCCTGTGTTGTATTGTGTATGTGTGTATATTTATATATGTGGTAACATCTGTGTTATTGTTACAGGGTCTTGTCTTGTCATGTGTAAATAAAGAATTGGGAAACGATGATCCAGCGCTCCGTGTCCATCCTTGACAACTGGTGTCAGAAGTGGGATCGCCCAGCAACAACTTTGAAAGAAAAAGACCCTGTCGCACAGTCGCGTATAGTTCATGGTGAGCTATGTCGTAATCAGTTGGATATGTTTAATGTGTAGTGGTACAGGTGCTGCAGTTATACAGTACAGGTTGTATATCATATAGTGTTATCATCCGCACTAATCAAAGTTGCAGCTGTATACAGTAGACGTATGTCAGTAAGTGAATATTATCAGTTAGATGTGTGTCATCTAAGAGATGTCGTAACCACATTTGGGTAGAGGGTTTATGTTGTAATGGTTTACGTTGTTATGTTAGTCCGTGATTTGATATCCTGATGTTTGTTGTGTCTGTTCAGTCACACCTCTCAGTGAGTTGACACCAATCTTTGAAATTTGGTTGATCTTTTAATTAACTTGTCACTTCTTTCCATCAACATGACTGATGAACAAATTGCCGCTTTAATTGCACAGTCAAACGCAGCTTTAGCAGCAACATTGGCTGGTGTCATTCACCAGTTCAGGGCCCCGCTTGCACCAACAATTAAGCTGGCCCAATTTATGGGCCATCCTATGACTGCTGGTGATCCAACTCTGGTTGAGTGGTTGGACCAGTTTGATATGTATGTACGTCAGGCAGAGGTGAGTGATGTTGATAAGGCAGTGGTAATGTTTGACCACCTAGGAGGGTGTGCACGGGAGGAAGTGTTGTGCCACCCTGATGCGGTGCGAAATGATTATGGTGCTTTGGTTGCACTGCTGAAATTGCATTTTGCACCACACGAAACAGTGCATTTATTGAGTGCAGAGTTCTGTGCTCGAGTGCAGTTGCCTGGAGAGACTCTGGCTGAATACAGCAGAGTGCTCATGGGATTGCGCAATCGAATGGAGAAGGCAGCGGCCACTGATGTAGAGGGTCATGCACTGGCGCTACTGCGAGACACTGCTTTGAAGTATCAGTTTATTGAGGGCGTTCAGGAGCAGTCTGTTCGTCGAGAGCTGAGGCGGATTGCTTTTCATTCTGCAGGCTCGCCCTTTCACCACATGCGGAATGAGGCCCTGTATCTGTTTGATAATGAAGAACAACCTGGTGCCCTGCAAGGGGGAGATTTGTCTCCGGTCAATTCTAGGCTTCTAGAGGTAGCGCAGATGCAGCAAGAGCTGCAAAAGCAAGTGGTGGAGCTGGCATCACAACAGTGCCAGGCAGCTGGGCAAATGCAGGTGGTAATAGACCAGTTGCCCAGTCTGGCTGGCCAACCTCAGTTAGCAGCGCAGGCTAGGCCAGCAAGCTCGACCAGGCCCAACCCCCGAGACGGCTCATGTTTCTATTGTAGGGAACATGGTCATTTCGTCAGAGAATGTCCCAACAGGAGGACTCCATCCGTGCCACTTAGTCGCAGGGGTAGCTCCTGTTTCTGTTGTAAGCAGGAGGGCCACTTTGTTCGCGATTGCCCGCAGAAGAAGTGTGTAAGTTTGAGGAGCAGAGGGCCTGAGCAGAGCAGTGCTCAAGTGACATGTCTGGCTAGTGATCAGGTAGATGGAGTTTTATCTAAGGGAGTGACAGAGAGGTTGGGTATAGCAGAAGGGAGGATTGTAGAGTTGGAAGGGAGGTTGTTGGAGGCAGAGACCTTGGAGGTACAGCTCCGCCAGCAGGTAGTGACCCTAAAGGCTGGCCAGGAGCAGATGAGGAGGCAGGGGGAGGAACTGCACAGGGAAGCAAGGGAGAAAAGGGGTTTTGCAGAGAGGCTGGAGAAAGCCAATGGTGAAATCTCAGCATTGAGAGGCAATGTGGAATCTGCCCGGGCTGATGTGATGGTGGCCAGCAGTAAGAATTCTCAACTGCTTAGCCAGTTGAAAGGCAATCAGGTTGCGTATGGAGCCCTGGTGGAGCAGCTCAAAGAAATGCGTGAGGAGCTTGGTGAGCAGAAAAGCCAGTTCTGCAAACAGGTGGCAGAGCTGCAGAGCAATCTGTCCACCGTCTGCAGCAAGAGGGATGCCACAGTTTGTCTCTGTGAGACCACTCAAGTGGATGCGGAGCTCTTCCAAAGCCAGGTGGAGAGGCTGGAATGTGAGAGGGGCGAGGCAGAGGTGAGCAGAAAACATCGGAATTGGCTGGCTGCATGGAGACAACCATATAATTTGTTTGGAAGAAAGGCCAACGTTTATCGTTGGTGCAGGAAGTGGCACACCTCTGCATGTCTGTAGAACTTGCCAGGTCTGTAATCTGTATATATCTCCTAAACACAGGGTTAGAAGATAGTTGCCTGCATGAGCAGGACATGGCGTTCGCCACTATCTTATCATTTGTAATTTTGAGGTCTCTTGTTGGTGGATAGTTGCCTGCACGAGCGGGACATGGCGCTTGCCACTATCTATTCAGCTGTCGTCTGTAGTGTCCAGTTGGTGGATAGTTGCCTGCACGAGCGGGACATGGTGCTTGCTACTATCTATTCAGCTGTCGTCTGTAGTGTCCAGTTGGTGGATAGTTGCCTGCACGAGCGGGACATGGCGCTTGCCACTATCTATTCAGCTGTCGTCTGTAGTGTCCAGTTGGTAGATAGTTGCCTGCACGAGCGGGACATGGCGCTTGCCACTATCTATTCAGCTGTCGTCTGTAGTGTCCAGTTGGTAGATAGTTGCCTGCACGAGCGGGACATGGCGCTTGCCACTATCTATTCAGCTGTCGTCTGTAGTGTCCAGTTGGTAGATAGTTGCCTGCACGAGCGGGACATGGCGCTTGCCACTATCTATTCAGCTGTCGTCTGTAGTGTCCAGTTGGTAGATAGTTGCCTGCACGAGCGGGACATGGCGCTTGCCACTATCTATTCAGCTGTCGTCTGTAGTGTCCAGTTGGTAGATAGTTGCCTGCACGAGCGGGACATGGCGCTTGCCACTATCTATTCAGCTGTCGTCTGTAGTGTCCAGTTGGTAGATAGTTGCCTGCACGAGCGGGACATGGCGCTTGCCACTATGTATTCAGCTGTCGTCTGTAGTGTCCAGTTGGTAGATAGTTGCCTGCACGAGTGGGACATGGCGTTTGCCACTATCTTGTAATGTAACAATTCACTGGTAGTTCCCTGCACTAGCGGGACATGGGTTTCCTCTACCTTCGACTGCAATGTGTTGCTTGTAAGGCATAGGTGCCAGGCTAAGGTAAATTGACACAATAATGGTTGTTGCAATGGGTGTCACAGGTAGTGTGAAATATTTATGATGTTTGCTCCATGGGGAGACGGGGTCGCCCACGTCATTTAGCATGTTTAATTTTGCTATGTTGTTAATTTTGGTTTAGACCTTATGTTCTTTATATTTATGCTATGAAAGTATAATGGTGTTTGCTCCAGGTGGAGACGGGGGTTGCCCGCACCAACCAGTGAGTGTAGTCGTGGGTACTACTGTTTTTTTTATTATTCTGACTTGTGTCTATTGTGAGGCCTTTGGGTCACAAGTGTTTGGTATTGGTGTAATCCGTGGACGGATTCAGACAAAACTGGGGCAGATGTCATGGACCGTAATCGGTGACGCCACCTGGGGATTAATAGTTAGTATTAATTAAGCAGTCACAATAGGTGGCACTGCAGTAGGTTCAGCGGGATTTGGGAGTTGCGTGGGAGGAAGGCGCGGGACTCGAGACTTGCAAACAACGAAGTCGAGTAAACAACCGCATGTACGTTACGAGATGTGACGAATTATCTTGAAAGATTGTGAGTAACTGTTTTATTTTCACGTGTTGACACTCGCGTAGTCAGGATGGTGTTGTGCAGCTAGCGATCAGTGACAATTTATAATAGGAACTTGTCAATAATTAGAATTTATATCAGTTGCAAATTGGTTTTTCCTCGTGTCGTGGTGGTAAAATGAATGGTGTTTCCACCTGTATTCTAGGTTATTCATAGGAATAATATGTCGTCGTTTGTATGTATCCTGTGTTATACGCTAATAGCGTTAGAGTAGCACTGTTATGGTGTCGATTATATACAGTGAAGATATTTCAGAAAGTAAGAAGTTTGCTGAATTGTCCTGTATGTAATAACCCAAATTTGTGTATGTACTATGATACTCGCTAGAGGGCGGCATTGAGCCAGCGAGTGAGTTCAGATGTAGTTACCCAGATGGTCGCTGGAGGTTAACCATTGATAGGCCTGATGACACTTATTAGAATAGGGTAAAGGCCACTGTGTTAATTGTTAAATACTTTTATTCTACAGTGTGTGCTGATCTAACTGATGCGCCAAGAAGTGTGTGCCTGACATTCCTGGCTGTGGGCAGGTACATATCATGATTAATTCTTGTATTCTTATATTATATTTCGAGTGTTGGTATGTATTTGTGCTACGGTTCTCATAAAGTTGTCAACAGAGAACGGATGTCTTAAGTGGATTCTGTTGGTTGTGTTGCGCTGTTGGACAGTATATTTACTTACGGTTCATGTACTTAATTTTAATGTTTATTGACTGTATTTACATCAGTTTTGAGATGTTTACTTTGATTGATGGTAAAGGTATCCCTGTGTTGTATTGTGTATGTGTGTATATTTATATATGTGGTAACATCTGTGTTATTGTTACAGGGTCTTGTCTTGTCATGTGTAAATAAAGAATTGGGAAACGATGATCCAGCGCTCCGTGTCCATCCTTGACAGTAACTTATTTGAATTAACACATGCACTTTGTTATTGACATAGTCAATCCTGTTTTCTGTAACTGAAGAATAGAGTCACTATACCTGTATGTTACCATGGTTCAGTCTTACCCGACATGTTGTTTACTCACATAACATAGAGTTAAGATGTTCATTTAATTGATCAAAAATGTGTATATACTCCCATACACCAACGTGTGTGTGTATGTGTCTGTGTGTTTGTGTGTGATATGTAAGTATGATTATTGTTTAGAATTTAGAAGGTGACAGATCATTGTAGATGTGACAAAGTGTGGATACTGACCTCTGTCCTATTATGTAACTCTACCAGTCACCAACTCTAGGGCTGGCCATGCTCTTGTGTATTGCTATTGTAGTATAATTGCCCTGGTTATGGATGCCTGCCACTTTAAGGTGGCTGCCTGTAACTTGAGTTCCCCCCACTGTGCTATTTTTATGATGGCTCTCTCTCTCTCTCTCTCTCTCTCTCTCCTGGTAAGTTTCCATTAATAGGATGCTTGATGCAACCCACATTGTTTACATAAGCTGTTTGACATTGCTAATTAGATATGAAAATCAAAGATAAATAGAGATTGCTCACCCCATGCATCATCGACATAGCCTGGCCATCACCTGTGCCCAACATGAAGCTGTCTGTGCCTTGCACTGAAACGTGAACATTATAAGTTTTGTAAATATTACATATTTACGCATTGTGTTAATATATTATTTCCATTGTATCATGTATGAGTTGCGTGTTACTGTACATAAGAATTATTTCTGTATAACAGTTCTGCATAAGAGTTGCTTTCACAATACAACTGTCTGTAGCATTCATACCATTATAAAAATTTGAATATAGGCATATGTTTGATTTACTAATGGATATTGAACTATATAAAATAAAGTTTCATATGTGTCATTAATGTATTTGGTTCATTTTTATCGGAATGAGAATTATAGCTGTGACAACTGTACTCCAACAATAATTACATATATACCAGTATATGTTTTAATATAAATTTATTTTATGTTATAATAATTATGCTATCAACAAGTCTGAAAACAGTCAGTTCTCGCTTTAGTGCCATTTAGTTTTGTTGTAATATGTCACAAGCACACATCACAAATTAAAATAATAAAATTTAAATAGAAAACACTGATTGGGATTTAATTTCCTTTGTTTAATTTTCTATTATTTTTTTACCAAAAAAGTCACTGTAGTAAATAAGGAATTGTACATAATACGGTGACACTTGAAAGTACAACACACACCACAGACAGTAATCATTCATTTGACTAGTTATGAATACTCGCCATCAATTCCCGTTGTCATATCGGTTCCTTCACCAGTTGGCAGTTGTATCCATGATGATATTCTGAACCCCTACTGGGGGATCACGCACTAGTTCAGCATACATCAGCATACAGAGGTCAATTTGGTGGTCTGCCTGTCACTTTTCCTTGATCACGTAGTGCGTTTTAAGACCGCAGATTTAAAATGTTTCCCCTTTTGTTTAGGAAATTAGGTTGTCCTCCGTTCTTGCGCCACCGAGCGAATTAACTTTAGCGGTGAACTCTCGTCAAACTTACCATTTTCTTGATTGTTACCGAATTTTGTAACTTGCTCATCAAAATAGTTTTTTAGTTGCCGATTCCCTCAATTAAACATATTATTTCGTCATCTCGACAGGGCGGCTTACGCTTAACTTTTTTCTCCATGCGCTTCCCACCTTCGCCGACTTCCACGCCAAGCTTAATGTAAACAAACATTGACCACGACGTGCGATGAACCCCTATTTGACCCCGTGCGTCACCGCGCGCGTGCGCAATGCGGTAGAATTCGTGGGGAATCCCTGTTTCGAAGCTCCTCAAATAGCCTCGAATACTCCTCAATTGACTCTCAGAATGGCCGTCCGCAGACTAACTATGCGGCGGCTAAATCGCGCTGCGACCGGTTCATGCATACCGACTGAATCACTCGCTGGGCCACGGCACAGTTAGTCTGAGGGTAGCGCCTGTGCGGTGCCTAAGCTAGTCTGAGGACATGCATATCACCCCAGAAGTCCACAAATACGGGTCATACTCATTCTCGCGCGCCAGGGGTCGCTGTTGATGATTACGTCAATACCAGCTATCTTCTCTTCCTAGCGTCACGTGTAGTAACGCGGGTTGTGATGATGGAGAATGGACAGCACGCAATAATAGACCCCAGTACTACAATTTTTCGTTGCCATGTCGCTCTTATTGTCTTGATAATAATGTTTATTTCCTCCAGTACATCATATTCTTATTGTATTATAAAAACGGAGTAAAGCGAAGATGGATCTTATGATTGCATAAGATCCTGTAGGCTGAACCAAAAACAGATTACACAATTTCCCATTAAGTGCACGCAGCACAAACATTATTAATATATAAACTTCTAACATATTGACATGTTATTTACTTAAGTGCAGTACATAATAATACACTCACTAATTTTCACTTGGATATTTCGTAATCCAGTTACAGCATATTATTTTTTTATTTGTCAAATTAAAAAAGTTGTTACATATATGATAGTAGACACCATTAACTAACGCAATTATGCGCCGCGACCGTGTAGGGAATGTAGAGCATATTACGTAGAGGGTCATTTATGTGGGGAATTCTGTGACGTTATCATGTGCAATGTCTAAACAAGCAATTATAAAAAATAGTTCACCTAGAACAGTAGGTGGCGCTCAACTGCAAGGAATGATGGAATCACCCACTAACCATTAGGTAAATACTATGACTATGACTATGTGCGTGACGTGCTTGAAATGCATTTCCCTCTTTATCACTAGGGGTGTGTCGTTGGAAACTTTTAAAACGTACCTTTTTATAATTATTTTGGGGAATTTGTTGGGCTAGTTTTGGACTAGTTTTTGAGGGCGATTGGGCTGGAAATTTAATTTTGACCTGGCAACACTGATCGGTACGTGTATAACAACCGGGAAAATGTAAGCGCGACAGCGAAACGCCGGCAAAGTGACATTTCACTTGCGGATCGACCAACATTGCCAATACATTACATCGTAAACCGGTAATCTTATACTTAACTGGCCTAAATTATTACGGCCTTTTAAAACCGTTTTTTCACCTTATATGTGTATGTATTCGCAATGTGATTCTGCATCACTTCCGGTACAAAGAAGTCAGATTAAAAAAAATTGTGTTTTAGAGCAATTTAAACACGCCGGGTCCATGTAAATATCGCTATCTTTCTGCGGCAAATATGGCGCGAGCTGTAGGCGCCTCCCAGAGGCACGTAGCCTCGGTTACCCAGACTCCGTGAGGTGGCAGCACTTTTAAGCCCCTCAACTCCGCCTGGGACATTAATGGGCTTAAAGGACAACAAAATGCAACGGTTTCGTGGCATACACCAAATAGAGTTAATATAAAGTAACAATTTCCACATATACTCAATTTTTTAACGCCAGCGGTTTACCAGAAAAATATTTTTTAACAACCAGCCATCCAAATACTATGCGCAACTCCATCTTAGACGAAGAATGACGTCACGACGGTGAGGCGCTCTCCACGCAGATTCCCTGCATGGGGTTTGGCTGTTGTCATGAAACCGCTGCAACTCGGCAACGCGCGTAACATGCTGATGACGGTAAATATAAAGTTGTCTATTATTGTTATCGATGAAATCATCCCATCAACTGATGATACATGTCTACATGTCTACTTCAAAGCATTTATCCTCAAAATGGACCGACCAAGTGAACTGTACTTGGACTGGAGGGATTCCAAACAGTACGCCCGCAAATGAGAATCTATTGCTTCAAAACTACCGGTTGTTTCAATTATTATTGCAACCGTATGCCGAACAGTAAGGCATAATTACTAAAGTTTACCATAGATTTAACTTCATATTTAGATACACGTATATAAGCAGCTGCTAGATGTCACGTCAACTGAACGAACTGTCGAATAATCGAAGTTGTTGACCCTTAACAACGTCGCAGGAAGCTGACCGGCTTCAGCAGAGACGTAGAATGCCGCGCGTTGAATGGCCAAGCCAAGTTAACCCTTCACCTATGGCGGCGTCTAGACCATCGTGGAATTCGTTAGAATTTTAGATTTTAAAGTCACATTCTGAGTAAACCGCTGACGTTAAACAAATTGAGTATATGTGGAAATTGTTACTTTGTGTAAACTCTATTAGGCGTATGACGCGAAACCGTTGCATTATTTGTCCTATAAGTTTCTACATCCGGGTAGCCTTACCCCAGATTAGGGTAGAGACGCTGATTGGCTCTTAGGCCAACTAGGAAATAAAAATTTAAATAACGATATACTTTTACAAGATAATAATATCATATGAAAAGTATTCAACATTGAACTTATATTAACACAAAAGTAAGTAAAAATTCAAATTTACAGTTGTTTATAAAAATAGAATTACGGCAGGATTAACCAGTATCGGTGAGGTGGCAGCATTGTCTAGCCCCACATGGATAGCATACCGATTAAATAAGGATACCTTTTTATCAAATAATGCTGTATGGGAAGTAGGGGCATATCCGCATACTGAGGCATTGTCACGAGATACCCAGCTGATCCCAGCAGGGAGGGTATATTTGGACACGCTGCCTAACAGCAACCTCTAGACTTTAGGGGCGGTACCCATGCGGACGTTAATTAGCGTATAGAGTAGTGGGCGCTGCCAGTAGTGAACCAGTCTAGGCTAGGGTAAGAAACAGTAGACACGTATATATAGAAAGCTCGGTAGTATTAAACATTCTGAACATAACGAGTTGTTTGTGTTGATATATTATAAGAGTATTAAAACAAGCAATACCGTTACAGGCATGTCCGCACACCATATTATTTGCGCATCGCGTAACATCTGGTTAGTGGAATCATGCTAAGCGGCATCGTCTAACCCCCAAATCAACCACTTGCATATACTTTTTGATAGAGGTGAATAATTAAAAAGTTATGACATAAAGGGTTATTTTCGTAAACACTGATGTAATTTTACTCGTATGCTGTTATGTGTATTACTTTAACTGTAAGACGTCCATAGACGTTTTCTTTCATAATTCCAAATTGCATTTTAATGTTTTATGATGTGTGAAATAAAGGATACTTTCATAAGTAGCATTTTCGCGCAATTCAGAATTATTCACGTGTTGGATGCATGGGGCATGTCGGCACAGGCCTGTGCCCTTGGGCAGAAGTATTTCGTGCATCGGTGCTTATAATATTATATAGTCTACTTAGATACATATTTAGACACTTCAGTTGCTTACCACAAATATTATAGGAAACATTGATGTGAGATAGTATATGATGATTATTATATAATTATTTAATATTATCAAACTTAATATATCATTCATCGCTTCGTCAATGTGTAAGAGGCTATATCGTGCTGACGTCACATTTTCCATGTTGTGTATCATTAGGTCCGTTAAATACATAAAGCTTAATTGATCATTGCTCCTAGACTAAAATAACCAAGATGACAAATGATGTATAATCTATAATATAGAACTTTGACCGTATACGTCAGTCCATACAAAGCCATGCTCGCACAGCCGACAAACTGAGTTTTTAGTTTGACTGCGCTTTACGAAACTATGCTGTTTTAGCTAGAAGGCTTCAGACAAGCTGGGTTGGAAACTGTGACTTTCCCCGTTACAAAATCATGCTGTTGTTTGCTTTGACTCTCAAGGAGGAATAAATGTGGACTATGATTCAAGGCCACTGTGTTTTCTAAACTTTACGAATATATGAACACTTGAAACCATTGATTTGTGTTCTCTTGTTTTTTTATATAGTAATGCACGTGTCAGTGGTGTACACATACCAATAAATAGTATTAATGCAGTTAATTGTCAGCTCAGTGAGACCAGCTGTTGTTTCGCCATTCCTGAGGCATAACCTCACACAGGCTGCGGCCATGCCCCGGACCTTGGGGCATGTCCGCACAAAGCTATGCCTCTACATTTGACCAAATATTTAAATATCTGATTGGATATGCGATTTCTTAACTAATTCACAACAAAGTAATATGATTGCTCATTCTGAATACTAAATATCACCATCTTAGCACACCAAGTGCATTATCTATAGCTTGTTTCACCTTAAGTGTGCGGACATGCCCCTACTTCCCCTATTATAAAAAAAAACTATTCAGAATTAAACTTATGTTAATACAAAATAAATAGAAATACAAATTTGCAGTTGTTTATAAAAACAATTATTACGGCAATGTCCGTGAGGTGGCAGCATTGTATAGATCATGCGGATACCAAACAAAAGCCATAAACGGTACCAGACTGTCTTCTCGGCGTAGTTCCGCAGCGGACCGACAGTCGGTTAAGCGAGACTAAGAGGCACGCGAACCGCGAAGGCGATTTCTTTCGATTGCGGACATGTTCACGGGCCTAACACGGCATACTTTATTATTTGTAATCATGATTTTAAGTTTTATTATTTTTGTAAGTTTTTAAAAAGTTAATTTCTAACCTCGCATTGGCACCAGAACAGCAGAGACGATTTCTTTCGATTGTGGACATGTCCACGGCCCTAACACGGCATACTTTATTATTTGTAATCATGATTTAATATAAAAAAAAACATTAAAGGTTTATTTGTTTTATAAAAGACTGTCACAAGGCCGATTCAAATCAACCTTGTCGAACAGGGACGGAAAAGGGGATGGAATGCTATGACGGCGGAGGTCAACGCTCTATCGACGACGTTGCGGAGTGTGGAGGACCTAAAGAAAAACTAGCAATAAGCTCATTTGTGTGTTTTCTTTTGATAAATATTTGAATAAAATTGAATTTAAAATGGCATAACGTTGTTATTTATATAATTATTAAAATACTATTTGCAGAGTTTTGAAATTCATTGAATGGAGTAATAAATTTGCATTATTATTTTATTCATACTAATTAATTCAGTTAATTACTTAATAATTTGCCTACTGCAAACACATTTTACTTCTCATGTCGTCCCTAAGTTCATCTACTTTATCTACATATGTACTGATCACGTGTTCTTAAATTATGTATAAATGAACCGCGTTTTATTGTCGCGGACCGATCACATGATCATACCAAACGTACTGTGTTTTTGTGTTGTCGTGCACTGATCACGTGTTCTTTGCATTTTAACTATCCACGTGACAGTATGCAGAAATGACCCGCGTTTTCTTGCCGCGAACCGATCACATGATCCTACAAAACGTACTCATTCTTGTGTTGTCGTGCTCTTATCACGTGTTCTTGATCGTTAAACTATCCACTTATGACAAGCAGTTTCCGTGAATTATGCAAGTCACCACCGCTCAGGGCTAGAATCGTTCACACGAAAAGTATTATGTCCTTTCGTAGGGGTAGGCTTGAAATTTCCATGAGAGCCTCAAGTTAAATTGCACTTTCAGAGTTCCCATACTTTCATCATGATCATAAATATAATTTCATTTAATGTATATTCACACTTTTCATTTTCGTCATTGTTTCCGACATCGTTTACTTTCGTTAACAGGAGAGTACTGATGATAACAATTTATCAACATCTCGTGAAACTCCAGAGTTGTTGTTTGTTGCAAACTTATATGTGATCAAATAACGTATAAAACCACGAAGTGCGATATGTGGTAGGCAGCTCAATAATAAGCATATATCGGATTTTACTTTTCTAAAGTTCGTAAAAAATATCGGCATTGCCTTTACAAAAATGGGAATTTATGTCAGAATGCAACTTTTAAGTTTAGACATAAGAATAATACTGTGATAGTGACCCCCGTCTGAGATTGTGACACCCTCGCGCGTCTCCGGAACTGGAGCGTGGCGAGCTTATTTGTGTTGACAGTTCTAGCGTGTTATTAAACTGTTTAAGCCAAATTGAAGTAAGTCGTTATATATATATATATATATATAATGTATTTATCTTGTTTTAAAATTTATCTGTTTATTATTACTTTTTATTGTAATCAATTTTTGACAAACATGTATTCAATATATGTATTGTTATTTTGTATCGACTATATTTTAACGCATAACGCCATGTATAAGGTAGGCGATCTAATTGTTTAGTGCATATATATTATGTTAACAATACACTTGCGTTTGCAATCATGACCCTTAGGGATGTTTATTATTATTAAAACATGCTTCATTCGCTTGTTTTGTTGCACTTGTGTCGAGAGTTTGGAATGTTAATTATGGCCGAATATTGAAATAGATTATCACAACCTATTTCTGAGCCGTGGTATTATATTGTTTTTGTGTATGTTTATGTATATATGAATACTTTTACACAAAGTACAACTAGTATTTTTGCATGGTGGTTCGAACACAGCCAACAGTCCATGATCATCGTCAATCAGGATAAAAATGAGGATGGGTGTGGAATTTGGTTGTGACACAGGCTTATTCTGAAAATAAAAGAAGATTTCATTCCATCAACATCATCCCCTTACTATCACAAAGTATTGGATAATTGTCGCTTATGCTTGATATATGTTTCTTCGATTATAATTTTTTTTCATCATGGAACATTTTGTACAGGCAATACTATATAATCCGATTGTTTACAGTATATTCCATGACATGGGGTCAAATAAATATGTATTTGTAAGTATGTAAATTCCTTTTAACAGTATTTATATTTGACCTTTAGGAGTGAAAAAATATTTGTATTTAAATATTTTCTTGATATATTTGACTTTTTTCAAATACTTTCAAATACATTTCTGTTTCAAGTTCACAGGTAATGCCTGCCAAACTGATTACCTTCACTGCAACTTTTCCCAACAGTGGTAATTACTGATGAAAACACTTAACAGCAGGTGTCTCCATGGTAGTGACAACAACGTTTGTTTGCTCAGAGCCAGAGGATGCATTAGCACCTGACAGTGACCATAGGTCAACACCATTTTGGGTCTTTAGCCCGGCTTCAAGCTCGCACCAGGCTTTTCTGGTTTCCCGAGTGATTTTGAACTTGAGCCGTCACACTTCCTCACAAGATCCGAGCTGTCATTAGCAGTCTCTTCTGAGGGTTTGCACATAGGCATTTTATTATGGATTTTCTGGCGTAAACAACATAATATATTGGGTTTTACCTCTGTGTATATAGGTTTTTGAGTCAGTTGTCACTGTGATGTAACGTTTTTGAAAAAAATATTTCCAATGTATTTGTATTTAAATACATTTGTATTTAACAACGAAAACACACATGGGAGAAGGTTAACTTTATTGTTCGTAACATTCGACTAGAGTTATTTACTTATGGTAACATATCCGTCACCCAAATCACACATGCGCCCGGGCCACGTGACAACTCGACGCCGGTCCATGCGCAATGCCTGACTCGGTGTGCCACAAGCCAACTAGTTATACGCAAACAAACAAACAAACAAACAAACATGAGTGAGACGCGAGGCCGAGTCGGGGCCGGACGTCCCAAGTGCATAGATATCAACATGCATTGTCGTTGTTCGTTTCATCGCCAGTGTCCTGAGCATAATCAGGATGTAGGACGCGGACTTCGCCGAGACCGTCAGCAGCACGGCCCCAGGAGTAGGGCATCGCGTGCGATCTAGACTGTCGCGTGCGGCCGCGCCAAACACCACGTCTCGTACACACAATAATTTCACATCTCGTCGCCTGTGGCTGTCAATTGGGCGAACGGACACACCAGTAGCGATACGCGTGGCAACTGATACTGATAGACAACAACAATTGAGCGCCACGTAAAGAAAACAGCTGCCCCGTGTTCGACACGGTTCTACTCAACATCGCAGTAGTTATCTGACGGAACGAGACCTGCGCTGTGTCACGGCCTCGAACAAACGTAACTAAAACGACACGTACACACTTAATGATGGAAGTTTTCAGATCGCGAATGTCTGACACAGTCGAATGCGAAACGGCACTCCTTCAATTCACGCAGGTGTCCTGTGGATCCGACCTCGCTGTCGATCGTGCCGTGCCGAACGTGCGAGACTGTCGGCGACTGGTCGGTCGGTCGGCCGGCCGGCGAAGTGACACGCAGCTGCTAGTCGACGGTGTTCTCGGGTGGGTGGGTCTCACTGACACCTAGTTGCCCTTGGATGCGCCGGCTTTCAAGTTGGGGTCACTCAGCACCTTGTCCAACTACAACGGTTACGAAACTGTTGACGACAAAACAAATCGCATTTACGACGGAAGTATTAGCGGACGTGAAATAACATGAGCGAATGGACGGTGTAGATGACATACGTCGTCACGGAGGAAGGTGACAGGAGCAGACTGAATGCTGAACATGACACTAGACGCGTGAATTGTCAGTAGATGTGAGATGTGCGACAGAGGGCGGGGGATACACACGGACACAAAAGACGACTCTCGATAACCCAGACTTCCTCGCCCAGTTGCAATATGTATCTGGGGTGACATTTATCGACATACGTGTCTCCTCTGGCGGCACTGCGAGTGCGTGCACCAAGTGGAGACTGTTTCAGTCAGTCGGAAATGAGTTGACACAAATCCAGAACCACTGTTGCCGTCACCAGTTAGAATGCTACCTTTAAGTATGCAAATAATACTGACACCAGTAGCGGCTGGTCATTCAGATACATTTACGTATTCAGGATAATCCAACATTCCACTGTAACGTGACACATCGAACTACTGACTGAATTTTTTTACTTATGATGTTTACAGCTTTTTGATAACCTTTTTATAAACCGAAATTGTACAATTTCAAGCGAACGGTAGTTCGCCTCAGAACAAAAGTCGGTCGATCCCGATACGACGACGCTCCTACCTGGCGACGGATGTTGTCGAACGAGTCGATGCCGCGGTAGTCGATGTGTCCGCGCTCCCAGGCGTACTGCCGGCTACTATCGTCCAGCTGTGTGTCCGAGTATCCCATGTCCAGTCGTATTTTCGCCATACCTTCCACAATGGCGAACTACGGAACACGCGAACGTACAGTCAGTCAGACACGCGGCACATTTATGTAGTTGGGATGTCAAGCTATCCGTTTCGTGTAGGTACAATCTCGCTATCCATCTCGTTTAGGTACAATCACAAAACCGTCGCCAGAAGAGAAATGTAATTAAGTTTAACGACAAGACAATATTTTAAAAATAGAATGCATTTTCAAAACAATGATACACCTAGTGATGAGATAAAACAAACATTTAAAACACATATAAAGGTTATTTAAAAAAAGGATGTACATGTATCAAGTTGGGAAGGACGCATCGATAAAGTCTATATGCTGACACCGTGTAATAAGACAACACATTAGCAGTACACGTAAGAAAGACTAGCACATTTAGACAACATGATATTGAACTGTAACGATCAGCAAACTTGTCTTAGCTATAATAACGGACACAAGTTCCGTTCATTACAACATATATATTATATATAATTGTTGATGGGCCCCGCTGGAAGTGTTAATAATTACAATATTATCAAGAAATATCTGTGTCCGCCCGAAAGTAAGGGACCATCAAAAACCTCAAATGAAGCAGGCGCCATTTCATATCTACCCCGACACCACGCCAAACTTGGGTGACTTACAGCTACAAACCCCTCCCGGATGACGCTACTTGAACACACTGTTCTACGACAGTCATCCGAAATGTTCTTACCTAACGTTAACAAACATGAGTGTCTTTTGACAACGTTTACACAACGCTGCCATACTTTTTGTAGGACTATTACGTAAGACGTTCACATCTGATCAGTTCATTCCCGTTCAAACCCATAATAGCTAAGAACACTTAACTATCGTGACTTCCGAGAAAGAAGTCGTCTAGCATGACAAGTATAACACGCCGAAATACGTCAGCTTAGTAACAGTTAGATATGCAGACACGCTTGGATAAGTTTTCGTTCTTCAACATCGCATAACCGCACACAACACAATATACTACTGTTTTATTCCCCTTCGGCATTCGCGATTAAAAAACAATGGGCGTTTTTAGGTATGTCTAATACACAATGTAGACTATTAGCGGGGGAAACAGCTGTAAATCTTCATCCACAGACACGAGTTGTACAGATATCTTTACGTTTCATGCATTCATTAGAGGAGACAGTGTCTTGTAAACACAGGGTATGTGTCGACCTAGCACGCCGCCCAACAGACCATCCCGAAGAACAGGCTGTTCACACGACTGTTGTCGCTGTCGCTTAAGCTATTCAGCTTCAATAAAGTCGAACAATAGCAATTGACCCATTATTTCACGACATCGTACACATGTGTGGCGGGTCCTGGGGTTAACACTTTATAATAGTCGTAAGAAGCAGTCACAGTCCAATACAGTTTATTTTCGTCTGACATCAAATAGTCAACGTCACACCATTTCACAAATTATGACAGCCAGCGACACGGGTATTACAACATAATATCAATTCGGCTACATGTCACACACACGCACGCACGCACGCACGCACGCACGCACGCACACACACAAACACTGGCTGTGACAGCGGTATCGACCCGTAAACATACACACTGATTGACGTTTGACCAACAGGCGCCGATCTGTGTTACACCTGCACCCAATTGAAATATAAAACGAATCTGCCCGGTTTGGTAACCGGCACACACCTCACTACCCAGATTGGGCAGCTAGATAGACCACTCGCCAGCCCACACCACTCGCCAGCACTCACCGTCTCGCCGTCGGCCGACGGGGCCTCCCTCAAATCGGATGCCGTGTCCCCACCCTCATCGTCGCTGGGTACATCCCCTCTATCCCCTTTAACTACGACCACGTCACACCCGGCACGCGAAAACACTTCCGTTCCACCCATCCCGTCATCCCCACCAGCGTCCGTCGCAGATCGCTCGACGTCTGTCCACAGAACGCCGACGACGTCGCCATCCGGCGGTCGCTTGCTGTCCATTTCGTTGTGGTTGACATCGATCTGTGGTGGTGTGTCTTCGACGACGATGTTGACGACCATCTGCGGCTCTGGCGGCGCCGGTGGCTCGTTGTACGCCGACCACGTTTGAGCGAACTCCTTCGCTCCGTAGACCTCCTCCAGCGGCGTCGGGTACAGCTCGGTGTGCGTCATCGGCGCCTCGGGGTAGAAGCTCTCGAAGAACGTGTACGACCGGTCGTCTCTGTTCTCAACCTCCACCTCCACCTCCACCACCACGTCGACGACCTCGTCGCCGCCGGCCGCCAGCTGCTGCTGGGGCGGCGACTCGTAGAAGGTGACGACGTCCGGCGGACGGTACGGACTCATCATGTGGCGTTCCCTGTCGTCTTCCACCGGCGCTTCACTCTCGTGGGTCGCCCTCCACTCGGCCGCGGCGACGGCCGGGGCGTAGGTGCACACTGACGACTGAGGGGGTTCGGCGGAGCGTTCAGAAACATTGACAAGACGCGCCTGAAACGGGCACACGAGTGACAACGACAACGACGGCGCTTGCTGCATGCCCTGCACCTGCGTAAACACCCCGACGTCGTCGAAGTGAGGCGGCAAGACCCGTCTCGTGGACCGCCGGTACTGCTGCGGCTGTCGGTCCGTGGCGAACCTACACGTGGCAGAGGCAAGACCGCATCACATGGTTCACGTCATGTTACCACGGACCCTTTGAAAAACTGCACTGGGAACACGTGCGCCACGTTCTCATGCCTTGTCCATTAACACGCCGTTTACTGCGATTGGTTGGTAGCAACACTGGGGACATTCACATTTTAATGACCGGGATTATCAACTATGTAGACCACTTTACGCATATTTTTCGATTGCACGAACCTTGGTTTTGTTTACCTCCTTAGCAGGATTTACGCCCGATTTTTTAATCTTTAATACTTATAATTACAGTAGTGTATGTGGATTTACTTTCGGCGAATGCTACGACGACGGTAGCTGAACCATGTGCTGCGGCTATAGATTGGCTGTTAGCGGTCTCTGGTCGCATGCTGAAATGTGTTAGCCAGCGAAGTCCAGAGTTGGTCGACGACGGACGACAGAATGGCATGTTTCGCTGTCGCGCAGTGCAACCGACCGACCGATGTTTCCAAAAAGGACAATGCGTCACACCTAGGCGTTTCCCAAACCACACGTGTTGTACTTAATCTTCCCATTGATCCCGCGGGAAAGGACGAGAAGGGAGCTATGGATAACATACCTGTGACAGCGACCAGCAGCAGTGACAAGACAGACACAAAGAGACGTCAGTTGACCTCACTCACTCACTCACAGTGACCGTTACAACTATCCCGTCACCTTCTACAGCCTCTACGCCTCGACTACTGCAGCGCTTCAGCATTGTTGTCTAACAACTACGGAACATTTCCCCACCAACCTACACAGTCTTGCTGAATGTGTTATGTATCTTGAACCTTTCGACCCACGTCACAGATCACACTAGTTGCAGCATCGCATTCGACCGTTCACACGTAGCTTATGGAGATATTACAACAGCCCGTGTATCACACGGCACAGCGTCCAATACACCATCACAGTTTACACCTGTATTCTCCACAAACCTGCAGTGTCCCACCAGTCTTTACTGCCTCTTTATAACCTACGAATAGCTTCCACCGCGAAGGTTTCTACTACCATTATATAGAAACCAACAAGATTCTACATTCAAAAGCATCGCCCCTGATACGAATAAAGGGACGAACAACTGATCAAATTGATGCAAAAAAGAGGTGGTTGGGGAAGAGCACACTTAATTGTTTACCACCTAAAGTGCATCATTTGGTTTTGAAATATTTGAAAATAACCATAACTTTCTGTTATTTCCTCTCAGATTCAGAGATGGCATTAATCTGAATTGTCCTGTTACTTGTTAATACACTCCATTCTCATTTTAAACGTTTGAAATATTACTGTTGTATAGAAGTATGACACACACGCACATATATTACATATACAATATATATATATATAAATTATATATATATAAATTATATATATATAAATTATATATATATATATATATATATATATATATATATATATATATATATATATATATATATATATATATATATATATATATATTTAAAGCTGTTTCAAGTATTTAATGGTATTTACATAATATTCCAGTTTTTTTTACCATATCACAAAAGACAAAATATTATGTCATAATTCAGTGTGATACGTATTACTATAAACTAGAAAACAATTATCAGTAATAAACTAGCAACTACCAATCAATTACCCATATCCCAATGTCACCATGGTTAATATTACTGTGAGCAAGCAATTACACATTTGTCTAATGTAGTGTTTACAGCAATCATATACTGGTATGTGATATGTAATTTTGCTGTGCACAATTACACTTTTCATAATGTCGTGCCTTGTGCAAGTCCATGTGATGTGCATTAGAACATAGCATCAATGCAAAGCGTGCAAACATAGCATATTTACCCTATCTGTGCACTTGAAAACTGCCATAATAGTTATTCTAGTACACTTAATGCTACCATGCAGAGCTGCGCCGTTCGTGTGTGTGTGAATGATCCGACACCAACCGCATTAAACAACAAGAAAGTCGTGCACGTGATCGCGTCACGTGCACAGTGCACCGCATGCAGAAGGGCCAGAGGTTGTAAGCGACAGAGACGCACAATGCCTACCGACACATAAGCTCACTACCACTGATGTGGCCATCCATACCTGTGGTGATTCCTGAGCGGGCGGCTTTAGGAAAACAACAACAAACACCTGAGTTAATACTGTGACACTGCGACTGGATTTATGTGCCCCACAACACCATGACAGACAAATGCCCCAAGCGAGCATGTTTGCTGAATTTTCCACCAGCTAGAGTTATGCTTGATTGTACGGAGGGCAAATAGTACGATACAAAATCAAAATTAAAGAGACAAGTGCTTCAGACGTTATTTTATTTGTTATGCTAGATAATTCAGTTTCCATTTTATCTTCATGCAACCAACCTAAAAATATTAAACTTTATCTACCCTTTTCCTTAAACAAATATTTGATGTATATATTCTATGGATAATAAAATTTCCAGTTTGTAGATATATTATGTATGTACAATACATGCCGCCTATTTAGCACGTGGCACCATCCACTGTTTCTGAATTTGTGAATGTCTCCAATTTTAACGGTACACACATGTAAACAATTATAAATTTCACTTGTTATATGTATTTTAAACCACAGAGATAATTCCCAACAAGTTTCAGTTCTCTAGCATAAAAATAAATAAAACATTCTGGAGTACTTGTCCCCTTAACTACAGGTAGTTGGCATTTAGTAATCATTTCCTTATTGCTACTGTACCACCCTCTGCATTTAATTGTGCAACATGAACATTAAAAAGAGAGCTTGCAAGTTCTAGTACTGCTTAGTAATACTTTGGTAATACACTGGTGTATCTAGTTCTCTGTTTGCTACAAAGGCTGCCTGTCTTTATTGTCAGATCATGGCATGTACTTTAGGTCTTGGGACATATAAACAATCCTGACTGCCAAAATGCATTTTTAATAATACTTTATAGTCTAGTAAAAACAATTTCATATTACTGTATATTTTATGGTAAAACATCATAATTCATACATTTCAAGAGGCATGCTTAAAAATGTATGATTTTGTGTAATTTTACTTTCCAGCATGTTTCATTAAAAACATATTTTGTTTAAGCTCAATCTGTAGATTTATTCACATGATGTCAATTGAATGTTTCATTTGATCACAAGTCTTACTAAGAATTACCATTTTGTGTTATAAAAAACCTCAAATCAGTCACATTTTTACTCCCTTGTTACCAATAATTAGAGACAAAACATGTTTTGGAATGAAATATGCTGAAAAACACTGAGCTGAGTATCGTCCAAAAGCTTAAAGTATGTTTCTTTTTAATACCACATTATCACATCACTTTCAGTCAACATCAGACATAAAAAAAAAATCTACCACTATCGCCACCTAGTGGATAAGATCATAAGACTTCAGCAAACATGAAGCAGCTAGCGTTTTGTTTCAACTATTTTGCGAGTACAACAACGACAGCCAAACTGACTACAGGAGCACACACGTATCTACATGCTTCTAAACCCAACTGAACTTGCAGTAGTGAAAATTTTCTTAACGAATTAACATATTTTAAATAATGTTTTACATATCACATTTACCTAGTTTAACTGATATAAAAAATGTATTATCACTGGTATTATTCACTACTGAATTGTACGACTCAACTAACTGTATGATAACATGCTCAAGCCTAGCAGGTAAAAAGGTAATTCCCACAATGTAGTGCGTGAAGCAGACTGCCAATTGTAGTTGAAATGGTGACCAAGGTAAAATTCATAGAAATTTGTGATCTGAAGCAAACTGGATTTGAAATGGAATTGTCTTGTTTTATGTAAAACACCATCCCATCTTTCATATCTGTGAAGTATTAATATCATGTATATTAGACAATATGCTATCAGTGGTCTTGTCATGGTGGTCTAATCAGAAGATGACACTTTCTATAAACAAAGCCAGCACACTGGTTATGATTTATCCTGCCATTTTTCTTATAATAGACTATGATCCAATCAACTAACTTGATCTTATTACTGCAATAACATTTTTGGCAGTGGTAACCACATAACTTATAACAAGAAACTTCACTGGTTGTCTTGTTGTAACTTTGCTTAGTTCTGCAAATATATGTGTACAGCTGAAACACACATGATGAAGCTTAACTAAGTTAATCAAACACATTCAAAGCTTAATGCAACAATCTTAACTCAAGTCTGGTAAATATGCGCTTAACTACTTCACATATTATTAGTACCGGGTACATCTCGTCGGTGAACTAGTCAAAACCTTAGACATCCATGCATAACCAAAGCGAGAGGACTGCAGAAAATAACAAGATCGTTCGAAGAACCTCAAAAATTAGGGAGTTAGCGAGTGCAACTGAACGTTGTAAAGTGGGGAGAAAGACAGGGCTGTATTGAGGGAGGGGAGGGGAGGAGAGAGCGGCACGACAGGGGAAGCTAGGAGAGTGAGCACGACGGCAGATGTGCCAAGGTGTAGTTGAAATTGTCGTCACAAACCTCTTCATTCCGTTGACCATTCAGCTGAGAGCGGCAATACAAAAACAAAAACAACAACAACACAACGTAAATGAGAGTTAAGTCGGACTGTGTGCGGGCACGTGCTGCCCTCTGGTGGGGGCTCAATTAGAACAGACACGATCGCGGTAGCAAGACAGACAGAGGCACATGTGACCATTCCGTCTGCTTTGGGATTCGTAGGATGCAAGTATCAACATCACAACATTGACATGCGCTGACGGGATCAGGAGACAAAATGGAGTAGGGATTGGGCAACGCCTGGGTACAGCCAGTGGGAAGGACATGATCTTGACTGGATGTCCAGTTACCCGGACTGAACGTTCAGCGTTTTGAAATGAAATAATTAAAATCGCGTGCAGCAAATCACGGGTGTCTTACACAAGCCGCTGCAAAATCGGTGTGGCGCATCGCAAGCCCACGAAACATACCATTCCGTGCCTACAACCCAGCAGTTGTCGCCAGGGGGCGCTACTGCAAGAGATCAGTCACCATGGTTACGCACACTACATTCATGCAGGTGACAGGTTCGTGTAAGGACCATGGGCGAATCACTTGCATGGGAAAGCAGTCAAAACAATGCAAATTTGGACGGCAATAAGAAACAGACCAAGATACTTCCTGGGGATGCGATTGGTTAAAATGTGAAGATTAATACAAATCTCAGGAGATTTTGATGTGTCATTTTTAATACTTACATTACAAAATTCCTAAACTGGTTGGGGCGGGGAAGGATGTTTGGGGTAAATGCGGATTCTGAGGGGTAAGGCACATCTTCAAAGCTGGAATGCAACATTTTTTTAATTTTTTTAACCAGGCCGATTATATCATCTACCATTTAAATTTGACAACACAAATTTCTTAAAATTACACAAAATTTCAGAAGCAGTCAAATAGCGGTAATCTGATCCAGCATTCCCAGCTTTGTAGGCCAACATTTAAGAGTTAGCATCAGTTTGAACTTCAGAACATCAATAACTGTGTACATTTTCAGTAGAATGAAGTAACCATATTTGGTGTCTCATCAAGCACTGAAAGAAATTTGATAATTATGGAAATGACATAAATTCCATATTTACCCTAAGTTAATTTTAAAACCATGTATATTGTGTCATTTGCCATCATAAGTGTCAACAATGTATTTTGTGTAAGCACATTTCAACTTTAGACTTATTCATCTGAATTTTACTTCGTTTTGTGAAAATGTACACAGTACATTTTTAACACAGCATTAAACTTGCAGCCAACATGAACAGAACACTTATAATAACCTTAGCTGGTCAACACCTTAAATGCGACATTTAACTAGCACTGTATTAGTGTTATTGTTTCACTCAACTAGCATGGAACAAGGATAACAATTATTATAATATGAAGAGGTGAACAAGAATAGTGTCTGTGGGCTTGGTAAAACAACTACTAAAACACAACTACTAATATATCTCAGTGACAGATTGTAAAAAATAATATTTTTACTAATCTTGTTTGAATCTGTTTTCCTATACATCTGTAGTCTATACTGTCTATACATATAAGAAATTGGCACTGATTTCTTTTGAAATCAGCCGACAGACACTGTTCAAATACACCACAGGCACAATCATTAATCAACTCTTAAATTAAATTAAACATGCCAGTCGCCATGGCAACTAATATAAACACACCAGTTGCACTCCCAGAAAACGTAAACAAGGATCCTTTTCGCATTGAAAGTTTTACACATATCTTAAAGGACAAACAAAGTTAACTTTTACGTGGCATACACCTAATAGAGTTAATATAAAGTAACAATTTCCACATATACTCAATTTTTTAACGCCAGCGGTTTACCAGAAAAATATTTTTTAACACCCAGCCATCCAAATTCTATGCGCTACCCCATCTTAGACGAAGAATGACGTCACGACGGTGATCGAGGCGCTCTCCATGTAGATTCCCTGCATAGGGTTTGGCTGTTGTCATGAAATGGCTGCAACTCGGCAACGCGCGTAACATGCTGATGACGGTAAATATAAAGTTGTCTATTATTGTTATCGCTGAAATCATCCCATCAACTGATGATACATGTCTACATCAAAGCATTTCTCCTCAAAATGGACCGAGCAAAGTGCCAAACAGTACGCCCGCAAATCACCAATGTGAATCCATTGCTTCAATACTACCGGTTGTTTCAACTATTATTGCAACCGTATGCCGAACACGAAGGCATAATTACTAAAGTTTACCATAGATTTAACCACAAATTTAGATATACGTCTATAAGCTGCTGCTAGATGTCACGCCAACTGAACGAACTGTCGAAGACTCGAAGTTGTTGACCCTTAACGACGTCGCCGGAAGCTGACCGAGATATAGAATGCCGCGCGCTGAATGGCCAAGCCAAATTAACCCTTCACCTATGGCGGCGTCTAGACCATCGTGGATTTCGTTAGAATTTTAAACTTTAAAGTCACATTCTGAGTAAACCGCTGACGTTAAAAAATTGAGTATATGTGGAAATTGTTACTTTGTATAAACTCTATTAGGTGTATGACACGAAGCCGTAGCCTTTTTTTGTCCATTAACAACTGCTCAATTACCATGTATACTAAAAACACCACAGAAATGCTAGCCAAAACCATTGACAAACCACACGTAGACACTGTTTGCGTATCTGGGCTGCAACTGTGCATGCACACACACGTTTACGTAACCTAACAATGCACTTGTGCATGCCGCGTGCGTGCACACGTAAAACTCGTCACGACCGCTATATGCACGCGCAATCGATCACACGCATGCACCAGCGCACCGAGCAACTCACCATCTTTGGGTCGAGGTGGGGCTGTACTTGCTCCAGAAAGAGGCTCCACCACATCTGGAGGAAGCGCTGGTTGTGTAGAGTCATGGAGGTGCCCTCCACCTGTCCGGTGGCTGTGTTGAGGGCAAAGTGCCAAGGCTTCGACTCGCCGATAAAGTGCACAATCTTAATGGTGTGGCCGAACCTGTAACAATGGGACCGTTTCATGTACGTCACAGGTCACGGGCAGACACCTCCATGTAGGTCACAGGTCGTGGACAGTCCCCTGCATATAGGTCACAGGTCACGCACGGGCAAACGTTTCCATGTAGGTTGCAGGTCAATCGACAGACACCAGAAAAGTACTCCTTATGTTATATATATATATATATATATATATATATATATATATATATATATATATATAATATATATATATATATATATGTATATATATATATATATATATATATATATATATATATATATATAAACTTAAAGTACTCTTTAAGTTATATAACTTTTGTAAGTTTTCACATGGATTTATTATATTATCTTTGGGTCAAATATAAGCAACTTCTTCTAATAAGTATGGCATACTTTATTCTAAAAAGCATAATTAACACAAACAGCAGCGAGTCAATATTTACTTTTACAAACACTCGGACATTCATCAGCTAAAATGTTCACTGACCCAAGACAAACCCAGCTTGACCAACATGACAATTAGTTGGGTTGGTTTCTAGATAAAGCTGTGGTCACCTAACGCCCGAGTAGAGAATGCACTCACTGCTTGAAGGCGGGCAGGTAGCTGTAGAAGGCCTGAGACACAACGTTGTAGATGAACGGCAGATGTCGCGATATATCCTTCGTGGCCCAGTCTTTGAAGTATAGATTCAGCAGCCCCTGGTCGCCACCTAGCACACACATTGTCAACTACACGTTAGTGCTGTCATCTGGTGAGCAGACCAACAACTGATTTTGGGGTTTTCATTTTGTTTAATAAAATGTTAAGGCATAAATTGAAAATCGTAAACCTAGATAACTAACACAGTCTGATGTGATCAATATTAATATCATTAATAGCGAATAATATCATCAACAAGCAATATCAGCATTCTGGTCATTTTCGCTTAGCCAACTATGGTTCGCGTTGTATGTAACTAGAAGCAGGAGAAATGATTTGATTGTGCAATAATGCTCAAGGGAATGGTAGAATGGGTAATTATATTGGGACTTCCCGTAACTACTCTTTGAAGTAGGGTGAGGTCTTGTGTGCATCGTGACAGTTTCTTAGCTCCTACAGTTAGACTGGTTGACACAGCTATTTCTAGGACAAAGTACAGCTGTACAACTATGCTAATGAACTGTGTGTGGGCTATTTTATTTGCATTGTGTTGGCTTTGTGCTGGATACAATTTTGCCTGTCACACTTTTGTTTGGTGACGCATGGCTGTTAACGCATTTACATACACACCAGTTGAGATGTGTTTTATGACCTGAAGTCAACTACACACACATGTGTGACACCCATTTCCAAGGCATAACTGACAATATTTATGACTTTTAAGACTTGTATTTGCTCCTTCATTTTGTGATATTACTACCTGTCCATAATGGGTTTAAACCTGTCCAAATGACGGGTGGATGGGTTTCTGCATAAAGCTACGCATTCACCAAAGCTGTCATGCGAGAATGAATGACACAAACCGTGAACTTGGAAATGGGAACAATATACACAATACGACTGTCATATTCTATGCAGCCTTCACCAAAAACTTTCCAGCGCCACCTAGGTGTGAACAGGTGGTGCCACCTACCATCAAAACTGCCGAAGTCTACTGCAAACTGTAGCAGGGACTTGTATGTGTCAAGTGACGGCCGGAACACGAACACGCCAGAGTTGAAGCAGTCGGGCCAACCAGCATCGGGGGCAGCGGACAGCTCTTCGCGTTCAAACAGTTCGTCTACGTTCTTAATTACCTGTCGAAGGCAACACAGACGGGGTAAATCAGGAAGTTGTGCGTACATTCTAACGTCATCCTTTCAGAATATTTACCGAACAACAGAAAGTCTGTTGCACTGAACTTTACGTACAGTAGACAGAAGTGGTTAGTCAAGATTAGACAAAGCTACCACAACGACCGCACAACTAAAAATTATTCCATTCTCAGTTGGTAAAAAAAACACAGTACAAAACAATCACCGAGGTGTAGGTTTAGTGAGCAGTTGCAAGTCCAGGTAGAAATAGACATGATCTGAACATTTTCTTTTTTTGGAAGCTGTAAGATGTGTATACAAAAGACCAATCAATTACAAATTGCTTGTGTACAGTGAAAAATACCCTAAAATATGTCAAGGCAAAATTAGAGGAAAAATCACAGAATATTGTTTTGAAACAAAATATGAAAACTGTGAACGTTTACTAGTTTTTGGTTCTAGGAGGTTTTTAAATGAGTCAAATTAAAATGTTTTGTATGTAGTGACAATACAGTAGTCCCCCTCTTCAGCGGACCCCCTGATGGGTTGGGACAGTTTGTGAATATACGAACGGACTGTTTTGTCATGCTAATGTCTCCCTGATGAGGGAACACCCCACGGATATTTTGAATATGTTCCTCCCAAAGTGGACAAAAGCGAAAACATGGCTAAAACACGAAATATTTTTTTTACAATATGGTAGTGGACAGGATGCTGTGACCCAAATCAAAGTTTTCAGCGAAACCCGAACAAACAAATTCTAGGTAATTTACCCAACCCTAACCCCCATTCCAGAATGTCTTGTCCCCTGACGAGAGGGCACCCTGAATGTAGGGACACTTTTGCTTGGATACAGGAGGGACTACTGTACCCTAAGAAACATCTATGTTTTTTTTTTATAAAAATAGATCTTTGTTGTTTCCGAGATGACAGCTAGCGGAGTATGCAGAGTGATGTTATAAGTCCGCTGGACGTTTGGCCCAAAAGTCTAAAAAACACTCTTCGTGGACTGTATTTATTTGGATAACTAGTCTATCTGATGCAGCGAGATATGACTTGAGAGGACTGATTTGAAGACCACTGACAAGGGAAAGACAACACATTTGTCAGTCATGTCAACTGTCTTCAACCTCTCAACCTGTGTTCCAAACACCTGTTTCACTCGTCTCAAGGGAAGGCTGTTTATCCAGACATGTAGCCTTGACACATTTATTAATTTAACACCTCTAAATCTAGCCCATGTTTTGGCTGGGTTATGTCTCCACTGGGGCATTTTCTGAAGACACTAACAGCAATGAAAGTTATGAATATCCTCAGCAGTTATGGGGCTTTACAAATAATTATAAAGAATCCAATAATTCTCAAAACACTGCAAGTTGGTGGATGGGGCAAAGGTCCATTTGTAATAATTTTTGTTGTTGTTAATAATTAGTTTTAATATTCCACAGTGAACACAATATACACACACATGGGTTTCGATGCATCGACACAGAGTCATGGCTAAAGCAATTCTAGATACTTATTGCTCAAGCATCGGACATATGCCTCAATATATACTACTCAAAATTTGCTAGGGATCGCTATTTAGGATGGTATTATATTTTTTGGCATGGGTATCACACAAAACTAAAAATGGCATGTATTTGAGGACATGTTTATTTCCTGAATTTCATTGCTGTATACCAAATGTGAACAATAGGTAACACGCGTTCTGTCATCAAAGAAGCAGACCCCCAAAAATTGAGATTTCAAAATGTAAATTAAGTCATTAAATTGTCCCAAACAGTTCAATTACCAGCAGCAACAACTGTCAGTAGCTTGTGTGTGACCCACGTGATGTAATCACAGCCTGGCAACGGCGTCTCATGCTTCCAATGAGTCTCTGGATGGCTGCCATCTCAAGATGGTTCCATTACAAACATGGTATGATCCTTAGCAAATTTCGAGTAGTATATCTGCCACTGGGAATTGCAACATTTCAACAGTTTCTCCTGTTTTAAGAATATATTCTGAGTAAGCCAGAGAAATGATACAGTTGCTTCTAGTCGCAACTGGGTACATAAGATTAACTCACAAGGTGTGACCCCAGGACCCAGGTGACCCCAGGACCCAGGTGACCCCAGGCCCCAAGTCCACCTGTTGCTTCTTTTATGAAACCACCACTTTATGTTAGCAGTTTATCATTTATCTACACAAAATGGTCATGGAATATGGCTGGGTATTGATGTAACTGTTATATATAACAGGGTCCATTTACACCTGGACATATGAAATTCAAGGCTATTCAAGACTTTTCAAGGCTATTTCCAAAAAAAATTCAAGACTGTTTTAACAACATTTTTATATACTTCTAAGCGCAGTAAATTAAGTTAACATTAAAAATATTCTCGACTAAGAAAACAATGGTGCCGACCACAATGAAATGTCTATTGCCCAAAGTGCCCATATTTTTGTGCATGGGCTTTTCCTTTTCTTTTCGTCACAACAATTGAGTCAAAACAATATTTTACTGACCACAATTCAATTCAAGACTACTTTGTAAAATTCAAAGATTTCAATAATTGAGTCAAACAAATATTTTACTGACCACAATTCAAGACTACTTTTTAAAATTCAAAGATTTCAATAACTGAGTCAAAACAATATTTTACTGACCATAATTAAATTCAAGACTTTTCAAGACTACTTTGTAAAATTCAAAGATTTCAAGGCCAATCAAATTCAAGGATTTTCAAGACCCTGTACGGACCCTGATATAATATAAATATTACATGTTTCAGAAATGTTGTCGGTGACAAACACACACGTACCAAAGTGTCGGCGTCGAGAAAAACGCACTTGCTGAAGCCGGTGAGTCGCCAACAGTGCAGCTTGGTGAAGGTCACACCAAGGTCGGCACGGGAGAGCAACTGCAGGTTCGTCGAGTCGTTGCTGTCCAGGACATCCACATGTTCTGACACGTCGTAGACACTTCTCAGCTGAGCTCTGGGGACAACACAGTCAACGTTACTCATGTGTGGATTCCTGCTTCGGTTTATATACACATGTATATATATATATTTTATACCAAACTGAACCTGTGCAGATTGCGGGCGGTTGTACTTGAATGAGACAGAACTCTTCTTCACAACTTACAACTCCTGTCATCATATAACGCCACAAGCTGATTTGATTGCATGGACATATCTGAGAGTGTAATGGAGCCACATGGGGCTTGATTTGTATCCGTATCTTTATTATACATTGATGGTTAGTTTATGACATTTATTTTGAAGTGTAAAATACAGTTTGTGCCTATCAGACTTTATACAAGTGTGTTTATTTATATTTACTTATAACAAAGTTAATCCCCCTTAACTTACTCTGCCGTTGCCTAAGAATAATCTCTAAGGAGCGGTACGACAATTATATGAAGACGAACATACTCACATTCTTCCTTACTTTGAGTGAATGAACGAAACTGTACAATACACACTCCAGAGATGGAGTAATCATACTCTGTACTCGTACTTTCTGAGTAATCGTACTCAATTACTACTAATACTTTAGTACACTGGTCCAAAAAGCACATTAACCATACTCACGATTACTTCTCATGATTAATTTCTTTTGTCATATGAACAATTGCAAGCAAATATATTAGATAGCTAGAAATAGCAATATTAGACGTATTAATTAAGCTATTAATTTTCTATTACTGTTGAGCATTTCAGTTAAGTATATATTCAGTAAGATTTCCCTAATTAATGCCTTTTCTTCCCAGAGAAAAAGGGGACATTTTAAATTCTTAAATGCATCATATTTTTATTTGATTCAGTAACCATAAATTTAATTGTTTGTCCCCAATCCTTCAGACCAAACTTTGCCTGAAATAAATGCATCATGTTTTTAATTACATCAATATTTATTGTTGATGAAACGACACAAAGTGGAACTGTTTCAACTAAAGATTCTGTGAGACAATTTATATGTCTAATTGGATGTTGTTTTAAAATTTAGTTCCATTACAATGTAGTTATGTTTTATGTATGCCACTGATTGTTGCTGTCAGGCTTTTATATTAGTGATGAACTATATGTGACTTGTTCTAAGTAACGAAGTGAGTCTTATGTCAAAAAACAAAACAACTGAGTTAGTCATACCATTAGAAAGAAGACGTATTAAGCTTTCCAACAGTGTAAACATTATGGACATATCTCACACACAGCCAAAGTTATTGGACGCTGAACATGCCTGGGGTAGAAAGTTTTAAACGGACAAACACGCATTTGAAGTTCGCGGTCACGTATGCACATGGTCGAGTATATTGTCGATACAAAAATCAGCCAATTTGCATCAATTACTCCATTTGATGTTTTCGGAATAAACTCACAAGTCATGTTTGTTGTCGAAGATATATCATGCTAACTAACTAATCATACATTATTACAAGATAATCCGAGTATTTAGCAATGTTTTCTAGCAGCGACCCGTTCGATCACGCTGTTTACAGTTAGCGAGTCCGCACTGTGCCTGCGCTCTCAGCCAATCAGGGGCCCACTATCAGCCCCTCCTCCGTGCTAGTAATGTCTGTTTAGAGTTAGGTCTCTCACATTTATAAGCGCTGCTATTGGCTTAAGTTGACGTCAGATTCCTACTACAAGAATCTGAGAGGGTGTCCTGGGCTTTCTCGTAGTACCAAATGTGTCCGCCATGTGTTGAGGGAAACCCCGAAGAATATAAGTGCGATTTATTGTTTCTTTTTATGAAATTCACGCTACTTGCTAGTTGTGCACACAAGACAGACCAGTCAAGTGGCTACGTGCTAGTTCTATACACCTATGCATAGACTGATAATAGTAGAGGAATTTGAGGTACTTAAAGTGATTAATGACTGGTTGTTTGATGGACACGAACAGTTTCTAGTATTTGGTCTAGTTGTAAGACATCTTTATTGGGCACAGACTGAGAAACACTGGCCAGAGGCCCAACTCTGTGTGGATGGGCTGGACATCTACACAACTCTGTGTTGATGGGCTGGATATCTACACAACTCTGTGTTGATGGGCTGGACATCTACACAACTCTGTCTTGATGGGCTGGATATCTACACAACTCTGTGTTGGTGGGCTCAGACATCTACACAGCTCTGTTTTGGTGGGCTCGGACATCTACACAACTCTTGTGTTGGTGGGCTCAGACATCTACAGAACTCTGTGTTGGTGGGCTCAGACATCTACACAACTCTCTGTTGGTGGGCTGGGCATCTACACAACTTTGTGTTGGTGGGCTCAGACATCTACACAACTCTGTGTTGGTGGGCTCAGACATCTACACAGCTCTGTGTTGGTGGGCTCGGACATCTACACAACTTTATGTTGGTGGGCCCAGACATCTACACAACTCTGTGTTGGTGGGCTCAGACATCTACACAACTCTGTGTTGGTGGGCTCAGACATCTACACAACTCTGTGTTGGTGGGCTCAGACATCTACACAACTCTGTGTTGGTGGGCTCAGACATCTACACAACTCTGTGTTGGTGGGCTCAGACATCTACACATCTCTGTGTTGGTGGGCTAGGACATCTACACAACTCTGTGTTGGTGGGCTCAGACATCTACACATCTCTGTGTTGGTGGGCTCAGACATCTACACATCTCTGTGTTGGTGGGCTAGGACATCTACATTTAGCACCTGTACACATGAACATTTAGCACCTGTACACATGAACATTTAGCACCTGTACACATGGACATTTATCACCTGTACACATGGACATTTTCGAGAAAAATTAAATGTGCACAATGAAAATATCATAATGTGCTTCTTTACTTTTCCGAGATAAATTTCCAATACAAAGTATCTATCTACATCCAAGTGCTGCCAAGTGCACTTCAGTGTGCCTATTAGCATAACAAATTGCTGGACCCATTTTTAAGACTCTAATCATCTTAATGGGAACACTGTTTGATTCCACTGATTGCTGCAATTTTGTACTGGGAAAATGTTTTGAGAAACCATAATTTTCCATTATTAACATGACAACAGCACAGCCACAGCCACCCAGTCGAAATACTTCGTTACAACTTTCTACATTTGCAATATTACAAAGTTTTGTAGTAAACACAACATAATTACATAGCTTCTGAGTTATTATTATTATTGATAAGGCACATGCAAAACCCAACCTCTGGAAAATGGGTGCATTTATTTTAGGCCATTCTCTTTCATTAGGAGCAACGCGGTAGGCCACAATATAACCAGAGACAGACCTGGCTACAACTACATAAAGCAACAGGCAACTTCTCACTTTGACATTTGTGCTGATATTTTTGGAATAACATCTCACAGCCAGAAAACAACTCTGAGGTCATCGGTAACCATGACGACAGCCCCCCATAGACCACAGATGAACCAAGACTAGACCAGGGAAGTGGAATTAATGGTGTGCTTAAAGAAACTCTCCCTCCACGCCCTGTTTTTGTATGTCAGCAATATTTAGGGTTTGCTGTGGCTAGTTGAATCCAAAACACAAGTAGAATGCTCTGAGTCTAAGACACTGACACTTACAAACAAGAATTAACGGTGGTCGTATTGAAGTTTCTGAAATACATTTTCTTTGTTACAACAGTAACTTTCTGAGAAACCGCACTATTATCACAACATTATAAGTAAATTAAGTGTTTATTTATGTCTATTTGGTTGCTTGATTCTTGCGGACCCATCTCTGTCAGTTTTACAGGTACTGGGCTGAAATTCTGCTTGTGATATAACAGTGTAGAATTTATCAAAAAAAACCAACTTACTTCATTTCCTCAGATACGCCTCTTGTAACCATGACGACCAGTTTGCGAGTTGTGCCGACCTTCCGCAGCGACTGCCCGAGAACCAATGCGCCGATGGAGTAGACATCATTGGTTACCAAGGTAACAAAAGCCTGGTCGTCCACTGAACGAAAAAGAAATACAAATTTTACATTGGCTGAAGCACAGCATTCCACCAAGATCAGTGATTTAATTTGTCATCCTTTACCACCATAGCTTTGTGCAGAGACCTGTCCACCCGTCATTTGGACGGGTAAAAACGATTATGGACGGGTAGCAATATGGTGGACGGGTTGTGGAAGGGTACAAAATGAAGGAGCAAAAAAAAAGGTCTTCCAAAACCATAGATATTGTTAGTTATGTAAATGGTGTCATACGTGTGTTTGTAGCCTATTTCGGGTCATCAGGCACAATTTGAAAGTTTGTAAACTAGCTTAACAGTTAACATCCATGTGTCCACCAAAACATGTGACTGGCAATAATTTTATCCTGCATAAAGCCCTGTTTACCACATACTTGTTATTACATAATTATGCACTGCACTATACGCCAGACATGGGGCTGAGTACATTTTCATGAGTACAGGTACGAGTACATTGCTGGTGGATGGGTACGACCCATTTACCACCTGTACACATGGACATTTATCAAATGTATACATGGAAATTTTTGAGGAACAAAATTATAGGCGCACAATGAAAATATCATAATGTGCTTCTTAACTTTTCAAACTGAGATAAATTTCCAATACAAAGTATTTACATCCAAGTGCAGCCATTGCTAAAAACCTTAGTACAAGTATGCGTACACTTCCATGAGCACAAGTATGACTATACTTTAAAAAATATTACATAATAGTGTACTTTAACATTTTATTAATAACTCAACTGTATACACAACGGTAATTTTTGATCAATTTTATTGAGAACAACTATAAAAAAACTAGCACATTCCCTGTGGAGTTAGGTGGTACAGCAGTCCCTCCCTTTACAGGACCCTCTGATGAGTGGACACCTGCTATGTAGGGACACTATCTCAATGTACGAACTGTTCTACCATGTTAATGTCCCTCTGATGAGGGGACACCTGCTATGTAGGGACACTATCTCAATGTACGAACTGTTCTACCATGTTAATGTCCCTCTGATGAGGGGACACCTGCTATGTAGGGACACTATCTCAATGTACGAACTGTTCTACCATGTTAATGTCCCTCTGATGAGGGGACACCTGGTGGACGCGGACAAGATATTTTGGTTTTCATTGCCTGCTAAGGCGGACATCAAGCATTAATTAACAAAAAATCGGTCGAAATACTTTATTTACAAAATGAAAATGGCGGCGGACAGAGCAGCAAATCTCCCCGTTTTCAATTAAATAAACACAAACAAATTCTACTTAATTTACCCAACTAGCAGTGGATAACTGGTTTTATTTCTGGCTGGCTATTGTCTTGGGCATCTTTCTGTGTCACCGGACAATGGGAATGCCTGTTAACTAATTGCAATCAAGTCTGCAGGCTGAGCTAATGCTCACACCCACTGGTGGCACAGACAACAAACTGAACAATGCCCTGAATTGGAGTTATTTAAATCACTTCTTCCTTAGATGACTGAGCATTGAAAGCAGTCTAATAAATACCTACCCTAGGTGCAATGCATACCCCTTGCCTGTCATTGAAATTGTTTATAAGCTTTATTGGAGCTCCTGCGAACAGCTTCGATACCCTATTATCGCCCATCGCATACGTTCCAATCTTGTAAAACGAAGTGCAATCCATTCACATCTTTACAAATAATGTCCATCCACGCATCTACACTACATCAGTATGTTTTTAAATGAATGTACTTTTTGGCATATTCTTGTTATTATTAACAGACGAAAGCATGCTGATTTAAATATCTCCCATCATGCCTCTGTCAACATGGCTTAGTTTGGCTCACAAAAATAAATGCCATGTTCACGTGTAAAGATTATGTTAAAATATCATATAGATGCTGCTGCTTTTCATGCTTACTGAACATTATTTATTGATCTATAACCATTTCTTCTTTTTAAAACAACAAACTGCAACATACATTTTAGATGAGATTAACATGGATATTTTTATATTTGACGTATTAAAACTGGTTTTTGCTAATGTCTTTCCCCCTTTTTTTAACATTCTTCACATTTATGGTTAAAAAATTCTCTGTCATAAATGATGCGCACAATTAGGGTCTAGAGCCAAAAACGACGACTCAAAAATTCTGTCCCTCCGATGAGGGGACACCTGCAATGTAGGGACACTTGCTTGGATACAGGAGTGTCCGCTGAAGAGAGGGACTGCTGTACCACAAAACGGCTTAGCACAACACAGTTGACTTTCTATTAGTTTTATACTTCAACTCTTGCAACAACAAAGTTCATCAAGCGATATACCAATTACAGTGTAACTTAATCTGATAATGTAGTAGATCTCTCTGCAATACGGACATGTGGTATCACTGTCTTGATATACCTACGAGCAGTATTAAGTCACCTACCAACTAGAAACATGTAATCCAATCATAAAGTATGATTGACAGTTGATATAAAGTTGAGATGTGTATACGTTTAATGAACACAAATGAGTTGGCAACCAGCCAGTGGACAGTGGATTCTTATCCGATTTCATGGGGAAATGGGATGTGCCTTTGCCGAGTTCCATGTTTGTTCTGTGCTGGACTACCCTGTTATAATGTGTACCTGAGTCTTGGTACCTAGGCTACCCTATCTACTAATGCTGGCTGTTTTTTGCATAACTCATGGCATTGCTGCTGTTCTTAGTTGTTTACTGGTCCTGGTAGCTCTGCTTAGCCCAGGATGTTTACAAAGCAGGTGACAGCAGAATTATTTGAAGCACATTCCATGTGAATATCTGCCCTTGTGGCTATAGATAAGCTTCACTGGCTTCCCATTCATTCAGTGATGCTATTGTTTGACCAGCTTCAGTGTAGGCCAATGTTCTCAGTGCAGCCTGCCCACTCTTGACTTATATGACAAGTGTGAAAAATACTCTGTCTTGACTCTTAAGCTAGTTTATGACTGTCACTGTCAGGCAATGCTTTACCTTTTGTTGGTAGTGTTTATGTGTATGTGATTATATTTGCAAATACAGACCAAATATCAAATACAAATACATGTATCGTCAAATTTCGTACAACGGCTAACAATCAAGAACACCAGATGTTTCATAGTACCTACAGCCCACACTAAACAATTTAAGAATTTATCTTTTGTAAAAACAATAGTTGACTGGAACCAACTTAGTGAGTCGCAAGTCCTAGCTGAAACCATAACTGAATTCAGCCGCCTGATCTGTGACTCACACACTCAATAACACGTGGAGAAAACTTGTGTTCACAAAGATCCATGACGTTTTAGTAAAGGACACGTTGGTAACGGGACATTTTGGTAACGGGACATTTTGGTAACTAGACATTTTGGTAAAACTACTGAAAAAAATCAGTCCAGTCCACCATATCAGGAGGTAGCCTGTTGAGATTTCAGTCAGGTAAACCATTTATAAATTAAGATGGTCCAGGCAGGGAACTTTGCTTCCCACCCTCAGTCAGACATCTTGTAACAGGGGTCAACAATAGCGCTGGCCCGATGGCCCGACGCGTGTTTTGAGGGTGTCGGGCCAGTTCGGGCCACCAGTTTTCATATTTTACTGGCCCGACGGGCCACTGGTTTCAACAAGTTACAATGGAATTATTCACCATTATTTTATATAGTTTCCATCAGTTGTCTCTCTTTACGCAACAATTAAACATAATCTGTGACAGCGTGGACTCGTGTTATCAGTCAAAACTAGTCACCATCTTGTTTACGAATTGCATGTTATCCATAACTCCGCACGGCGGCGCTACTGGCGACGCGGGGCGGAGACGCCAGGCGGACACCTCCCTAGTTAATTAGATAAGATAACGCTTCGGATTTTGTAGTAATAGCCGAGTGGCACCTAAAAAAAAATTTCATTGAATTTCGCGTTCTCCTTTATTATTGTTGCTATCCTAATGTGTAAAACTAATAGACAAAATATGTTGAGCATGTCACGACGACCCCTTGTGGATTTCTTGTGAACTTGTTCTAAATAATAGTATTAGTAACGAAATAATGATATTGAAAAAGTTATGGACCGTAACTATAGGCTAAGTAATAACTCACATAAAACATAGTCGTGTTGTAGCTGAATTTTCTAACTTGTTTATTCCAAAATATAGCCATTCCAATAAGTAAAACGTCAAGTTGTCACAGACACAAGATTTCGCCATGCTGCAAACGCCACCAACGTCAACGATCCCCAGCTTCCCGTTCGACCTCCGGCTGTTGGCGCTAAGCTGTCGTCTGCAGCAAATACTTCTATCCACGGCATCGTCGCCTTCCATTTCTTTCTCTGACTAAAATTAATTCACACCTTGCGGCAAATTTATAGCGTGTGGCAGCGACAGGATCCACACCATCGCCGTTACTCTAGCTATGGAATTATCTAGGTCACCTCGTGTCACCCGCATAGCGGAACACTCCCCGAAGCTGACGTGTCACAATGGTGAACGCCAAATAAGGAGATAGTCGGTTGGGCATTTATTTGGATTTCCCGTATATACAGGTCAAAGGGCGGGGATACCATCTACACAAGCAGTTAAGAGGGCAGTTTGGCGGCTCTATTCGTACCACACAACATGGCGAACAGTGAAAGTACGGTGGCATTACTAAGGTCTAAACATCGCGTATTTTCGAACATATCCTGCGTCTTCAAAATTAAAATGGATTTCACAATCGATAGGGGTCATTTGTTATGGCAAACAAATAACTTAGAGGTATGAAATTAATATAAAAGTGAAATTTATTGATAGAATACATACAAAATAATTAGAAAACAGCAAAAACATGTTTTTGATTGTCTTTTCAGCTGCCGTTTCTATTTTAGTGTCCTAAATATAAACAAATCTATTTTATTGTACAATGCACCTGTTTTATCAGAATAAATATGTATTCCTACAAAAAAAGGTCGGGCCAGTAACTTTTTGGGGGGGGGGGGGGCCAGTAACTTTTAAAGTCCACTGGTCCCCCGGGCCAGTGAATACAAAACGTTATTGTCGACCCCTGTTGTAAGGTAGTGATGGTGGTGGCTAGTGTTCAACTATCGTAGCGGTCCCGCCGCTAGATAAAGGGGGTGAGGTACCAACCAGAACTACAGTAGCCACTAGCTGCTTAATCTCATTCTTTATTATATCCACACAAACTCACATGACAATGCCCGTCCAAACCAGCTACGACACGGAGGCAGCCCATCCTCACCTCCCAGCCCAAGCCAGAGGGAAACCCTCCAGCTACACCCCTGCACTCTGTGTGCGCCTGACAACTCCCAACTCCCAACTTTTCTCTTACACTCTTTTATATCTCAACTAGCCTGACTACACATTCAAACTCATTCAAACTAACCAATGGGTGTCTCTCAGCATACATAAAGACAAAGACATAGCTAGCCTGACTACACATTCAAACTAACCAATGAAATTCATAATTCCCGCCCAGTATACACAAAAACAAACGACATGGACTCTGCTACTGATAAATGTGAACATGTGGATTCCCACCAACTGCCAAGCATATTTAAAGATAACAAACTGACAACCCTACTCTCTCTCTGTCTCTCTGTCTCTCTCTGGCATAAACACTCCTTATCTCATCTCTAGTATAAACACCTACTCACTAATTAATTCATAACCTAACAATTTATAATAACCCCTACCATACAACCACTACAGCCAACCAGTGGCTAGCAGGACACATTTAAATCCAGACACACATAAGGTGAAGCAATACCTGTGAACATGGAGTTTTATCAACAACAACCACGGGGAAAAGCAAAGCTTTTGTGGAATGGCTATTGTATAACAAACACACAGAGAGAAAAATGGCATGATACAGTGGCGTTGCACATGTCTTGCAAACATGCATTGGCCGGGGGCATTTGGCCCCACTAGTGTGTAGTGTGTATACCACACCGACTTGAAGTCATGATACATGTGTGACTGTGGATGAAATTGTTACTGAACACACAACCGTAGTTACATTCATTTATTATTATTAACTGCAAATTTTTATATACAGAAATATGCCTTTAGAGATTATTTGTTGGTTTTACCAAAATGTCTGTTTACCAAATGTCCTGTTACCAAAATGTCTATTACCAAAGTGTCCTTTCCCACAAAACGTCTGGATACTGTGCACACACACCTATGTTGTATTATAATAGCCAATAGTGGCTCCTTACGATGTACGGTAGGTACCCCATTCAGATGCCCTTTATTTCAAAAACAAATACACATTTATGTATTCATACAAATACATATTTGAACCCAACCCTGCCCAGAACTGAATCATGACACATGACGTCTCAACATAATAACAACTGAAACTGACAACTGCTTCATTTGATGTGCCTATAGATAAATGCATGTCATTTAACCTCATTTTATGACCAAGTCTGGAACACAAAACGTGTCCACAATCAAAACATCCAATTCAATGCACCCACATGCAAACGTATATGCAGTACCCGGTAGTGGCAGGAGCTCCATTCTAACACAGATCCCACGTTGAATGAATGGCCAGGCCAGGCCAGGGCATCCATGAAGGCAGCAACATGCCTTCCATTCCCTTCCCCGATTTACCTCACTCACCTCACAACCTCCCTAGCCTCACCTGGGCTATCTACACCATCCTCCCTCATCTCATTTCATTCCACACTGTCTCCCATTCCTCCCTGACTTACCTGACATATTGTCTCCAGCCACACACAGACAAAGAACAAAGTCAAGTCGCAGATAATTCCACTAGCTCCCAGAACCCACTGCCAGGAAGAGGGAAGAGGCTGGCAGTTGCCTTGTCACTTATAAGGAGCAGACAGGGAGCTAGCTCACTGACACAGGGTTTCTAAAAATAGCACTGCACCAGTTTGGGTAAACACTCAGCCAAATACCTCAGGCTGCTGATGGGGTGTAGAGGCAGGGTGATTACTTATGAAGATGTTTTGTCTCTTGTGATATTTTTTCCCCCTATTGTTTTGGCATAACAAATAATCTATGTACTTACATAAAAACTGTGCTGATTTCACCAATAATACTTTGAAACCAATAATGATCACGTATTTTGGTTATTTGTATAGCCAGATATTTAATCCGGTAGCAAATAAACTATGTAAATGACACGCACCCTTGTCATGTTAATAAACCATTTTATGTTGAGCTATTTATAAAAAATCTTTACTATGTCTTTCTGGTCTGGGAACAGCTGTGAATTCACATTACCCTCACACTACAAATGCCCTTTCTTACTATGACACAGCCACTGGGTCTAGATGGATGATTATAGCCATCATCTCCACTGTACAAAGTTCATCATAACATCTTGGCTCCTAATGGGAACATGTCTTGGATGTAGGCCAGGTTTCTGCAATCACTGGACATCTGCAGACACTAATTTCTTGTGTACACTTTCACTGTTACAAGGATAATACAGTTTAACCCCACCCCTTACTACATTGATGCTGGCTACAGGGAGCCCAAGAGGAGAAAATGTATCATTCTGTATAAATTACAATCCACAGCTCTAGCTATAATTTGAGAGCTATGGATAATAATTTATACAAAAAAGTAAATACGTCAAATGCAATGATTAGATCTATTTTAACATCAAGAAAACATGTTAAATACAGAATAATGTAGATACCAAAAATGGCTCGACATTGGCACTGGCCCGATGCATGTTTTAAGGCTGTCGGGCCAGTTCGGGCCACCGGTTTTTAAATTCTACTAGCCCCCTGGGCCAGTGGATAAAAAAGTTTAATGTCAAGGCCTGCCAAAATACAGTCATTTTAATAGTTAGTCCATGTTATCTCACCCACACCATTAATAGAGCGCAGTGGCTCAGGAGTAGAGCTTCAGACTCTCGACTAAGAGGACCCACGTTCGTATCCTGTGCTGCGGTGTTAAAACAACGGCAAGTTTTTTTCATTCTACATTGCTCCAGTTCACTCAGCTGTATAAATGAGTAACTGGCTACAGACAGTGGTGGATATATGTACAAGCAGCCTTTGCGCATTAATTGTAGCAGATGGCTGGATGCTTCCCAGAGAAGCCGAGATTCACTCTACATTGCTGCAGTTCACTCAGCAGTATGAGTATCTGGCTACAGACAGTGGTGGATATGTGTACGAGCAGCCTTCGCGCATTAATTGTAGCATATGGCTGGATGCTTCCCAGAGAAGCCGAGATGGTGTCTGAATGAACAGGTCTGTCGGGGAAGTAAAGTGTAAAGGGCAATTTTGGTCACAATTTGTTTGCGGTGTCTTTCAAAAGAGACACTGTTTATATGGAGTGTCTGTCTTCTCTAGTGGAACTGTGACAATATCAACAAAGACAACTCTGAAAACTGTACATTTCATTGACTTTTCAGGACGTTTTGGTCATTTTTGAAACATTTTCAAGGAATTTCTACAACCTCTCATAAGTTACTTTCAAAGCCCTGAACAACAATTAAACATTTCCCAAGAACCATGTTTGCATTGCCAATGCATAATAATTAAAGAGAAAACCAATCTTAAACATTAGAATACACTTGTAAGTTTGTATAATATACAGTGCAAAAACTGTTTATGAAACATCAAAGATTGAATATTCAAGCTGGGTAAATTCTCCAATACCAGCAATTAATTTTGCTGTGTTATATATATTTTTAACTAGTTTGCTATGTGTAAAATGTACAACACTGTAACAATTTTATTTAAAGGACAAAAAAGTTAACTGTTTCGTGGCATACACCTAATAGAGTTAAAATAAAGTAACAATTTCCACATATACTCAATTTTTTAACGCCAGCGGTTTACCAGAAAAATATTTTTTAACTCCCAGCCATCCAAATTCTATGAGCAACTCCATCTTAGACGAAGAATGACGTCACGACGGTGATCGAGGCGCTCTCCACGTAGATTCCCTGCATGGGGTTTGGCTGTTGTCATGAAATGGCTGCAACTCCGCAACGTGCGTAACATGCTGATGACGGTAAATATGAAGTTCTCTATTATTGTTATCGCTGATCATCAACTGATGATACATCACATGTCTACATCAAAGCATTTCTCCTCAAAATGGACCGAGCAAAGTGAACTGTACTTGGACTGGAGGGATTCCAAACAGTACGCCCGCAAATCACCAATGTGAATCCATTGCTTCAATACTACCGGTTGTTTCAACTATTATTGCAACTGTATGCCGAACACTATGGCATAATTATTAAAGTTTACCATAGATTTAACCACAAATTTAGATATACGTCTATAAGCAGCTGCTAGATGTCACGCCAACTGAACGAACTGTCGAAGACTCAAAGTTGTTGACCCTTAACAACGTCACAGGAAGCTGACCGGCTTCAGCAGAGATATAGAATGCCGCGCGCTGAATGGCCAAGCCAAGTTAACCCTTCACCTATGGCGGCGTCTAGACCATCGTGGATTTCGTTAGAATTTTGTCCTTTAAAGTCACATTCTGAGTAAACCGCTGATGTTAAAAAATTGAGTATATGTGGAAATTGTTACTTTGTATAAACTCTATTGTGTGTATGTATGACACGAAACCGTAGCCTTTTTTGTCCTTTAAAATAATATAATTTCCAATATTTGTTTTGTTATACACTCCTGCTGGTGTCTAAATCTAACCCTTCTCTCACACATTGACAAGTGGAGTGCTATTTATGTGAAGCTGCTGAACTATTTCTGGGTCATACAAACACAAGGCTAGACAGTGTAAAGAGGGTCACAAACATGTCATCCGACTCATTCACCTGTCATAAACCATCCAGACAAATACTACAACTGCTTTGTACAGTCCCTTAAGGCAGAAAGTGTGACAAGTCTATGAATGACGGCATTCATCCTGCGAACAAATGACACAGGCAATTGCTTGTACTCATTACATTACACAGTCCATATATTATGCACAGGGAAATGTCTAGCGTCACTGTCATTTCTATGTTAATTCATTTTTTGTCAGTTGTTTTTATCGCTCATTCTATTTTGTAGACAATGGACACAACAGGCATGCTTGTGCTTGTGTCTGTGACAACAGCTTGTGTCTGTTAAACCCCCTCAGTTAATGATACTGCTGTGTTCCAATGCGTCCGTGTGTACAATGCACGATTTGTAAATTTATATAAATTGTATGGGGTTGTGAATTTATACTCACAGAAAATGTGAGCACAAGCAACCACCATAACGCAAGATGGCTATCCCCACATCAATTAAATTTAAAAGCAGCTTGATGTGGCCTGCTTACAAATAGTTTTGAACTAAAAGATATGTGTACACATGTGTTTCAGGGCTTTATGCAGAACCAAACTTATTGCCAGTCACATGTTTTGGTGATCACATGGATGTTAACTGTTAAGCCAGTTTACAAACTTTAAAATCTGTCTGATGAATTGGACTACAAACACACGTGACACCATTTACACTCACTTCTAAGGCATAACTGACAATAAAATTATATATAATTTTGGAAAACCTTTTTTGCTCCTTCATTTTTTTACCCGTCCTCCATATTTCTATCCATCCACAATGGTTTTTACCCATCCAAATGACGGGTGGACGGGTCTCTGCATAAAGCTATGATGTGATTGCTTTGAGCGGTCCTGAGGATTGGATATTGCGCTATATAAGAACTGCCTTTACTTCTGATGATAAAAGATGGCCACATGCTTGTTGGGGGACTGCTGACAATAACGCGATTAATGAATTTAACACTGGAATTATCATCTATTACAATTAGGGCATCACAAGGCCTTCTGCCAAGGGTTATATAAGGAGTCCATAGATGAAACATGGAGTTTTGGACACATACTACAGGTATTAAAAATGAAAGCGAAACTACAATGGATACTTTTTACTTGTAAACAGGGCCATTATTATTATAGTTCTAAATGCCATTCTTATATAAAAGTTAATCTATTCTAAAACAAACATTCCCTCACATTATACTTTTGAGAAAGACAAACATTATGGGAACACATTGTAGTGTGTGCTACTTTTGCAGTAGAAATGTTGATGTACACTGTCATGTATCAGTCTGCACCATTTATGCTCATTTTGGTGTGTTAACAGAGGTTGGTTCAAATATTACACCCCCTGTCACAGAATCAGACCAGTTCCTATTATGAATATTGATACATCAAGTCACAGCAACGAATTGGATATGATAATCAGGTGTTTAGCAGTTTACATACATGTGATTTTTATCTGACTGTGCATGTGCAATATATTCATTTGTACATGATCAATATGGCAAATGTCATGACATAAATTTTAGATAGGTATTTGAACAAAACAATTCTTCAATATTTCAATTTGTGTGCACCATCCTCTGTACAATAGTTTGTGCAGATCATAATCATGCATGCAGTAGAGTTGGACTGAATATGCTGGAAAAACTGCACTGATGGAAATAATTCTGTAGATACCACACTTGTGTTGAGAGATTGATTGTGATGCAATGCCAATGCAATGTCCCCAGCAAACAAGGACCCGTGATTTCACCTATTCCGTAAATGAATTCACGAGTTCAACTGGTTCAATTCACGTGAATTCACCAGATTCTGTTGACAAATTTGGTGTGTCAATATGTGTTTCCCGTGAAATCACGAGTTTTTTAACGTGATGATACGTACCAGTGAATCCGTACCAGTTCTGACCCAGTACGACTCATGTCAAACTCGTTCAAAACTCGTGACAACAGGCAGAACATGTGTATTCACGTGAATACACGTGAAAACACGTACTGGTGGAGCGGTACCAATTATGAACCAGTATGACACCTGCCAACTGGTTCAGAAATGGTTCCTTGTTTGCTGGGTCAGTGACTCACAATAATTAACATAATATACACAGGCATTTTAATGACAAAGTTTTGAAACAAACATTCATGTCAAACTGTCAAATGTCAAAATATTGTAGTGCCTTGTTTGGTTTACTGTGTACGTTTTTGCCAAATGTTTGTGCAAATTTGAATTACTGCCTCAATTCGCGCCATTTGATGACTTGGGGCTTGGTCCAGGGTTGCGGGTTTTGCCTTGTGAGTTGTGTGGGGAGACGCCCACCTCTCTGATGCCGACTAGTGGGCTGATCAGAGCCGAGGCAGAGACGTGAAAACGGCGATGTCATTCATGTTGGAAGGGTAGATTAGTACGGACAAATGACCCCCAAGTATATGTGGCGCATCATAAAACGTGTGGTTTAGTGTATATCGACAACAGACAATGGCAACTGGTAAAACAAGATAATGTAAAAAGCAATAACGACGACCTTCACCTAAGCCATGGTGGGCCAGACTTCACCCAATCCAATGAACGCAGTATCAAAATGGGTCACTAATAATGTCTGTAGTAGTTTACATGCAGGCTTGCAGCTAACTCAAACTGGCATAAAGTCACAATTTATGTAAGGAGTGCATTTAGAACGATTTAGACGACTGACTTATTAGAGAAACACGTACGTTACAATAAGAATCATTATAAACGCAATATTATTCACTAACCTTTATGCAGTTGTTCTCCCATTTCTGATTTCTAAAAGCAGCCCCGCCACCAGAACGAGGCCGGTCACAGGTCAAACCTACGGCGGCGTTTGGTGAACGTGTTTGAGCAAACGTAAAGTAGATTTTTTTCTGTGGTACAAACTGGGGTCTCAAAGAGGTACAGTATTAAGCATTTCACGATATTTCCTACTGCACATATCATGCAATTGTTGCTAATTTTAGTGTCGTTATAAGATTAGCACAATATCAGTGCAGTGGTACAAATGAATGTGACGTGTTTACTCGACAGTCCTTAGTCCGCGATAGTCCTTGACAAGGCTTGAGGCAGCCTAACAGTATCAGTAACAAGTAAACAACCTGTCACGGGCTTGCCCAGCTACGGCTATACGCGCAGCCTCGATCAAGACAAAAACAAAGTAAATTCTTGGTTTCACAATTACATTACTACGAAAATGTTACATACTGATTAATCTTAGTATGACCGTAGCCGGATTGTGGCAGCTGTAACATTATGTAGGCACTTCAACAACATCTGCTGCGGCGGTGACTTTGCGTGCGCGCAAAGCCGCATCGCGACAGCGTCGTGTCGTTTACTTGGACCTGGGTAGCGCTTTGTTGTAACTCTGATTCGCGCGCTGGAGACTCCATATCTCGCTGGTAAGTCAAACTTTACGTCGTTTTATTTTTTAAATTGACCACAATTAAGTTAGATTTCATTGACATTTTGACGTAGCTGTGTTCGTTAATAATCTACCAAAGTTTTTATTATACTATGTTCTCTCTCTCTCACTCCCTCTGTTTCTCTGCCTGCCTGCCTGCCTGCCTGCCTGCCTGCCTGCCTGCCTGCCTGCCTGCCTGCCTGCCTGCCTGCCTGCCTGCCTGCCTGCCTGCCTGCCTGCCTGCCTGCCTGCCTGCCTGCCTGCCTGCCTGCCTGCCTGCCTGCCTGCCTGCCTGCCTGCCTGCCTGCCTGCCTGCCTGCCTGCCTGCCTGTTATTACATGCACTTTGAATTGTTTTATTTCAGAAATCTCGCACCTGAAAATTACACACTTTACGTGTACATGCATAATTACAAGCTTCATCTGGCTGAAGATGACACAGCAACATATCTATGCTGTCTGAAGATACAGTCCCTGTGAACATGACATGTACACTGCAGTTTTAATAGTCAAGAATTAAAAATGTACAATCAGTTCGATTGTTTTTGCTCCTCGCGTTTCAGACTAATTTAACGAAAAAGCAAACCTACGAAGTATCCCCTGTGACATGCTAACTCGTTTGTGCAAATGTGTGGCTTCGTTTTTATTAAATAAACAGAAAACTCAGAAAAAGAGTATTTGCTATCATAGCCGAAACTCTAACCGGACACCCTGTGTTACCGTGACTTCCGGAAAAGACTGTAGCTTGAAAATCTCGCGTGAGCGAAAACGAGCAGTGAGATCGACCTTTGACCCGTCCATGCTGTCAGTCCTTCGATAAACTGTTTACTATAATTTATAGAGTCGCAATATTCCCGTTCTTTTGCTGTTTTTTTGTTCAACGATGGGACGCCCGCGTATGTTTGCGACCGAATCGGCAAGGAAACAGGGAAGTGCACAAAGAGCCGCAGAAAGACAGAAACAGCGGCCGTGCGCACACGTGTATTTGGAAAAAGTTATAGACTTGTGCAAGTTGTGGAATCAAATGACATGTACGACAGGTTAGTACTCTGTTATTACTCGGCTTCAACCATTTCACATTGTTTTAATATTGCGTGTGCCAGCTGACAAAATTGTTTTGCTATTAAATTAGTCGACGGTATTAGGCCATTTAGGGTCATTCCGAGTGAACGCAAATAAAATTCCATAAATTGGTTGCTGTCATCGACGTCTTGGACTTAATTTTTTTAGTCTTAGATTATTTTTGAATAGATCAGTACTAATACAGTATGATGAGAGCCTTTCCAGTTTTGCATTTGGTAAGATTAGCAAGAATCCAAAATTTGAGCGTTGTAGCTTAAATAGGTTTCAAGTTATGGCACTTTGACATTTGACAGGTTGTTAAAAATAAATAATTGTATTTACATTTAATTCACTAGTCAATATATTCTGCAATCTTGAGCCTGTGTCAGTGAAATTGTGGTGAGTTGATCTATATAATATAGAGATTACATAACTACAATTAGAATATAAATACAGTGTACGGTTAATGTACAGCTAGGTGATACAAATCATGATTAAGATTTATTCAAAATATCACTCGCGATAGGGTTTTCAGACCCTGATTGTGAGCAGAATACACATACCTTAGACATAAATTGATAAATTGTACATATTTGGTATATAAATGTGCAAATCGGAGGAATATGGCAAGTCTGGTTGCCTTAATTATGAATCTATACATGTATATGCAAAGATGGTATGTTATTATATTTCTTAAAATATGACCAACTTCCGACCCAAACATTTCGATGAGGCGTAGCTTGTATTGTCACAAAGCCTTTTCTATGTGTAAGCTCATTCCTATAACTCAAATAACTAGTAAAATAAGTCTCAATATCCTTCCGAGCTTCCTTCACAACAAAAATGGAATACGCCTGGGTGCCACAATTTTTAAAATAAATTGCTCGCGATATACTATGACACAAAATTGTAACTTTTGTCATGATTTAAAGGTAAAGGTAAGGATTGCTCAAAGCGCTTTTTACACTTTACTCCCTGGTAGTTCAATCGAAGACCATCTCGGCTTCTCTGGGAAGCATTCAGCCATGTAGCAATTTTGCGAAGACTGCTTGTACACAAATAGTCATCACTGTTTATAGCCAGGTACTCATTCATACAGCTGGGTGAAATGGAGCAATGTAGTGTGAAAAAAACTTGCCCAAGGTTTCACATGGCAGCACAAAATTTGAACCCGGGTCCTCTTATTTTAGAGTCTGATGCTCTACCCCTGAACCACTGCGCTAATACTAGCAACCTTTGTTTATGACCAATATTAAAGAAAAACTGTTAGTCTCACAGACTGGTACATTTCGTCATGATGAAGTTTCAGTAGTATGCCTGCAGTGCAGTTGTGAGGAACACTAAGCAGGTTTTCCGCTCACTTAGTCTTCATGGCATTAAAATTAACTGATTTTAGTAAGTTTATTGTAATATTATTTTGCCTAAAACCACTAATGACATGTTATGGTCCTGTGCAAGTTAACAAACACAATTTGCTGTGTTTTGTGGTGAAAAACTCAGCAGTGATTAAGATTAACAAAAATATATTTCATTCAATATTACAAATTAACTATTCAGGGCTGTATAGTCCAAAGGACCTGAGGACCTCTTGGACCAGTGTTGATGATTAAATGTCCATTTTGAGGTGTTTACAGTAATGCTCACTGGTTTGGTTATGTTTTATTTCAGATGTCGCAAAGACGTTGCCACTCTGCAGCCTGTTACTATATGTGAACTTTTGTGCATGACATTGAAGAAATTGTGACTGATGGGTACAGACGATGAAGACATGACACTGATGACAAGAGCGGAAGACGTCACTGGCAAACCATGCTGCATTGTGTACAAAGAATGCCTTTTGGAGCTTGCCAGAATGGAGGTAATCATTGGTATTTAATATTCATAAAATATCATCATGACACAAGTAACTGCATTTTAAAAATGTTTCTTAAAAACTATTCATTTTGTATAATGGCAAGAAAGATGTTATGTTTGTTTTGATTATGTTTAAATTGATGAAAGTGTGGTGTATATTGGTTAATTATATGTTGCCATATTTATGTTACAAACATAGAAATTAATATTATGGAAATTATACATTGAAATACCATTACATCATGCACTATAATTGGTATCAACTGCATTCTGATTGGGCAGGCTGAGTAGAGTGGAATACATAACTATCTTTACAGAAAGCACTAATTAATGCCCACCTATGTCACTGCATTCACACAATTTTGCTGTGTTTGTGGTCATCTCATATGAATAACCAGAGAAAAATATGCCAACTAGGTGATTATGGTGAAGAAACATTTAATTCATAATTACAAACTTACAACATATTCAAAATTATTCATTATTAGCCCCATGAAATTATGTGTAATAATTATTTGTCACAGTCGTCTATTTGCCTATTTGTGTAGATGGATAGATTATGCAAAGTCAAAGGGTGCAGGCTTCCCTATGACCTGAAAATATAACGAGTTTCAAATGTGCGGTACTTCTGTCATTGAGTAACACAAATTCTTTATACTAATCAGTTCTGCTGGTAAAACAATTATTACAATTGTTGTCACATACACAGCTATGCACGGTTGTAACGTTTAAAAAAATTAAACGGCTTAACCAGTAGAGCATTATATATGTTAATATGCATCTAAATTGTCAGCTTAGGTATATGAATTTTATTCATCTGCCAGTGGAAGTTTTTGTGCCCCCTAGAATTAATTTCTGAACCTGCTCCTGCGTATGACAGTTTATTTGTCTGCATGAGGTTTTTGCAGTAATGGGTGTCCTGGATAGATTGTATATTGTTGGAATCACATGTGGACTAAAGTAAAGACAACATAAAGTAAAAACATTTTATTGAAACTTTTGACAAGATTGACTACAACATAATGGCAAGCACTGCACATGATATATGTATTTATTTTTAATATCACATGCACATCAGATAAAACAATCAGTAAAATATAAAATTAGGAAAAGGTTGAAAACATGTATGGTATATATATATATATATATATATATATATATATATATATATATATAAACAAACAGTTACTTTTATCACGATTCATTCAATCACAAAAATATCCAGCACAAATACATAGTATGTCAAATGCTGGTTAGTTAAAAAACATTAATCCCATTTATTAGGCTTTAAAATGATGCCTTTACCCGAAATGACATTAGCTACTGCAAATGTGTGCCTAACACTACACCCATGGGCAAATTGTTCAAAATCCTGAAACAATTGTTACACAAGAACAAAATCCTGGCAATTTACCTAAAATTGTAAAGTTTACTCATAATGCATGCATTATGGATATTACTGAAACATGCTGTAAATAGCTTATTTTTTACAGCAGTAGAACATAAATTGATGTTTTATTAAACATATTTCTCTTGACAATCTTGCATACAAGTTTCACTTTGGCTTGAATGGCAGACTCATCTGACAAGATTTTATAAATGACTTGTCCAAAATATTTACAATGTGACAAAGTTTAACTGGTTAACTCCTGAAGTAATTGTCTTAGAAAGATTTGACTTTCTAGATACAAAGTACATATACATACTATATACATGTAATGTGTACATATTAAATAACAATAATAACAAATAAAGTACACTAAGTTAACTATAATTATGATGATTACACTAGTCATGGTCCTCGCCATGTGGCTGAGAGTTACATGTGCAATCACTACCCCGGGTATGTGTTTACTCACCTGTATGAAGAGTACCGGCTACAGATAGTGGTAGATATTATTACTTTATATAGTTAGTCTTTGCATAATAACATAAGTGTGGCTGAATGCTTCCTACATTAGTAGATATGTTGTTTGATTTAACAGATCTTAATAAAGTGTAACATATCTGGCATGTAGAGTTTACGATATGAATACCAAATACCAAACAATTCTATAATTGACTTTTGCTAAATGTATCATCACATATGATATCATAAATGTCACAGCCATGTTAATTGTCACTTTGTTTCTTGCACAGGTAGATGTGGATGCACAGAAAATGTCAGGTACCTGGCATGCAGTACCATTAAAGGGAGTGAACTAAGTAACACAGTAATGCCATCGATATCCAAGCCGATGAAGTTCACCAAAGAATGCCAAACCTATCTTATAGTGTTGAGAGAGGTTGACCGAAGGCTCATGCCATATTTGCCAGACCATGGTACCCACTGTTCTACCACAAACTGCAAAGCTAGTCAGATATCACCATATTCGCATGTCAAGCAACCTGCATTCTATATGGGTCTCTAGTCAGTTTGGGTAACTGACTGGCCTGGAAGTCAGTGCACACACCATCAGTACAGGGGAGTCTGTTATGGATGCAACACACGACTGAGATCACTCGGTTGATATTCACATGACATTTGATCTGCAGCGTCTTGCACAGCCCATGGTTGTGGAATCTTGTCCGGGATCTTGGATGGTATATAGCTTATTAACTTGTTGACCTAGTGGTGGTGTTCAGTTTCCTGTTGAGTGTTGACCTGAAAAGAAAAGCATAATATTCAAACTCAGTAAACAAAAACTGGCATCATGGTATTAGAGTTGTCATTATGGAGTGTTCTTTGCCATAATCAATAAATCTACAGCTGTATAACATAATATTTTATGTATGACCTAAAGCATTCCACAAAAAAGGCAGCAAGAAATATTTGGCTACAGCAGCATGTACAGGTTGATATCTAAGCAGGGTTGTAATTTATTAGGTCTGTATTGTCATTACATGAAAGTAAAATTACCATGCTATTTTTAAATGTAGGGATGCCTTATCTTATATATTATTATAGAATTATATTTACTCCCAAGCATAGCGCATTCATATTTTCTGTTTTATTTTTAATATACAATTTTGTGTCAGGGTATGTCATGTAATAACTACTGCATGTTATATTTGACATTTTATGGCTCAGCTGGATGTCAAAGTAAATGTTGGAAGTGACAAAATAAGGTGTTGTTGTGATGCCAACAGTATATTTCCTTCACTGAATATTCAAACATGTCTACCTTCTTCAGAATGAATAATAATTGATTTTATAAATTTATTTCTGAGTTATTGTTGTATGCTGAATAGTTTTTTAAAGGTGTTGACCGAAGTCTGTGTGGACACTGGACTGGACACACTTAGTATAACATGCATTACACAACTGCAAAGGTTATCCTAGTTTTCCATATTATTATGAAAATGCTAATGAAAGCAAATGAGTATTGAAATGGGCATATTAAAATATTTATAAAATGTATACATTGTTGATTGTTAAAATGTTTAATTCACTTGGAGTGATCAGACGTTGGCCTCTTGCAAACTACGTATCCTCCATGCATTTGCCCGACACAAGTGATTGCATTAATCTTAGCCCCTCCTCTGCTTCGTCTCACTTACATTGTAGTGTGGCCCGTACTAATATATCATAATTTGAGTTGTATTATGCATTCATATATTGCTGTGATGAAAAGATAAAGATTAGAACAGCTGGCATATGTGAGTTGAAAGGTATCAGGTATTACATAGACTACAGCCAGGCATCACTGACCACAATGGAAACAAGTGCAAGAATGTTATGTGTAATACTTGCATATGGTGTACACTGGCTAGTAGCTATACAAGCATTTTATATTCATGTTTACCTTTTTGTATATTGAATAAATTCATCACCATCATGGTTGTCATAAATTTTTTAATTATTATATAATTATAATATTATTATTATATCAAATATAATGCAAATCAGCAACATCCAGCAATCATAGTAAAATGTGAGTCACAAAACACTGTTTAAATAATTGTGATAACCAACATAATTCTTCGTTTGACGTTCTGTTGCACGAGATAACGGATGCTCCCCACGGTGACCATCACCCGGAGCCTAGCTACTGCCAATGTTCCGAAGCCAATGAGATATCATTTCGTCCCTAACGTCATCTACACTCTCTAGATATGTACTTTTGCAATTACACAGCTTATGAACAAGATCCTGCGTTATCAAATACAATACATATAAACTTATAAATAAAGGCTGTATGAGTGTATCTGGCTGAGACTAAGCGATGCCGATGCCGACTGTCAAACTTTAAAAATAATCTAACAAGTTAGAGAATCCACGTCGAGTAGGCCTATAATGAAGTTCACAAGTTGCAGTTCTTGTTGAATTAGCCCACGACTACTCGCCCTGGTTGCTAACTGCAATAAAACACTTAATACATACCTTCACAGAAGAAACACTTCGGAACGTTCGTCACGACACGCAAAAGCACATGCGGTTTGTTATTGTGCCGTAGGATGCCGATCTCGTATAAAACACGTGACCCAAAAAGGGCAGGACGTCTACACCGGCTAATGGTTTCGTCAGTTATACCCGGTGTAACGACGATTCTTTTTTGCCGAATAAAAAAAGATAAGTACGCATTTTAAAATTAAACTGATTGCGCATACTAGTTAAACTATTGAAACATTACACATCAGGACATAAAAGAAAAGGATTGGCGATGGGCAAAACGAAATGATTGTCAACCTTTAAGCATTATTGTATTGCATGAACACAACTATCTGTCAGTTACCTGAAGGTACATAGCCTACAAAGTCGTCAATATATAATAATAAATAATAATATTAAAAGCATTTATATAGCGCCATAAATCTAAGTTACCTTGTTCGAAGGCGCTGCATATATCATGGGCGTCATCTGCATACACTAAATATTTTTACACAAATAATTTTACAATAATGTGACACAATACACATACCTACACTGAACATACTGATACAGTGTCCTCATTTACTTTACTCATCAGTCAAGGACATCATGTTGAATATTACAGACATCACTTTACAACTTAATTACAAAACACTGGAATTAGATGGTTTTTGTACGACACGGGACACACTGGATTACGAACATTCCTGCGTAGATCTTGCAGAATATTGTGAATATTAAAAAAACACAGTATTATGAGGTGGAGTAATGTGAGCAGCCTCTTCATCTTGCACTTTATCCCTGTGGAGGGTAACGGAGAAAGCAGTCTTGCATTTGGAACATGAGAGGTTGGAGTCAGTGATGAAACACTGTGAACATTTATAAACATTACTTCATCAAGTTCCTGTTGAAATGCAGAATATTATGAAACGGTAAAACATGTTTACTGGCCTCTACTGAGCCTGCAGTATTTGTCCACATGTAACCAAATGGTCACCCATAAACAAGTGAAGTGTGACAACTGTGCTCCATTGTCATGTATTGATTGATCTGTTGAGTTTGCCATTGAGTTAATAGTTATTAATAAAGTTATTATTTATGCTGTAATGACATGTATTTATTTATGGTTGATCATAATATTTCATGTGGTTCTAAACATTGCATAAATTATATTTACTTCATAATTATCTGCAAGCGTTCATCAAAACATACCATTAGTCAAGAGTTAGCATGCTAACATTAGCCAATATTAACTTATTAATTAAGTTAGTGTTAATATGAAATTACTGGCTAATGTATATTTACTACTGTAATTAATGTGGGAATGTCTTAATAATTATGGACATTATGGCCTTTTATTCATGAGTAAGTTTATACGAAGCACGGCTACTAATTATATATTGATTTATTAATTAGTTTATTATTAATATTAAAATAAAAAAATAACACATTTTAGAGGTGATTTAACCTGGCAATGTAATTTAGTGTAATTTAGTTGACACTATTAATTTTCAGTGCTGGGACACTGAGGATAGTTGCCATGGCAACAGAGCCAGGCCAATGGATAGAGGAGCTATTCCCACCCGCATTTGGTCTTACTCTGAACGACATCCTTGAATCGAAGCCACCTGGTGACGCCGAAGAAGAGGACCACGGCAAAACGAACGTCTTTGAAAAAGTCGCCAAGTGCCAGGTTTCGCCACTAGATGTCAGTGCGATTAAGAACGTTTACGAGCGAGTGTGGTTGGTGACAGTCTTGCAGGAGGAGAAGGGCAGACTCAGAGCCAGAGGTAATGACTCCTTTTTAAGTCTAATTTAAAGACACATCTTTGTAAGGCCGCATTTATAAATTACTTGTAGGTTTTTTGTCACAATGAATTTATTTTAACCGTAATTATGGTTTCCCAAACCATTTTAGTGTATTGTTTTAATATCTTATTAATATATATATATATGTATTTATTTTTTATTTTTTTATTGCTGATAAGTTTAGCTTATACACTATGAGTTTTAGAAACTATATTTAATTAATTATTTATTATAATTTAAACAACTTGACTTTTTAATTGATTAGTCATATTTTATACATTTATATGTTGCAAATGTTGTATATGCGCCTCTGAGCAGAAACGTTTTCTGGATATACAGCGCTTTCCAAATAAAAATTATTATTATTATTATACACAGATAACAGGGTTACAGGCAGATTACACTGTTGTTAATTTTATGATAACAATGTATATACTCAGCAAACAACGACCCGTGATTTCACATGTTCTGTAAGTGAATTCATGAGTTCAACTGGCTCAATTCATGTGCATTCACTGGATTCTGTGAAAAAATTTGGTGTGTCGACATAGCTTTATGTAGAGACCCGGCCACCCATCATTTGGACGGGTAAAAACGAATATGGACGGGTAAAAATATGGGTGGACGGGTGGTGGATGGGTAAAAAATTAAGAAGCAATAAAAGGTCTTCCAAAATCCTAGATATTTTAATTATGCCTTGAAAGTGAATGTAAATGGTGTCACATGTGTTTGTATTACTTTTCAGGTCAAAAAAAGTTTGTGAACTGGCTTAACAGTTAACATCCACATGTCCACCAAAACATGTGTGACTGGCAATAATTTTATCCTGCATAAAGCCCTGCAACGACCCATGATTTCATATGTTCTGTAAGTGAATACACGAGTTCAACTGGCTCAATTCACTGGATTCTATGAACAAATTTGGTGTGTTGACACATGGTTACCGTGAAATCACGAGTTTGTCATCACGTGATGACACGTACCAGTGAAACCGTACCAGTTCTGACCCAGTACAACTCATGTCAAACCCGTTCAAAGCTCGTGACAACAGGCATAACACATGTATTCACGTGAATACACATGTAAACACGTACTTGTGGAGCGGTACCAGTTATGAACCTGTATGACATGTGCCAACTGGTTCAGAAATGGTTCCTTGTTTGCTGGGTAGTGCCAAATAATGGTAAAAGGTGGCAAATGGAAGAAAGGGGAAGAAACTAATTTCTTTCAAAGAAACAGATTTCTTCCAGAAGAAACCAAACAATTAGTAATAATAATATATATATATATTATTTAATTTGTTATAGTGCTGGATCCACATGACGACACACCAAATTTTTTCACAGAATCCGGTGAATCCACGTATGGAAACACGTGAATTGAGCCAGTTGAACTTGTGAATTTACTTACAGAACATGTGAAATCACGGGTCTTTTTTGCTAGATACTGGCAAAAAAGGAGTGCGTTTAGAAATCAGTTGGTATTATAGGTGATGGATATCTTTTCAGATTTATGTCATAACAAGCAACGTTTACAAAGGCCTTGAGAAACCATATTATGACATGTACTTCTGTATTGCCGTGTGGAAGATAGATAATTTTGCTAGTAGATTTACTAAGCAAATTGTAATAAACAGAAAACTTCACTGTGTATGATGACATCAAAACATTCTTTTACACGTGGTTTTTCTACATTTCTTTTAGAGGCAGCCGAAAAGGAGAAAGCCGAGTTACATTCTGCTGAGGTCAAAGGTCAGGATTCGTGCATCTGGAGTGCGAAAGAACTCAGAGTGCTACGGGAAGTTTTCAATGCAGCAAAGAAACAAAACGTACAGTTACGTGCTGAGTTACAGGTAACGAATGAAGAGTTGGCGGAATTACGCACTGCTAACAAAACGCAAAGCAAAATGGTGCATGCTACGTCAAAAAACCTTACTAAGGCTAAGAAATCGAACGATCGACAACGGTTGCTGATAGAAAATCTGAAATCGCAGTTAGATGAAGCAAATGGCAGAATCAGATTACTTGAAGGCGAAGTCGCCCGCTTACAGAAAGAACACTCGCAAACCATGGCTGAAATGCATGACTTGAGAACTTATGCGAATAAAGAGCATCTGGAAAAAGCTAAACTGGAAATCGACACGGCAGCACTGCATGCCGACTTGGAACAGGAAATGCTTCTGAGGGAGGAAAACCTGAAATCGGCACATGCACACGACCTGGAATACATGCAGAATCTTGTTGACGAGCTGACGCGGGAACTTGAAAAAGAGAAATCGGATCACCAGCGAACGCGCAGAGGTCTTGAACACTTGCGAAATCATTTCTCTAGTTTGCCTATGTCTGGAGAGGGGGCGCCACCGGGCGCAGTGCTCCAGAGTCAGCTGAGGAAGTGGACAATTTAGGCGGTGCCATCATCGCCAGCACAGGTGGTAATGACTGGGTCCGTACGGGGCCTTGAAAGTCTTGAAAAACCTTGAATTTGATTGAACCAAATTCAAGGTCTTGAAATCCTTGAATTTTACAAAGTAGTCTAGAAAAGTCTTGAATTTAATTGTGGTCAATAAAATAGTGTTTTGACTCAATTTTTGTGACGATTAACAGCCAGAAAAGGAAAAGCCTAGATGCACAAAAATAACTTGTGTACATTGGAGCAATGGGTATTTCATTGTGGTCAGCGTCATTGTTTTCTTAGTCAAGTAATAATGTTAACTTAATTTACTGCGCTTAAAAGTACATATATGTTGTTAAAACAGTATTGAATTTCTTTTTTCAAATAGCCTTGAAAAGTCTTGAATAGCCTTGAATTTCAAATGTCCTGATGTGTACGGACCCTGTAATGAACCTACACTTTACCCCAATATGTGTTTTAATTAAGGTGTGGAAGTTTTGTTGAAGTGTACTATGTTCCATTTAATGTCTCCATTGGGGTTTTTACTAGAACACAAATATGCATATCCAACGTGAAATAACAGTATTAATAGGCAATAGGCATGCATTAAGGACTTTGTAAATATAAACAATTCCAATAACCCAAAAGGTGGCTTGTTATGTAATTATTTTGCAGTAATATTGGTAAATTATTTCATATTGTTTTAACATCCGTACTACAGGTGTTTGAAAAAGAAACCTTTTGTGTACACAGAGGATCAATACTCAGATATATGTTTACATATACTGTGTGTGCCTCTGTTCATAAGCTTCCTCTCACACCCACCAGGTGTATTTTCGTCTGAGAATTTGCTTTGTGGTTTATGCCCCATGCCCTACTGATGCAGGCCATGCCCATTGAAAACATGGTGACGATTCGCTCATTCCATTAGCATCATCGATTGGTTGATCTATTCTGCAGTGCAGTGCAGCAATAGCATTAACATATTTCACCATTGACATAAATGACATGCAATTATATTAAAACGTGTCAAGCTGATAATCAATGTTTATTCACTGAATGAAGCTGCAGCCAGAGCAGTACACAAGATGGGGCATCACCAACTGGGTAGTTGTTTGACAAGCACATGACTACTTAAAATAGCACTGCTTTTGTTGCAGCAGACGTTATGTGTCTGATGTATGATTTATGCAATGTCAAGTAGTCAGCGGTTTTCTAATATTCACGACTACAAAAAGGCATTTTTGTTGACATGTCAGTCGTGATGTGAAATGTGTGTACGTGGTGGTATGTCGGTGTGTATGTGATGGTTTGTGTGGGTGTGTATGTGGTGGTATGTGGGTGTGTATGTGGTGGCATGTCTGGGTGTATATGAGGTGATATGTGGGTGTGTATGTGGTGGCATGTATGGGTGTGTATGTGGTGGCATGTATGGGTGTGTATGTCGTGGTATGTGGGTGTGTATGTGGTGGTACATGGGTGTGTATGAGGTGATATGTGGGTGTGTATGTGGTGGCATGTATGGGTGTGTATGTGGTGGCATGTATGGGTGTGTATGTCGTGGTATGTGGGTGTGTATGTGGTGGTACATGGGTGTGTATGAGGTGATATGTGGGTGTATGTGTGGGTGTATGTGGTGATATGTGTGGGTGTGTATGTGGTGGTATGTGTGGGTGTATGTGGTGATATGTGGGGGTGTGTATGTGGTGGTGTGTGTGGCTGTGTATGTGGTGATATGTGTGGGTGTGTATGTGGTGGTATGTGTGGGTGTATGTGGTGATATGTGTGGGTGTGTATGTGGTGGTATGTGTGGCTGTGTATGTGGTGGTATGTGTGGCTGTGTATGTGGTGGTATGTGTGGCTGTGTATGTGGTGGTATGTGTGGGTGTGTATGTGGTGGTATGTGTGGGTGTATGTGGTGATATGTGTGGCTGTGTATGTGGTGGTATGTGTGGCTGTGTATGTGGTGATATGTGTGGCTGTGTATGTGGTGGTATGTGTGGGTGTGTATGACGTGATATGTGGGTGTGTGGATGTGTATGTGGGTGTATGAGTGGGTGTGTATGTGGTGGTATGTGTATGTGGTGATATGTGGGTGTATGTGTGGGTGTGTATGTGGTGGTATGTGCGGGTGTGTATGTGGGTGTATGTGTGGGTGTGTATGTGGTGGTATGAGGTGATGTGTGGGTGTGTATGTGGTGGTACATGGGTGTGTATGAGGTGATGTGTGGGTGTATGTGGTGGTATGTGTGGGTGTGTATGTGGTGGTAAACTCACTACTCGACTATCTTTGCCTAGCATAGGTCATAATAGTTATATCACATGATTTTTATTGTGAAAACGATGAGACATTCTGCGGTATCATATAACACAGAAATAACAAACTTACCACTGCCACAATGCAGTTACATCATGCTACACAACGCTTGACAAAGTGCCAATTTTTACATGCCATCAATAACGTAAACATATCGGTTTCAAACGGCCATCTATCTTACGAAAACGACTCTGGTAGCCAACAAATTATATATACATAACACCGATTCACAACAATTATACACATGTACATTGGCATGACTTACACATTACTTGCACATGACTTAATACATGTATTATACATGACTTAAACATGTTAGCTTGTTAAACACTCCATCCTATTGACCTCTCTCATGGTTCAAGCACGCTGATACTTAGCAAATTTCCCACAGTTTTTGGGTGGGTGGGTGTACAAAGTAGCAAAATCCAAAAATTCACATTCTTTAGTTTTGGTTCAAACTAGGAACTGAATTTCAATGACATGCATTAATTTATTGCCAATCAAAAACAGGCAACAGATATTCACAACAATGTCAGTGTGCATTAGTACCAATTTAATTCACCACTTGAGGTTTTCTTGCTGACCAAAGCACGACCCCAGCGACACATCGATATGTAACGACCCAATTTTTGGACGAGGCAAACGTATGTGGCCACCCATGATGCACTGCAATGAAAAGGCTTTATACACAGACATAGCAACAATGGATAAGGATGTGCCGTGTTCGTTGTATTAGGTGTACATGCCCTAATTAGCATACAACGCCTTTTTCAGCAGTGTCTGACGTTGATCTATAGTACTCAAAACTTGCTACGGATCACACAATGTTTGTAATGGAACAATCTTGAAATGGCAGCCATCCAGAGACTCATTGGAAGCATGAGACACCATTGCCAGGCTGTGATTGCATCACGTGGGTCACACACAAGCTACTGACAGTTGTTGCTGCTGGTAATTGAACTGTTTGGGACATTATCATGATTTGGAATAATTTCAGAAACCTCCATTTTTGGGGGTCTGGGGAAAACCTCCATTTTTGGGGGTCTACTTCTTTGACGACAGAACGGGTGTTACCTATCGTTCACATTTGGCATAGAGCAATAAAATTCAAGAAATAAACACGTCCTCGAATATTTAGTTTTTTGTATGATACTCAATATAATACCACCCTAAATAGTGATCTCTAGCAAATTTTGAGTTGTATATTACAAAAACGTATTGTATCAGATCCATCATGTGTTGTAATTTCTCCCGTGTCACCCAGTGATATCAGACACTTTCACCTGCAACTGCAACCTATGCTCCCTTCGATCATATAATCACACACGTCTGTAGGAATAAATGTGCCATCTCAGCTACGATTTTACACAACATCAGTGGAACGATGTTAACTTACAACAACGGAAACAGCAAATCTGGTCTTTCTTTGTATCAGTACCACTAGGTGGCACCACCGTTTTACCATAGTCAAAGAACCGCGTTTAATTACGATTATTCTTGGGCGTACTGTACTGTATGCGGAACGTATACAGTAACTTATATATGTCAGTAGCGGAACCCTCATTCATTGACGCATTTTTAGAATATTCTTCCATACATCAGCTGTAGTCAATCAATGTTTTAATGTAATTCTTCCAGGGAAGAAACAACTGTATTCACATTATGTACTGTCAATTTACGGTGCCTTCAATTTAACAGCCACCCTGCGATTAAAGACACTCGTACAATCCTGAATTAGCTATGTTACAGACTAACAGTAAAGCACACTATGTTACTGCTGTCACCAGTCCATAAGGCGACTGTAATATTGATGTTTTCTGTACACAAAATTGCCTTGTGGACAAAAGTTTCTTGTCAAACTTCCATAGAACATGCAGATGTTCTTCACTTATGTAACAAGCTGCATTCTGCCTCATGTGACACTTCTACTTTGCATAAATTAATTATTTCTCCATCGACGAGTCTATATTACTACTTACCATTAATCACACTAAACTATTAACATATTTGTTGTACTGATCTTGTTAAGATACACATTCCATGTTACGTGTCACATATTCCGTGTCACCTGTTACATACACATTCCGTGTCACATCCACATTCCATGTTACATATTCCGTGTCACCTGTTACATACACATTCCGTGTCACATCCACATTCCATGTTACATGTCACATATTCCGTGTCACCTGTTACATACACATTCCGTGTCACATCCACATTCCATGTTACGTGTCACATATTCCGTGTCACCTGTTACATACACATTCCGTGTCACATACATATTCCATGTCACATGTGACACAAACAGATTTCAATTTTTGGCATAAACTAATGAAATATGTAGCTGTGGTTTGTCTTCACATTTTCCCACACTTAGTTCTGGAAGAAACTGGAGAAAAAAATGCGGTTGGAGGTGAGGGAAGACAGGGGAGGTGAGGGAAGACAGGGGAGGTGAGGGAAGACAGGGGAGGTGGGGGAAGACAGGGGAGGTGGGGGAAGACAAGGGAGGTGAGGGAAGACAGGGGAGGTGAGGGAAGACAGGGGAGGTGGGGGAAGACACGGGAGGCAGGGGAAGACACGGGAGGTGGGGGAAGACAGGGGAGGTGGGGGAAGACAGGGGAGGTGGGGGAAGACAGGGGAGGTGGGGGAAGACAGGGGAGGTGGGGGAAGACAGGGGAGGTGGGGGAAGACAGGGGAGGTGGGGGAAGACAGGGGAGGTGGGGGAAGACAGGGGAGGTGGGGGAAGACAGGGGAGGTGGGGGAAGACAGGGGAGGTGGGGGAAGACAGGGGAGGTGGGGGAAGACACGGGAGGTGGGGGAAGACACGGGAGGTGAGGGAAGACAGGGGAGGTGAGGGAAGACAGGGGAGGTGAGGGAAGACAGGGGAGGTGGGGGAAGACAGGGGAGGTGGGGGAAGACAGGGGAGGTGAGGGAAGACAGGGGAAGTGGGGGAAGACAGGGGAGGTGGGAGAAGACAGGGGAGGTGAGGGAAGACAGGGGAGGTGGGGGGAGACGGGGGAGGTGGGGGAAGACAGGGGAGGTGGGGGAAGACGGGGGAGGTGGGGGAAGACAGGGGAGGTGAGGGAAGACAGGGGAGATGGGAGAAGACAGGGGAGGTGGGGGAAGACAGGGGAGGTGGGGGAAGACACGGGAGGTGGGGGAAGACACGGGAGGTGGGGGAAGACACGGGAGGTGGGGGAAGACACGGGAGGTGGGGGAAGACACGGGAGGTGGGGGAAGAAACGGGAGGTGGGGGAAGACAGGGGAGGTGGGGGAAGACACGGGAGGTGGGGGAAGACACGGGAGGTGGGGGAAGACGGGGTGGAGGTGGGGGAGGTGGAGTTGAGAGGATATTTTGGCAATAAAACAGAGGGAGGGGTTGTGAGGATATTCACATAACAGTCTATTATGCAGTTATGTAAATCCAATTCGTATGGTGGGGTAAGCCCGCATTCTGCAATGGGGGCAGTCTACATAGCCCCCTATCCCAATGTCTATGTACAATATTTCAGTATTTGCGACTAGATATGACCAGCACGTAAAGTTGGTCAAACCTACTTCACTAACTATCAAGTAAATTTCACCTAGAATATTTGGGATATAAAAAAGTTACAGTAAACTGGAAGAGTTAGACATAATTATATAAAACCTACCGACACATGGATTAATCAAGGCAATCCACATTAATGGGAATATTTTCCTGTATCAATTATAAACGTGTGACACCCACCTCAACTTACAAATGGTTTAAAGATGGTTGTGACAGTTAATAATGACTAGAATGGTTGGTTGTCGCGGAAACAACATGTGTCTTCTAAAGCTATGCAACGCGTTGCATTTGTAACAGAGATCAACCTAAGACAAATAAACCCACACACTGGTCAAGTGTCACACTGACCACTGAGAAGAGATCATAGTTGTTACATAATAACTACTACCAACCATTCATTTGTAGCAGGTTGCCATGCTCCGAGTCATGTGACAGATTTTGCAAAAACATGAAATACTTAAGTACACTAGCCGGGGTGAAAGCATAAATGTTGTTTTATTGCATTTTTTTGAAAACAATATACATCTACTGTAAATCCAAATATTGCAATTTGGAATTACTATTTTGCACATGCCAGCTGTGACATACTCCTTGTAGCCTAAACATTCCTTTTTCCCCTGTAGGACTAACTGAAGGTCTGAATCACTGTGACTGGTCCAAATTTTATTTCTTATACTTTTTTCCATGTGTGTGTTTTACCTCGAGACAACAGCGTCTTCTTAAGACAGTCCATCATGTCTGTCATTGTAGCACTGGTACATAAACTAAACAGTAATTCATGAAAGTAATCAGTTAGGAAAGTGTGAGATTATCACACGACCATGTAAATTGTGACTATAAAAGCACTTGCTTCATCACGTGTTGTCAAAACTATGTGCGTAACCTCTGTGGAGATTATCCTTTGCCAGCAGTGTTGTTAAGAGGCTAGATATGTCCAGCACGTAAACTTGATCAAATCTACTTCACTGATTATCAAGTAAATTTCACCTAGATTATTTCGGATGAACAAAAATGATGTGTGAAATACATAACAATTGCAGCATGACATCACATAGATTCTATTCCGTTGCTACGACAAAAGCTCTGCCTTACATTTGTCATATAGAACAACTGAGTGAATAAAACATTGTAATTGTATTATATTCTTCCCTTATTGGTCTCTTTATATTATTACATGTTATCTGCCTTCTTTTGATTTGTATGCATTGCAAAGAGCTACAATAAGCTACAGTAGATTTGATTTGAACTTGAAATTTCAGAATTGTCAGAATTTTAGCAAAATATTAAATGGAATGTGCAAACACTTCAAATGTGTGACGTCCTCTGGACAAGAATTGATGGATAACTTGCTTTGTGACAAGTCTTTTGACCGGAAGGTTGACCGTCAATGTCAGGTCAATGACACATCTTGTGTAATATCTTAAAATAACCTTTCTGGTATACAAAAGCGAGATCCAAGCAGCATGGCATAGCAACAGGCCCTGTTGTAATGTAAGGCCCTGACAACAGGGCCTTACAACATGGCCTGGGGAAAAGGCTTAACAGGGCTTGGCAACATCAACAGCAGCATGGCATGCATACAGTAACCTGGTGAGTAGCGTGTCTGACACGGGATTGGTGGATCATGTCACATGGTTGTGGTCATGTGACTGGTGTGTCACATCACGTGGTGGTGGTCTGATGATATGAGTGAGTGTAATGGACCACCAGTCCAGTGTGGATACGTGTGATGGTCTGTACGTGTGATGGACCATCAGTCACTGACGGACCCATGTGATGGTCTATACGAGGTCACCTGTGGGTCCCACCATCTTGACATGTGTCGGGCGCGGGTCACCTCGGTCATCCACAGTCAGCGAGAACTACAACAACAATGACGTCTGATGACACACTGACACAGAAGGATGACATACTGACACAGAATGATGACATCTGATGACACGCTGACACAGAAGGATGACATACTGACACATAATGATGACATCTGATGACACACTGACACAGAAGGATGCCACATGATGACACACTGACACAGAAGGATGACATCTGATGACACACGGACACAGAAGGATGACACACTGACACAGAAGGATGACATCTGATGACACACTGACACAGAAGGATGACACACTGACACAGAAGGATGACACACTGACACAGAAGGATGACATCTGATGACACACGGACACAGAAGGATGACATCTGATGACACACGGACACAGAAGGATGACAACTGATGACACACAGACACAGAAGGATGACATCTGATGACACACGGACACAGAAGGATGACATATGCTGACACACGGACACAGAAGGATGACGTCTGATGACACGGACACAGAAGGATAATGTTTGATGACACACAGACACAGAAGGATGACATTTGATGACACACTGACACAGAAAGATGATATCTGATGACACACTGACACAGAAGTATGACGTCTGATGACACACGGACACAGAAGGATGACAGCTGATGACACACTGACATAGAAGGATGATATCTGATGACACACTGACACAGAAGGATGACATCTGATGACACACAGACACAGAAGGATGATTTCTGATGACACAGAGTATAACATCATAACATATGATACATCATAGTAGAAGAATGACATATGACACAGACCCTAGTGGAAGAATGATGTGTCATAACACAGACCCTAGTGGAAGAATGATGTGTCATAACACAGACCCTAGTGGAAGAATGATGTGTCATAACACAGACCCTAGTGGAAGAATGATGTGTCATAACACAGACCCTAGTGGAAGAATGATGTGTCATAACACAGACCCTAGTGGAAGAATGATGTGTCATAACACAGACCCTAGTGGAAGAATGATGTGTCATAACACAGACCCTACTGGAAGAATGATGTGTCATAACACAGATCCTAGTGGAAGAATGATGTGTCATAACACATACCCTAGTGGAAGAATGATGTGTCACAACACAGACCCTATTGGAAGAATGATGTGTCATAACAGAAATCCTAGTGGAAGAATGATGTGTCATAACACAGATCCTAGTGGAAGAATGATGTGTCATAACACAGATCCTAGTGGAAGAATGATGTGTCATAACACAGATCCTAGTGGAAGAATGATGTGTCATAACACAGACCCTAGTGGAAGAATGATGTGTCATAACACAGATCCTAGTGGAAGAATGATGTGTCACAACACAGAACCTACTGGAAGAATGATGTGTCATAACACAGATCCTAGTGGAAGAATGATGTGTCATAACACAGATCCTAGTGGAAGAATGATGTGTCATAACACAGACCCTAGTGGAAGAATGATGTGTCATAACACATATCCTAGTGGAAGAATGATGTGTCATAACACAGATCCTAGTGGAAGAATGATGTGTCATAACACAGATCCTAGTGGAAGAATGATGTGTCACAACACAGATCATAGTGGAAGAATGATGTATCATAACACAGATCCTAGTGGAAGAATGATGTGTCATAACACAGATCCTAGTGGAAGGGCAGCAATTGTTACAGTCTATTAACAGTAACCAAAATACCATACTTCATTGTGACAGTAGCTGTAACGTCATGCTCAACTGTGACATTAGCTGTCATGTCATGCTCAATTGAGACATTAGCTGTCATGTCATGCTCAACTGTGACATTAGCTGTCATGTCATGCTCAACTGTGACATTAGCTGTCATGTCATGCTCAACTGTGACATTAGCTGTCATGTCATGCTCAACTGAGATATTAGCTGTCATGTCATGCTCAACTGTGACATTAGCTGTCATGTCATGCTCAACTGTGACATTTGATGTCATGTCATGCTCAACTGTGACATTAGCTGTCATGTCATGCTCAACTGTGACATTAGCTGTCATGTCATGCTCAATTGCTACAGTAGTTGTCATGTCATGCTCAACCGAGATATTAGCTGTCATATAATTCTCAATTGTGACAGTATCTATCATGTTACGCTCGACTATGACAACAATATTTAAAAACGCTACCCAACTAATGTGTTGCCAGTTGTATTCAGCACGAATAATTTACAAACTGACTGAGCAGATAGTTTAGAGAGAATGTAGGAACAACACGCCTGGTTATTCTGCTCATTGTAAGACTTTTATTATTTAAAGTCGCATCAGATTTGTACACAATAATATCTGAATATAAAGTGTTCATCTTCACTCACACAATGTCTGCGTATTACACATTGTTGTCATTATTTACAACTGTTGTGACTCACAACAGTGCCCTGATAACTGAGAGATGCAGTCCTATCTTGCAAAGGAGTTAAAAACAGCTCTCCATGTCATAATCCTACTCATTTTTATATTTTGGCATAAATTATAACCTCACCTTTTTAAAGAGCAGTTTACTTTTCTTGATAAACGAATTAATATAATACATGAATTTAGAAACACATATATTAAAGAACAACGGACTACATGAGTCAAAATGATGTAATTCGTCAAAATGTTACTTTTATGGTGCTGCTAAAATGTTCATGATAACAAACACATCTGGTGAAGACGTTTCAACATATGAGGTACAACTTTAAAGCTCATAATCTGTGGAATTCCAAAATACAACTTTAACACAAATACGTAATAGAAAATGGCCAGTTTCACAATTATGATACCTTTATGTCAAGCTGTGTCAAAATGGCCAGTCTCAATATACCAACACCTTTGGGTCAAATTCTGTTAAAATGACCAGGTTCACAGTTACCTTGCCTTTGCGTCAAATATTGTCAAAAGGCCAGTTTCACAATTACGACCCCTTTGTGTCAAATTCTGGCGAAACACCTAAAATCACAATTATGACACCGTTTTTGTCAAATTCTGTCAAAATGGCCAATTTCAGTATTTAATTATGACCCTTTCATGGCAAATTCTGTCAAAATGGCCCGTTTTGCAATTATGACACTTTTTAGACTACAGTCTACACTAACAACACACTGCACACAAGATCACAGAGTCTCCAAGTCTTGAGACCACAACACATGCCCATTTATCACAGCCTGTAACAATGACCATAACCAGCTTGCTCTAATGATGCCCTGTATGGTCTGTATACAACGACCACAATCTCTACCTAATGACCAGTACAGGTAGAGTGAAAACATTTGCTACAATGACCACAACTTGCATACAATGAATGTAACCTGTACATAATGCCCACACCATGTTCAGAAAACTGCAGTCTGTGTACAATCACTGTAAATCAGTATACAATTGTCACAACTTGTGTACAGCTGTATAATGAAAACGTTATTTATTATATATATAACTCTATACCTGTTATAATATATATATATATATATACACATACATACATACATAATTACATACATATATATATATATTATATATATATATATATATATATATATATATATATATATATATATATATAATGAATACAATGACAACAGCAACAATTACTGCAATATGTATTATAATTCACCAAGACAACTTGTATCTAATGACCAGAAGTTGTACAGATCATGTACACCAATGTAGCCTGTGTACAGTGGTCATTGCATCACTGGTCGTATGATTGAGGTCATCCCTACACTACCCTCATACTTGTGTGCACGACACTAAGCGTGCGTAGGCCTATCACATGGACCTTTCCCACGCCAAACTGACCTCTACTGACTTCACTCAAGTCGACACATAATAAAGTTCACTGGGAATCTGGGATTAATAATTTTCCTGTACATCACCCAATTTATATATACATACATACAAAACATCTTCACGATGTACACAGGTGAATATAATTATATAGTATATACATCAGTATGCAAGTACAACACAGTCTTGAATAGAAAATTCTGATTAAATAACACACACAATCATTATGCTAATATGACACATCAACAACAAAAAGCACCCTGAAATCAACTCCACATTCGTATAACATACAACCAACCTGTACAGGTGTTTTAAGGTCGTCTCACACTGTGTGCTTAGCATGTACCCATTTAATGTACAAAAATAGCCTTTTTAACAAGTGTTTAAATGGCTACCACATTATTACGTAAAGCAATAAAATTATACTGTTTCGTGCTGTTTCAAAATGCACCTGTATTCTGTGGTGAGATATTGAAGGGCTTTGTGCGGTCGAAGATGACTTCAAAAGCCACACCCACTAGTCACCACGTCCTTCTGATGTGATGTGTTTGCGAAGACAATGTCCTCCATATCCTTTACCTCTGATGTTCACGGCATCAGTGTGTATAAACACTTCCATTTATTACCGTTTGTTTCCTATAATATACCCCCGGTATATGGCAACAATCAAACAACACCAGTGTGAATAGACACTTCCACATGTTACTGTTTGTTTCCTACAATATACATGGCAACAATCAAACAACACCAATGTGAATAGACACTTCCACATGTTACTGTTTGTTTCCTGTAATATACATGGCAACAATCAAACAACACCAGTGTGAATAAACACTTCCAGGATATGTTTATCTCAGTGTCTCAAACCTACATCCCATAATAAAAGAAGTTCACGAAGAAATGCTTCCACTTGTTCTATCAAACTGTATTTTCTTGTCAGATATATTACATGACTTCCAATAAACACAACTTTTTAAGTACCAAAGCAACACATTCTGATGAAATGTGTTTATGTGTCAGGCATAGTTCTTATAAGGTAGTGCTATTTTATTATTGATTAGAAATATCTGGTAGAAATCACAACCAATGCAACTGTAAATTGCATCATCTTGATTGGTTTAAAGCTTCAACCATCACACAAAATGACAACTATTATCGGTGTAGCATCAGTGAAACGTGTAATTAATATTAACAATACTGTTGTATTAGCGGTACAAACTACGATTTGTTTGTTGTTTATTTACAATTATATAAACTCAAATAAATATACAAACATATTATGTTTCATAATAAGGAAGAACATCAAACGTTGACAAAGTTCACTAAATGTAAGTTTTTATATAATGCAGTAACGTTCTGAACTGATAACCAAGAAACTTAATTACAAATGTAATTATTGACAAATTAATCAATTAATGATCTGTAAATAATTAAGGTTACTTTTCACTAATCACCAGGTAATTAAAACATCACGTTTTAGACATATTCAATCCTTATTAACCATGATCAGAATACAATCAATGTTTTGTGAACAATGCATCAATGATCGATGCAAAAATAAATAGTACCTCCTCCTGCCCCAGTGACGCCAATTTCTGTTGTACATAAGATTAGACATCACATCTAACTTTGTGTGAACATATGCACACACTTTAGATCACACACTTTAAATCTTGTGAACATTTCCACACATTTGAAATACCATCTCTAAAGTTCTCAATGTTTTCACACACTTTAGAGATCAACCTTATCTTTGTGAACATCGTGACACATCATATATATTACCAATAACCATGTGATTTTTTTTACAAATTTTTGAGATCACCCACACCTTTGTTAACATGTTCACATATTTTAGATATCACCCATAACCATGTGAATGTTTTACACATTTCAAAGATTACCCATACCTTTGTGAACATTGTCACATATTTTAGTGATCACCCATACCTTTGTGAACATTGTCACACATTTTAGTGATCACCCATACTTTTGTGAACATTGTCACATATTTTGAGATCACCCATACCTTTGTGAACATTGTCACATATTTTTGAGATAACCCACACCTTCATGAACATTGTCACATATTTTTAAAATCACTCCTAACTTTGTGAACATGTTCACACATCTTAAAACATGCCTAACTATGTGAACATACATTTTTCGTTAAACCTGGTATCAGGATATCAACAGAGACAGTTACGCACATCAAAGATAGCCTTACCGAGTATAAAAACAAATCAAAATAATAACAGTTACTGAACAAAAACAAACCATAACAAAACAAAGTGACTTATCTAGAGTCTGGACCCTGGCCAATGTTATGTCACAGAACAGGTACAGTATCTGACGTGGTTGTATGACAGTGTCGTGTTGGATGAGTTGCCATATGGCAATACGCAAATGTTGACACCACAATGGACACTGATGGATGTGTGATCAGGGAACAAAAACTGCAACTATTTTCTGACAGGGGGCATCAACAGGGGGCTTCTGACAGGGGGCATCTGACAGCTAATGAAATTGTGTATCGTCTGTTTGTTTTGTCACCCATTCTGTGGACATTGGCACAACTGAAATCAGTTAGTGCATGTCTAGTAACTGGAGGGAGATGTTAGATGTGTCAGTGGAATTAGTGGATGTCTAGTAACTGGAGGGAGATGTTGGATGTGTCAGTGGAGTTAGTGCATGTCTAGTAACTGGAGGGAGATGTTAGATGTGTCAGTGGAATTAGTGGATGTCTAGTAACTGGAGGGAGATGTTGGATGTGTCAGTGGAGTTAGTACATGTCTAGTAACTGGAGGGAGATGTTGGATGTGTCAGTGGAGTTAGTGCATGTCTAGTAGTTGGAGGGAGATGTTGGATGTGCCACTGGAGCAGTCTCCGCAGTCTTCTAGCAGTCTGTCGTCTCCGTCTGATGTATGCACCTCAAAACAAACAAACACAAACTCTACACACAAGAAACCATAAAAAATGCTCACTCACATGAATCCAGAAAGTCCAAACAATTCACTGTTTGTTTATTTATTTACATTTATTTGCATTGTGGGGGGGAATATGTGACACCTGTCAGCATAATGTACTGGTGCATTGTGGGGGAATATGTGACCCATCAGCATAATGTACTGGTGCATTGTGGGGGAATATGTGACCCATCAGCATAATGTACTGGTGCATTGTGGGGGCGGGGGGGATATGTGACCCATCAGCATAATGTACTGGTGCATTGTGGGGGAATATGTGACCCATCAGCATAATGTACTGGTGCATTGTGGTGGGGGGGGGGGGATATGTGACCCATCAGCATAATGTACTGGTGCATTGTGGGGGAATATGTGACCCATCAGCATAATGTACTGGTGCATTGTGGGGGAATATGTGACCCATCAGCATAATGTACTGGTGCATTGTGGGGGGGGGGGATATGTGACCCATCAGCATAATGTACTGGTGCATTGTGGGGGAATATGTGACCCATCAGCAAAATGTGCTGGTGCATTGTGTGGGAATATGTGACCCATCAGCATAATGTACTGGTGCATTGTGGGGGAATATGTGACCCATCAGCATAATGTGCTGGTGCATTGTGGGGGAATATGTGACTCATCAGCATAATGTACTGGTGCATTATGGGGGAATATGTGACCCATCAGCATAATGTGCTGGTGCATTGTGGGGGAATATGTGACCCATCAGCATAATGTACTGGTGCATTGTGGGGGAATATGTGACCCATCAGCATAATGTACTGGTGCATTGTGGGGTAACATGTGATAGCTATTTTTAGCTTGTATGCAGAATAGACCAGTTTGACTAAACCAATACAGCTATTTTTTTTCATGTGTAGAATACACCAGTGTGACTAAACCTATTTTTAGCTCATGTGCGGAATAGGTGTGTGTGTGTGTGTGTGTGTGCGCGCGTGCGTGCGCGCGCGCGCGTGTGTGTGTGCGCGTGTGTGCGCGCGTGCGTGTGTGTGTGTGCGCGTGTGACAATCTAGATAGCTATTTGTAGCTTATGTGCAGAACAGGTCTGTGTGACTTAACCTGGATACCAGATTCCATGGGGATGTTGGGGTCCATATTCTATATGACATACCCAATTAACTTGGAGGGTAAATATTAATGCATCTTGCTGATAATGTGGCTTTTTGGGTCACTCAAAACTACTTGCCACATATTGGTGTGGATGGACAGTGGTCAGAACTAACACTGACCTGTGTTCTGTTTGACTGTGTGAACTCATGTGGGCGTTGTTATTATTAGTAGCTAAACACCAGACTTCAGTTTGTGACATTAATAGTCACAAAGCCATGTCTGTAGTTTATGTTACAAATTAATGTAATAGTTAAAAAACATACACACTAAAAACAACAACAAACAACAACATCAAACAACAACAAACAACAACGCCACCACAAACTACACCTCAATAGCCTCCATGTCAAATCCATCCCTAAAAACATGACCGACTCCAATTTAGATGACATTTCGCACAGTTGTTGGCTTACACAAGAATATGAAAACAAATGTTAAAACTTCCTGAACATTTCTCAGGATAGTTCTTTTCCAATCAATGGTTTTCATTTTTCACATCCAAATTCAAGATCTTAAATTTCTGTTTACCTGTAGAGTCTTTCATCTGAACGTTTCACGTTGACTTCTTTAGTACTAATTTTAGTTATACATTTCGGTAATTAGTTTTAAGAACATGTTATCATGTGCATGTAAAGCGCCCTGAATAGTTTTTAAGCTAGATTTGGCGCTATATAAGTTTATTTTATTTATTTAATTAACAGTAACATAATTGCCATCGTTTCTGTTCCAAAACACCAACGAACAGAGGCGAGGGCAAGTACGAGCTACCCCACCCCAGGTGTACGATGACGTCATTCGTCATTAGTACTGAAGAAGTCAACCTGAAATGTTCAGACAAAAGCCTCTACAGGTAAAAAGAAATCTTAGATCTTGACTTTGGATACGGAAAATGAAAACCATTGATTGAACTGTTAAAACATCTAAGTCCGGGCCGTGGAGACACCACACAAATAATGATTGCAGCTTCTCAAAATTAACCTTAGCACCAGCCCAAATTACTCTTTTATATCAGTCGGCAAACTACAATATTAAACTTCAAAATTTCCTTATCAAAATCCCACTGTTTGGTAACACCTGCAAACAAAGTTATTTGCACGAGCTCTTGTTACAAATCCTGCCAAACAAAACCATAAAATGTGGTATTTACACCACCTGTATGTACCTCCCAAAATACACATTTATACAACACTTGAAAACAAGTTCTCTTTTGACGCAGTCTCTGACTCTCTAAGCTACACATGCAAATAATGTGCATTGTTGACATTTCCACCGCGTTGTAACAATTTACAACTTTACAACTGTAATGCACAAAGACACCACCAAAGGCGTACACCACCACCACTACAGTATATGTACGAATCCGGGACAAAACCACCTCCGGACAAAACCTCCTCATCATAGATAATAGCCTCAAGAATTATCAAAATAATTACACTTAACTTAGCTTGTGCAATCGAGTATGTGCATACTATTATATACAAATGTAACTCTGATATGCGAAATATTTCATGTGGCATCCCACAGGGTTCAATATTGGGCCCATTATATATTAATGATATGTGTAACACATCTAATCTAGTAAAATTCATCCTGTGCAGATGATACTAACATTTTTCATGCAAATAGTACTATTGGTAGACTAAATAAAACAATATGTTGTGTATTGGAAAATTATGCGTATGGCTTGGAGTAAATAAATTAACTGTGACTGAACACAGCCATTTCTCAGACACCTACCGGAATCAACCACAGCATTTGGTGGAAATAAACAGTCTGATGAATGGAACCAGAAGGTTGATGTTTGCAATAGAAATAAAAATAAAGTACTTATTCGTTTAATCATTCTTCAGTTTAGTATCACTGATGAGGGGGTTTATCCAAGAGGTTTATGTCTGGAAAGGCCTTATGTCTAGAGGAAGTTATGTATGGAGGGGGTTTTGTCCATTTGTGTTTTGTTGGAGAGGTTTTTGTCCAAGGGGATTTGGTCCAGAGGGGGTTTTGTCAGCGCACCATATGTACATGTCAATCATATAACACCACTACAGCGGCCATTTACAATTGTAATGAACCACCACTGCCACTGCCGTTTACAACATTGCAGCATGTAAAGTGATTTTTACAACTGTAACATGTGCAACCATTACACTTCCAAAGACAACGCTGTGCACCGACTCATAGTTCTACAATCATCCACCTGGTGTCACTCATAATCATACAAAGTCGACTGTAATGGAAAAGATGACAGACACAACTGAACTGACAAAGTGACATTGTACCATGCAGTGAACAGGGACAATGTCATCACTTGTACTGGGCAGGGTTGGGTTCAAATACACATTTTGGAATCAAATACAAATACAACTCAGCTAAATCAAATTCAAATACACTGCTTTTCCAGATTTCAATCCAAATACAAATACAACTACACATTTCCAATTCAAATGTACTGCCATTTTTATTCAAATACGATTCAGATACATTGCCATATTAATTGTTTTATTTAAATATGATTCAAATACTGGCCCGTGTTTCCATTATAGGTCAAGTGTATCATAGTGGGTTGATTTTTTTCTTTGGCTTCATTGACTGCTGTAGACTAATTGGCAGGCAGGTTTACTAGACTGTCCTTACCTGTACTACTGTACCAACTAGTGGGCAGCTCTTCCTCTGCACTGGAGGAAACCTGGGTTCCTTTATCTTAAGCCCAGAATGTTTACACAGCAGTCGAGACTGTTACCATCTATGAAGCTGTGAAGCAAGACTGCTATCGACTATGTAGCTGTGAACCAAGTCTGCTGCTGCTTATGCTGCTGTGAATCAAGACTGCTACCGTCTATGCAGCTGTGAGACATGACTGTTACCGTCTACACAGCTGTGAATAAAAACTGTTACCGTCTACGCAGCTATGAATCAAGAATGCTGCACCTTATTTTAATGTGAACAAATAGTTCTATGCAGTCAATATGCAGCTGTGAGTATAAGCAGTATTACAAGCAACATATTTGTGACCCAATACAGCTACAACAAATGCGTGTATGATGGAAGCAGCGGACTAAGATGTACATTTGTGTGGCACTGACAGACTGCAGACAGAACACTGGCGCCAGAACACACATGTGGAGAGAGAGAACACTAATGAGCTCTTTAGAAAAAAATCATCATTAAACAAAATCCTCGTTAAATTAAACGAGTTTATCTCAAATACACAAATGCACACTGCCATGTTATGAGGACACTATTTCCATGACACACCAGTGACAGTGTCCCATTGGCGAATCATGGTGTTGACAGTTTTCAATCATTCAAGATCACTGTTTAGGATCACAATTGTGGCGTTTTATGGGATCCAAAAAGAGACATTGTACAAATACACGATGACATTATGATGCTGAAAACTCTAAACAACTGTATACGTGACTGGGACGCTTTTTCCCGTGTGTCACGGAAAGTGAATAATTTTCAGATTTAAAAAAAGCTCCTTAAATTTACCCAAAGAGCTTCTTAATGATGGATTTTCTTAAGAGCTCTTTGTGTGAGTGAGACGGCCCCTAGAGGTCTACACTCACCTGGGAGTCGGTGGAACATGAGATGCTCTGGATCCGCTCGGCCCCGCCCTGCTGGTTCGCCCCGTACGAGTGGTCATGTGACTCCAGGATGAGGTCAGTGTCAGACTCCTCTGCGTCGCGGTGACGTCCTGGCATACTCTGTCAACACACACTGCTGGTGTCAGAAAGTGTCACCGTCCCCGTCACAAACTGTCTATGTCACTGTCGGTGTCAGAAACTGTCGATGTTAGAAACTGCCATTTGTCAGGGTCACAAGCTGTCAGTGTCTTAACGTATCAGTGCTAAACATATCAGTGTCACAAACTGTGTTGTCACTAGGTGTCAGTGTCACAAACTGTGTTGTCACTTGTCACTAGGTGTCAGTGTCACAAACTGTGTTGTCACTTGTCACTAGGTGTCAGAGTCACAAACTGTGTTGTCACTTGTCAATAGGTGTCAGTGTCACAAACTGTGTTGTCACTTGTCACTAGGTGTCAGTGTCACAAACTGTGTTGTCACTTGTCACTAGGTGTCAGTGTCACAAACTGTGTTGTCACTTGTCACTAGGTGTCAGTGTCACAAACTGTGTTGTCACTTGTCACTAGGTGTCAGAGTCACAAACTGTGTTGTCACTTGTCACTAGGTGTCAGAGTCACAAACTGTGTTGTCACTTGTCACTAGGTGTCAGTGTCACAAACTGTGTTGTCACTTGTCACTAGGTGTCAGAGTCACAAACTGTGTTGTCACTTGTCACTAGGTGTCAGTGTCACAAACTGTGTTGTCACTTGTCACTAGGTGTCAGTGTCACAAACTGTGTTGTCACTTGTCACTAGGTGTCAGAGTCACAAACTGTGTTGTCACTTGTCACTAGGTGTCAGTGTCACAAACTGTGTTGTCACTTGTCACTAGGTGTCCGTGTTACAAACCGTTGGTGTTGGACACTGCCAGTGTCAGAAACTGTAAATATCATAAACTGTTGACGTCACAAACTGACAGAGTCAGAAAAGAAACTGTACTTGTTGTTGGGTCAACCTATAAATCTATCTTTGCAGTGGCTGTTGTTGTCGGGCTGATTCAAATATTGCAGTTTTGGGGTTGATTAAAATGTTGTTGCAGCTGGGTTGCTTCAACTATTTTCAGCGAGTTAACCCATATATATGCTGTAGTTGTTATTGTGTTGACTCACTCACCTGTTGTAGTTGTTGTGTAACTCACTCACCTGCTGTAGTTGTTGTTGTTGCGTAACTCACTCACCTGTTGTAGTTGTTCCTGGGTGGTCAGCATGGTTGCTATGGGCAGACAGCAGCGGGGCAGTGTCTCTGTGAGGGGCGGCCACGCATTGGTCAACAGCGGCTTCACATACCTGACACACACAGGGGGCATTTAGTGACACACACAGGGGGCATTTAGTGACACATTCACATACCTGACACACACAGGGGGCATTTAGTGACACAGTCACATACCTGACACACACAGGGGGCATTTAGTGACACATTCAGAAATGGAAGTGTTTGTTTAACGCAGTTTTCAAAAGTGAAAATAATATCTACAGCAACATCCAATGTGTGCTGATACTAGCAGAGAAGGAGGGGGAGGGAGAGGGAGACACAGAGAGGGGAGAATGAGAGGGGGAGGGAGAGGGGGGTCATAATTCAATTGTGACACTTGGACACATCTGTAATGAGTGAATGTGTGAGTGAGTGAGTGAGTGACTGAGAGGGTGAATGATTGGATGAAGGAGTTAATGTGAGTGACTGAATACATAATAGACTGGATGAGTAAATAATTGAGTGAACGACTAAATGAGTGACAGAATGAATTAGTAAATGACTGAATGAGTGAGTAACTGAGTGGCTGAGTGAGTGAGTGAGTGAGTGAAGGTGTGAATGTGACTGAGTATCTGAAGGTATGAGTGAGTGACTAAGTGAGTAATTGAGTGAATTAGTAATTCACTGATTGGGTTATTTAGTGAGTGACTGACTGAGTGAATGGCTATGAGTGAGATATTACATAAACAACGCTGACTGACTTAGAGAGGGAGTGAGTGAATGAGTGGGTGACTAAATGGATGAGTTACTAAGTGAGTAAGGAAGTGAGTAAGAACATTAAAGAGGCCATGACTGACCACATCATTGAGTGGGTGAGTGACTGAATGAGTCAGTCACTAAGGGAGTAAGGATGTGACTGAAAGTCACTGAATTAGTGAGTGAGTTATTGAATTAGTCACTGAGAAAATGACTTGAGTGAGTGTGTGATGAGTGAGTTCTCTGGCAGTAGTTGTACTGGTCCGTGTACCTTGAGTCTATATTATACCAGATCTTGACCAGTTTGGCTTTTCCCGCGAGTCTTCCCGGGGTGGGCTCCATGGGGGGTGACTGCGGCTCACTGGGGCTCTACAAACACAGCAACCCTCATCACCATGGCAACACAAACATCAAGTCCAAATGAACATATCGAATTCACAAACTTGATAAAAATAAATATATCATCATAGTTGTTGAAACTCAAAGGTGTCCTCTGTCATGACCGTGCTGTGTCGATAGATATGTCATATCGTGTCATATAGTGTCACTCATGTCATGTAGCGTCACTTGTGTCAGAGTGTGATAATAGTGTCACTCATATCATAATGTGAAATAGTGTCAGCCATGTAATGTACTGTCATACAGAGTCACTCATGTCATGTCATAGTGTCATCCATGTCATGTACTGTCATATAGTGTCACTGATGTCATATAGCGTCACTTGTGTCAGAGTGTGATAATAGTGTCACTCATATCATAATATGAAATAGTGTCAGCCATGTAATGTACTGTCATATAGAGTCACTCATGTCATGTCATAGTGTCATCCATGTCATGTACTGTCACATAGTGTCACTCATGTCATGTAGTGTCATCCATGTCAGGTACTGTCATATAGTGTCACTCATGTCATGTAGTGTCAACCATGTCATATACTGTCACTCGTGTTATGTAGTGTCATAGTGTCAGCATGACAGTACCATGTCATCATGCTCACACAAATTCACGAAATCCCCAAACCCCCCACATGTCAGGCAAAATAAATGGCTACACTAGTGTCACCTAGCGAGTAGAACATATACCAGTGCACACAGATATCACTGTGGACATCAGAACCGCACAGCATGATGGGTAATGTCTTAGTAACTGTGACATGTCGGTTGAATCTGGTGGAAATTAGCTGTGGATTTGGAAGTAAATTTGAATCACTCAAAGTCTTGGCTTCAAGTTTTAAGGGAGTTTGTGTGATTCACTAATATTAAAGAGGATATTTCCAATGTTAGTGACTGATGTTTACAATCCATCAGTCCGCAGTAAGCAATCACACAAGCATTTATTAGCTTGGAAATACTTGAATGCATGCCGCATCACTTCCTTGTAATCCAGGGGTTGTTATTGTCTAAAGCTGGGATTAAGTGGCATCAAACTATACAATTATAACAACTGACTTTGCCAGTCACTACTGTGTCAGCCGTGGGAACAGCGCAAATACCCACCCCAATTTTGGAAGATGGATACACGATTGGTTGGAATCCCAATACAATGACCCATTCACGTCCTAAACATTGCATGTAACGCAAACAGCGTGTGGTTGAAATCACCCAAAATATTATATTACATGACCGGAGTCTGACCACATTCCTTGTGGGTGATTTCATTGGCTGACATTAAAAGGAGTTTTTGAAAGGGATGTGTCGGGGTAGAGAAGAGCTGGTGCTGATGTAATCAGCCACAGCGCCCCCTGGTGTGAGGATGGTGTATTATGCGACTTTCAGTTTCAGTTTCAACGTGAACACGGCCATCTTGGTTAAAGGGCTTCACTTGTCAATCAAAGTCTGTCATTAACAACATGGCGGAGACAGTTGGTGACATTGACAATACAGACACCTGATGACATATCCACTGACATGTCATATGTGATATGTGTGGGTCTACACACTAAGAAAGGAGGTGAATATATTTAGGATAGGTTGAAGTGCACAACTAATGCAAAAAAAAGTGGTGTAAATAAAGTTATTATCCTGTGCAGAGAGTAGTAGCTTTGTTATTAGTAGGTATGTGTATTCACAGCATGCAAAAACCATTTTTATTATAATTTATGAAGACGTTTCGTAGAAATTTACATATAAAACATTATACGTAACGCTATTTAAAACTTACAACCTTTCCAGTTGAATCATCATTTTAGTAGTTCTCAAATTGCTTGCACTAAATGCAACTTTATGAGAAAATTCATAATTAAGTTAATGATATCTCATAAAATAGCAATTTGGATTTTAATTAAAAAAATTAGATATATCAAACAGAAGTGGAATGTTTTATGTAAAATAAAATAGGAAATATTACTATATGCAGAATTATCAAAAAAGGTAGTCTAAAATAGTGGAAAACAATATTATTTATTTAATCTTTGTTGTGATTTGGTGGTAGAACTTAAGGAAAGAAGCATTGGAAGGAAGCATATTGGAAGATAGAGCCTAGACTAGATTGCATAGAAGCAGACAAACAGAAACAGCCAGTAAGATGCATTCTGATATTTACTGCGGTACTGTCACCATCCATGCGGAGATAATGTTCCCTGGACGATCCAACCTAGTGTTGAGAAAAATTGTCAAAATGCATGTTATCATCATTAAATATATTACTTATACAAAATGGTGTAACTGTCTTACAAGGAATCTAAATGCAGGATGAGATCTCGTAACATGCTAAATAAATAACCTAAGAGAATTGTGTTAAAAGTACTTACAATATTACCAGTATCGCATGAAATACTGACTGCTAAAGTTGTTACATGATGATAAAGACATGACAAGCAAAAATAATTACAAATTATAGTTATAAAATACACAAATATAAGTTCACATAAGTAAAGAAGAATTGTATTTTCAAATAATGAAACTTGAGTCATTTCTGAAATGCATATGTCAGGTTCAGAATTACAGTCTATAAGAAGCTGTGGGTTATGTACAATAATCATGCTTGACTTATAATTCAACACCACTGAATTATCTGATAAATTCCACAGGGCAGGCATTTTAATATGCAAATAGATGGCCTTTTGGAATAAATACTTTGTAAATCCAGACAATTTCTGCTCATTTGAACAGGCGAGAATGGTGGTGCTGCCATCTACCATGTTGATAGGGAAGCAAACATCAGCAACAGCCAAATACTTGGAACATGATTTGTCCTTAATTATTCATGTGAACAAAACCAAACCAATAAACAAAACAGTTGACATGCAAGTGACAGCGGACTAGTTCCTCTCCATGTGATGTGGCACACAACGGTGAAACGACTTTTATCAGAACTAGCCTCATTTATAATTTATATTTAGAAGATATTACCTGCCTCAGTTTCTGCCGTACTGAAGATATTTATTATGAAAGAACAAACAAAGAACAACATTCAAAGGTGAACTTATCTAGAGCTATGACTGACAATTACAATCTAACAACAGGTCTGACTGTCTGATTACATTTCTTCTCCTGCAACTTTCTGGTGATTGTTTTGATTCGGTTCGGTTAGCAATAGCTACACACTGCCACCTGGAGACTGAACTACAAACCAAAAGCTCCCATATTCTCAGGCAATAGAAAAGCACATCAATCATATGAACAGCACAAATAGTAAACATGTAAACAATTTTTACTGCACTTACAGATCGGACCATTTCAAAGTCGTGTACGTTTGGTTCATCCTCTATACCAACACTGTAACAGAGAGTGAGAGTGAGACACCGACACTGACAGACACATACACTGACACAGACACTGACACAGACATTGACACAGACACTGACGACACTGGCACAAACATTGACACAGACACTGGCACAGACACTGGCACTGCAGCCACAGACACTGGCACAAACATTGACACAGACACTGACACAAACATTGACACAGACACTGACGACACTGGCACAAACATTGACACAGACACTGGCACAGACACTGGCACTGCAGCCACTGACACTGGCACAAACATTGACACAGACACTGACACAAACATTGACACAGACACTGACACTGCAGACACTGACACTGGCACAAACATTGACACACACACTGACACATACATTGACAGACACTCACACTGCAGACACAGACACTGACACAAACATTGACACAGACACTGATATAAACAAAGACACTATCATAGACACGGACATGGACACAAATACTGACACAGACATTACACAGGTATTGATGCAGACACGGACATCGACACATATACTGTTACCAATGTTAGAAACACACACAGACACTGACACTCTGAAAGTGACACAAACATTGACATACACATTATTTACTGTAAACGGAGCAATTTAGTATTATGCCCCTTATTCACAGCCACTGCAAGATTACTCATAGTAAATAGAGCAGTTTAGCATTATTCAACTTATTCACAGTTTAGCATTATTCACCTTATTCACAGTTTGGCATTATTCACTTTATTCACAGTTTAGCATTATTCACCTTATTCACAGTTTAGCATTATTCACCTTATTCGCAGCCACCATAAATTACTTCGAGTAAACAGGACAGTTTAGCATTTTTACCCTTTTCACAGTTTAGCATTATTCACCTTTTTCACAGTTTAGCATTATTCACCTTATTCACAGTTTAGCATTATTCACATTATTCACAGTTTGGCATTATTCACCTTTTTCACAGTTTAGCATTATTCACCTTATTCACAGTTTAGCATTATTCACCTTATTCGCAGCCACCATAAATTACTTCGAGTAAACGGGACAGTTTAGTATTTTTCACTTTATTCACAGTTTAGCATTTTTCGCCTTATTCACCGTTTAGCATTATTCACCTTATTCACAGTTTAGCATTATTCACCTTATTCACAGTTTAGCATTATTCACCTTATTCGCAGCCACTGTAACATGGGCGTTGTGAACCCCCCGCACAGGATCACAGTAGTCTCGACAATCAGTAGCGTTGTTGTAAACATGACCCTACGCTGGGTAGTGCCCGTGTTACGGATCGCCAGCGCAAACGCCATAGCACCACGCAAACCTACAACCAATGATCACTGACAGCTGTCAATCATTCCAGACACCTGTCAATCATATTGCACATTTACTGTGTGTATTAGAATATATAGCTATGATAATAATCAGGGAAAATAACATGATTTGCCACAGCAAATTAGCAAAAAGGATATTAAGTCACAACACTGAAAAAGTATTATATATTTTTGGATTCCACTTGTTACAATTTAATAATTACCTCTAAAATGATACTGCCTTTGTTTAGATATTTTCAATTTATTATTATTAAAAAAATTAAGCAAACTTTAGAAAGCTTAATAATTGTAGATATATGAACGGTTTGGGCTGTGAATATCATAACAATATGATGAATCTTACCTGAGGATGGCTGTTAAAATAGTTTGTAAGTGTAATTAATCCTAAGAATATCACCATGTGTTGTATGTTGTAATGTGCCTCACCTGAGAACATCTAATGTATCTCACCTGAGAACATCAACATGTGTTGAATGTTGTAATGTGTCTCACCTGAGAACATCAACATGTGTTGTATGTTGTAATGTGTCTCACCTGAGAACATCAACATGTGTTGGATGTTGTAATGTGTTTCACCTGAGAACATCATCACGTGTTGAATGTTGTAATGTGTCTCACCTGAGAACATCATCATGTGTTAGATGTTGTAATGTGTCTCACCTGAGAACATCATCATGTGTTAGATGTTGTAATGTGTCTCACATGAGAACATCATCATGTGTTGTATGTTGTAATGTTTCCTACCTGAGAACATCATCATGTGTTGTATGTTGTAATGTATCTCACCTGAGAACATCAACATGTGTTGAATGTTGTAATGTGTCTCACCTGAGAACATCAACATGTGTTGTATGTTGTAATGTGTCTCATCTGAGAACATCATCATGTGTTGTATGTTGTAATGTGTCCTACCTGAGAACATCATCATGTGTTAGATGTTGTAATGTGTCTCACCTGAGAACATCATCATGTGTTAGATGTTGTAATGTGCCTCACCTGAGAACATCATCATGTGTTAGATGTTGTAATGTGTCTCACCTGAGAACATCATCATGTGTTGTATGTTGTAATGTGTCCTACCTGAGAACATCATCATGTGTTAGATGTTGTAATGTGTCTCACCTGAGAACATCACCATGTGTTAGATGTTGTAATGTGTCTCACCTGAGAACATCATCATGTGTTAGATGTTGTAATGTGTCTCACCTGAGAACATCACCATGTGTTCTACGTTGTAATATATTTCACCTGAGAACATCATCATGTGTTCTATGTTGTAATATGTCTCACCTGAGAACATCATCATGTGTTCTATGTTGTAATGTGTCTCACCTGAGAACATCATCATGTGTTAGATGTTGTAATGTGTCTCACCTGAGAACATCATCATGTGTTAGATGTTGTAATGTGTCTCACCTGAGAACATCATCATGTGTTGTATGTTGTAATGTGTCCTACCTGAGAACATCATCATGTGTTAGATGTTGTAATGTGTCTCACCTGAGAACATCATCATGTGTTAGATGTTGTAATGTGCCTCACCTGAGAACATCATCATGTGTTAGATGTTGTAATGTGTCTCACCTGAGAACATCATCATGTGTTCTATGTTGTAATATGTCTCACCTGAGAACATCATCATGTGTTCTATGTTGTAATGTGTCTCACCTGAGAACATCATCATGTGTTCTATGTTGTAATGTGTCTCACCTGAGAACATCATCATGTGTTAGATGTTGTAATGTGTCTCACCTGAGAACATCATCATGTGTTAGATGTTGTAATGTGTCTCACCTGAGAACATCATCATGTGTTCTATGTTGTAATGTGTCTCACCTGAGAACATCATCATGTGTTGAATGTTGTAGTGTATCTTGTTCGAGCGCCCCAGGTTGAGAAGGAATGAGAGGGGGTACACATTCAACATGCGCCCCAGTAGCACAGCTATCTGGTGAACGTGTCAAGGAAACTGTACCCACATCCAAAGCATTCTTTGGGACCAGAAAAGGATCCTTTCTGAACACAGCTTTATGCAGAGACTCATCCAACCGTCATTTGGACGGGTAAAAACCGTTGTGGACGGGTAGAAATATGGGTTGATGGGTCAAAAAATGAAGGCGCAAAAAAGGGTTCCCAAACCATAGATATCGTCAGTTATGCCTTAGAAGTGAGTGTAAATAGTGTCTCATGTGTGTTTCTTCAATTCATCGGACACTTATTAAAGTTTGTAAACTGGCTTAACCGTTAACATCCATGTATCCACCAAAACATGTGTGACTGGCAATAATTTAGTCTTGCATAAAGCCTTGTTCTTTCATGTCCGAAATTCTAATGAAAATGGATTCAAACTCTGCAATGGCTATTCATACGCAAAAACTTCATACCCAAACATCCACCTTTGTCTACAGCCAGGCACACAAATGACCAATACATAGTGAAATAATTTACACAGAATATTATACTAAACATATTGAATAAATGATGTCACTTAGGGTTCAAAATGACAGCACGGGATTTAAACCTTGTTTCTTTCGAATGGGTTCAATGCTTGTCATCTTGTTATCATTTATCTTGTTATCTTGTTATTTTTTTTATCATTTATCTTGCTATCATTTATTGTGTATCATTATCAATTTTTTTTATCAATCATCTTGTTATCATTTATCTTCTCCCTCCTATTCCATGGCCACAATAAGTTCTTGATATCGTAGATGTGCCCATTTTATACTACACTTCACACTAGTGGGAATGAGTGCAGTGCATTCTGGGAAGGATACAAATGAGGCGATGATGAACCACGGGTTCCACTCGTGTTTTGTAAAGGTGAAGGTCGACACACCGATGTAGATGAACACAAAGTTCTCCATCAGGAAGTTCAGCACCTCGAATAGCTGAAAGAAGATCAAGTTCAAAATTAGGAAGTACACTATTCCAATTCGAAGCAGCTAAAACAAGACCAATTTAGTAAAGAGGAAGATCAGCATTTTGAACAGCTGAACTAAGACAAACTTCAAAATGACGACGTTCAATATTTCAAACAGCTGAAACAAAACAAATTTGACAGGAATTATTCATCCAGAGAGTTGGAGAACAATATTTCAAACAACTTTCAAAAGGCTATATATGAGGGGTTCTATATACAAAATTTCATTCTTTTCTACATCATTGTCGTTAAAATTCTGTGTACTTTTAATATTACAAGCATCTGGATATCTCCATCGATTAACACAGGAAATAAATAACATTTCAACCAGCATACCTGTCAGTCCGGCATGTATTGGGTAACTTGGTAAGTAAAGAATAAAATATAAAATATAATAAAAAAAATTGATAAATAAACACCTAGAATTGAGGATTGTACAGAAATGTGAACTGATGTTGTGACAAGTGATTCTGTCAACTGTCCTAGTCCTACCTGCTTGGTCCAGACTTTGGCTTCTGTTGACAGGTTGTTGAAGGTATAATGAGCCTGACAGATGCCACAGAACAACACTGCCACAATACCTGTAAACATAACATCATCATATTCATAATTCCAACAGTGAACTCAGTAAACATTACTGTGGCATCAACAGTAAATATGAAATATAAAAATCATATTCCTAATTCCGACTGTGAACTCAGTAAAAGTTGAAGTAGCATAACCAATAAATTGTTAAATGTAACTAAAATATTCACATTCCTAATTCTAATGAGCTCACCAAAAGTTTCCGCAACAAATTAAATGCTAAATCTAATTAAAATTATTTAACTCGATGGAAGACTAAGATTAAATATTTAAAACAATTTATTTTATTAACGTAATCAGGCTTAGATTTTTAATATAGTTATAACTGACATTCCTCAGCATACCAGAACCTTCTTCTGTACCAAATGACCTTGACTGACCTTTCCTCATGACCTTGACTTACCTGTCATCTCGAGGGCTTCGGCAGCAAGGAATGTTCCATAGGACATGAGGAAGAAGAGAGATGTCTCGAGCAGCGGGAACTCGTGGATGTGGGTATACTTGGTCAGCTGACACAAAGGTCAAGGTCACAACAAGTCTCGCTTAAGTGACTGTTGCTCGGCTGCGTAACTTTGCCAAAAAGATATGGTCAATTAGGAGGTTACTGAATTATCTAATACTTACACAAAGCCTGGGAAACTGAGGCTAATCTGACCATAATTCCTGCTTCATAAACAACAGCATGTTTGTATTTATGTTTATTTTTTGTGTGAATACAAGTTTAATTCTGGATAGTATTTATATTGTAGTATTATCAGATAAAATGTATCCGGTTTGCTGTAAAAAAAATTTGCCTGAGAACCAGTCTGCATCTCTATCCTATTCTGGGGTAAGGCTCGCTGGTGGTGACATCGGTAGACCATAAATGTAACCAATGGATCTGAGGGGCTAAACTGACTAACCAAGACTAGGTTACAACATGTGACAATCCTGGTTGTGTAGACAGACATGAGACTGTCAACGGCACCTTTGTGGAAACTCAATCACTTTTCACAATGATTCTTTCCCACCTTTTAGCCTTAACCATTACATTTTAGATATAATTAACTAATACATTGTAAATTATTATAAAAGTCTATTCCATCACCTCAGATTACCCATGAGTCATTGGTAACAGGAAGTCTGCCACAGAATGTGATAAAATGAACATTAGAAAACGCGGCCATTCACATGGCCCACATCTGCGATATTGCAAAACCACGTTAAGAGAAATTTGGAAAGATAATAATGTGATGGGAGGATTGCGTTAAGAGAGATCTAGAAAGATAATAATGTGATGAGAGGATTGCGTTAAGACAGGTCTAGAAAGAATATAATGTGATGGGAGGATTACGTTAAGACAGATCTAGAAAGATAATAATGTGATGGGAGGATTGCATTAAGAGAGATCTAGAAAGATAATAATGTGATGGGAGGATTGCGTTAAGAGAGATCTAGAAAGATAATAATGTGATGGGAGGATAGTGTTAAGAGAGATCTGGGAAGATAATAATGTGATGGGAGGATTGCGTTAAGAGAGATCTAGAAAGATAATAATGTGATGGGAGGATTGCGTTAAGACAGATCTAGAAAGATAATAATGTGATGGGAGGATTACGTTAAGACAGATCTAGAAAGATAATAATGTGATGGGAGGATTACGTTAAGACAGATCTAGAAAGATAATAATGTGATGGGAGGATTACGTTAAGACAGATCTAGAAAGATAATAATGTGATGGGAGGATTGCGTTAAGAGAGATCTAGAAAGATAATAATGTGATGGGAGGATTACGTTAAGACAGGTCTAGAACGATAATAATGTGATGGGAGGCTTGCGTTAAGAGAGATCTGGAAAGATAATAATGTGATGGGAGGATTGCGTTAAGAAAGATCTGGAAAGATAATAATGTGATGGGAGGATTGCGTTAAGACAGATCTAGAAAGATAATAATGTGATGGGAGGATTGCGTTAAGAGAGATCTGGGAAGATAATAATGTGATAGGAGGATTGCGTTAAGAGAGATCTGGGAAGATAATAATGTGATGGGAGGATTGCGTTAAGAGAGATCTAGAAAGATAATAATGTGATGGGAGGATTGCGTTAAGAGAGATCTGGGAAGATAATAATGTAATGGGAGGATTGCGTTAAGAGAGATCTGGGAAGATAATAATGTGATGGGAGGATTACGTTAAGACAGATCTAGAAAGATAATAATGTGATGGGAGGATTGCGTTAAGACAGATCTGGGAAGATAATAATGTGATAGGAGGATTGCGTTAAGAGAGATCTGGGAAGATAATAATGTAATGGGAGGATTGCGTTAAGAGAGATCTGGGAAGATAATAATGTGATGGGAGGATTACGTTAAGACAGATCTAGAAAGATAATAATGTGATGGGAGGATTGCGTTAAGACAGATCTGGGAAGATAATAATGTGATAGGAGGATTGCGTTAAGAGAGATCTGGGAAGATAATAATGTGATGAGAGGATTGCGTTAAGAGAGATCTAGAAAGATAATAATGTGATGGGAGGATTGCGTTAAGAGAGATCTGGAAAGATAATAATGTGATGGGAGGATTGCGTTAAGACAGATCTAGAAAGATAATAATGTGATGGGAGGATTGCGTTAAGAGAGATCTGGGAAGATAATAATGTGATGGGAGGATTGCGTTAAGAGAGATCTGGAAAGATTATAATGTGATGGGAGGATTGCGTTAAGAGAGATCTGGGAAGATAATAATGTGATAGGAGGATTGCGTTAAGAGAGATCTGGGAAGATAATAATGTGATGGGAGGATTGCGTTAAGAGAGATCTAGAAAGATAATAATGTGATGGGAGGATTGCGTTAAGAGAGATCTGGGAAGATAATAATGTAATGGGAGGATTGCGTTAAGAGAGATCTGGGAAGATAATAATGTGATGGGAGGATTACGTTAAGACAGATCTAGAAAGATAATAATGTGATGGGAGGATTGCGTTAAGACAGATCTGGGAAGATAATAATGTGATAGGAGGATTGCGTTAAGAGAGATCTGGGAAGATAATAATGTGATGAGAGGATTGCGTTAAGAGAGATCTAGAAAGATAATAATGTGATGGGAGGATTGCGTTAAGAGAGATCTGGAAAGATAATAATGTGATGGGAGGATTGCGTTAAGACAGATCTAGAAAGATAATAATGTGATGGGAGGATTGCGTTAAGAGAGATCTGGGAAGATAATAATGTGATAGGAGGATTGCGTTAAGAGAGATCTGGGAAGATAATAATGTGATGGGAGGATTGCGTTAAGAGAGATCTGGGAAGATAATAATGTGATGGGAGGATTGCGTTAAGAGAGATCTAGAAAGATAATAATGTGATGGGAGGATTGCGTTAAGAGAGATCTGGGAAGATAATAATGTAATGGGAGGATTGCGTTAACAGATATCTGGGAAGATAATAATGTGATGGGAGGATTACGTTAAGACAGATCTAGAAAGATAATAATGTGATGGGAGGATTGCGTTAAGACAGATCTGGGAAGATAATAATGTGATAGGAGGATTGCGTTAAGAGAGATCTGGGAAGATAATAATGTGATGAGAGGATTGCGTTAAGAGAGATCTAGAAAGATAATAATGTGATGGGAGGATTGCGTTAAGAGAGATCTGGAAAGATAGTAATGTGATGGGAGGATTGCGTTAAGACAGATCTAGAAAGATAATAATGTGATGGGAGGATTGCGTTAAGAGAGATCTGGGAAGATAATAATGTGATGGGAGGATTGCGTTAAGAGAGATCTGGAAAGATAATAATGTGATGGGAGGATTGCGTAAAGAGAGATCTGGGAAGATAATAATGTGATAGGAGGATTGCGTTAAGAGAGATCTGGAAAGATAATAATGTGATGGGAGGATTGCGTTAAGAGAGATCTGGGAAGATAATAATGTGATGGGAGGATTGCGTTAAGAGAGATCTAGAAAGATAATAATGTGATGGGAGGATTACGTTAAGACAGATCTAGAAAGATAATAATGTGATGGGAGGATTACGTTAAGAGAGATCTAGAAAGATAATAATGTGATGGGAGGATTGCGTTAAGAGAGATCTGGGAAGATAATAATGTGATGGCAGGATTGCATTAACAGAGATCTGGGAAGATAATAATGTGATGGGAGGATTGCGTTAAGAGAGATCTGGGAAGATAATAATGTGATGGGAGGATTGCATTAAGAGAGATCTAGAAAGATAATAATGTGATGGGAGGATTGCGTTAAGAGAGATCTAGAAAGATAATAATGTGATGGGAGGATAGTGTTAAGAGAGATCTGGGAAGATAATAATGTGATGGGAGGATTGCGTTAAGAGAGATCTAGAAAGATAATAATGTGATGGGAGGATTGCGTTAAGACAGATCTAGAAAGATAATAATGTGATGGGAGGATTACGTTAAGACAGATCTAGAAAGATAATAATGTGATGGGAGGATTACGTTAAGACAGATCTAGAAAGATAATAATGTGATGGGAGGATTACGTTAAGACAGATCTAGAAAGATAATAATGTGATGGGAGGATTGCGTTAAGAGAGATCTAGAAAGATAATAATGTGATGGGAGGATTACGTTAAGACAGGTCTAGAACGATAATAATGTGATGGGAGGCTTGCGTTAAGAGAGATCTGGAAAGATAATAATGTGATGGGAGGATTGCGTTAAGAAAGATCTGGAAAGATAATAATGTGATGGGAGGATTGCGTTAAGACAGATCTAGAAAGATAATAATGTGATGGGAGGATTGCGTTAAGAGAGATCTGGGAAGATAATAATGTGATAGGAGGATTGCGTTAAGAGAGATCTGGGAAGATAATAATGTGATGGGAGGATTGCGTTAAGAGAGATCTAGAAAGATAATAATGTGATGGGAGGATTGCGTTAAGAGAGATCTGGGAAGATAATAATGTAATGGGAGGATTGCGTTAAGAGAGATCTGGGAAGATAATAATGTGATGGGAGGATTACGTTAAGACAGATCTAGAAAGATAATAATGTGATGGGAGGATTGCGTTAAGACAGATCTGGGAAGATAATAATGTGATAGGAGGATTGCGTTAAGAGAGATCTGGGAAGATAATAATGTAATGGGAGGATTGCGTTAAGAGAGATCTGGGAAGATAATAATGTGATGGGAGGATTACGTTAAGACAGATCTAGAAAGATAATAATGTGATGGGAGGATTGCGTTAAGACAGATCTGGGAAGATAATAATGTGATAGGAGGATTGCGTTAAGAGAGATCTGGGAAGATAATAATGTGATGAGAGGATTGCGTTAAGAGAGATCTGGGAAGATAATAATGTGATGGCAGGATTGCATTAACAGAGATCTGGGAAGATAATAATGTGATGGGAGGATTGCGTTAAGAGAGATCTGGGAAGATAATAATGTGATGGGAGGATTGCGTTAAGACAGATCTAGAAAGATAATAATGTGATGGGAGGATTGCGTTAAGAGAGATCTGGGAAGATAATAATGTGATGGGAGGATTGCGTTAAGAGAGATCTAGAAAGATAATAATGTGATGGGAGGATTGCGTTAAGAGAGATCTGGGAAGATAATAATGTAATGGGAGGATTGCGTTAAGAGAGATCTGGGAAGATAATAATGTGATGGGAGGATTACGTTAAGACAGATCTAGAAAGATAATAATGTGATGGGAGGATTGCGTTAAGACAGATCTGGGAAGATAATAATGTGATAGGAGGATTGCGTTAAGAGAGATCTGGGAAGATAATAATGTGATGAGAGGATTGCGTTAAGAGAGATCTAGAAAGATAATAATGTGATGGGAGGATTGCGTTAAGAGAGATCTGGAAAGATAATAATGTGATGGGAGGATTGCGTTAAGACAGATCTAGAAAGATAATAATGTGATGGGAGGATTGCGTTAAGAGAGATCTGGGAAGATAATAATGTGATAGGAGGATTGCGTTAAGAGAGATCTGGGAAGATAATAATGTGATGGGAGGATTGCGTTAAGAGAGATCTGGGAAGATAATAATGTGATGGGAGGATTGCGTTAAGAGAGATCTAGAAAGATAATAATGTGATGGGAGGATTGCGTTAAGAGAGATCTGGGAAGATAATAATGTAATGGGAGGATTGCGTTAACAGATATCTGGGAAGATAATAATGTGATGGGAGGATTACGTTAAGACAGATCTAGAAAGATAATAATGTGATGGGAGGATTGCGTTAAAACAGATCTGGGAAGATAATAATGTGATAGGAGGATTGCGTTAAGAGAGATCTGGGAAGATAATAATGTGATGAGAGGATTGCGTTAAGAGAGATCTAGAAAGATAATAATGTGATGGGAGGATTGCGTTAAGAGAGATCTGGAAAGATAGTAATGTGATGGGAGGATTGCGTTAAGACAGATCTAGAAAGATAATAATGTGATGGGAGGATTGCGTTAAGAGAGATCTGGGAAGATAATAATGTGATGGGAGGATTGCGTTAAGAGAGATCTGGAAAGATAATAATGTGATGGGAGGATTGCGTAAAGAGAGATCTGGGAAGATAATAATGTGATAGGAGGATTGCGTTAAGAGAGATCTGGAAAGATAATAATGTGATGGGAGGATTGCGTTAAGAGAGATCTGGGAAGATAATAATGTGATGGGAGGATTGCGTTAAGAGAGATCTAGAAAGATAATAATGTGATGGGAGGATTACGTTAAGACAGATCTAGAAAGATAATAATGTGATGGGAGGATTACGTTAAGAGAGATCTAGAAAGATAATAATGTGATGGGAGGATTGCGTTAAGAGAGATCTGGGAAGATAATAATGTGATGGCAGGATTGCATTAACAGAGATCTGGGAAGATAATAATGTGATGGGAGGATTGCGTTAAGAGAGATCTGGGAAGATAATAATGTGATGGGAGGATTGCGTTAAGAGAGATCTAGAAAGATAATAATGTGATGGGAGGATTGCGTTAAGAGAGATCTAGAAAGATAATAATGTGATGGGAGGATTGCGTTAAGAGAGATCTAGAAAGATAATAATGTGATGGGAGGATTGCGTTAAGAGAGATCTGGGAAGATAATAATGTGATGGGAGGACTGTGTTAAGACAGATCTGGGAAGATAATAATGTGATGGGAGGATTGCGTTAAGACAGATCTGGGAAGATAATAATGTGATGGGAGGATTGCGTTAAGAGAGATCTGGGAAGATAATAATGTGATGGGAGGATTGCGTTAAACGAGATCTGGGAAGATAATAATGTGATGAGAGGATTGCGTTAAGAGAGATTTGGAAAGATAATAATGCGATGGGAGGATTGCGTTAACAGAGATCTGGGAAGATAATAATGTGATGAGAGGATTGCGTTAAGAGAGATCTGGGAAGATAATAATGTGATGGGAGGATTGCGTTAAGAGAGATCTGGGAAGATTGGGAGCAGAACGGAGAACAAGGGCAAAAGGAAGGAGTTGGAATAGTTTGTATAGAAAGTTGTGAGAGAAAATTAGGAAAGAAAAGACAAAGAAAATATGTCAGTAACCACGACCAGCATCACCCCTGATGACAGGGACAAGACGAGGACAAATAATATAACTTAAAGTGTGTCGTGTTTGTTGAGAAAGGATACGAGAGCGTTGAGACAGGCCATGACAGACCCCAGCGTGCCGGCCCCAAAGAACACAAGCAGAAAGTGGCCCAAGGACTTGAGGACGGCCATCCCATCAAACCCGTGGGAGTCACTCTTGTATCTCTCCACCGTCCTACAACAAGACAAGGTCATGGGAGTCACTCTTGTACTTCTCCACCGTACTACAACAAGACAAGGTCATGGGAGTCACTCTTGTACTTCTACACCGTACTACAACAAGACAAGGTCATGGGAGTCACTCTTGTATCTCTCCACCGTACTACAACAAGACAAGGTCATGGGAGTCACTCTTGTACATATCCACCATAATGAAACACAAAATGCACAATGGAAATTACTAATAATGTAATAGTGTAAAATTAATTTGATAAATAAACTATTCAGTTAATTATAAATTATTTTTAAAATATTATTAAATAAATAAATAATAAAAATATAATATTTTAGTACAAATATTCGGCATAGTCTAAGTAATTATCTAACAAGTGTAAAACTATAAAAAAAAAAAAAAATAGTAAAATGTATGACTATAAAGTTGTGGGCTCCACAAAAATAGTGAGTCTTCAAATTTCTCCCCCCCCCCAAATTAACCCCTGTCATCAATAGTTAAAAGATAGGAACAGTATGTCCACACGTAAAAACATAAGAGAATGCGCCAGATGGCGACAGTGCATACACATGTCATGGATCAACAGCAGGTGAGTCTTCAAATTGTTCTTAAGAACCACCATTGAACAAAAACAAGACAAAAGTTTACATGATATAGGGCTTAAGATTTTGACCACCCCAAATGTGGTCATGTGACTTACTCTGACAAGACAATGGCAACCGCGTCATTGAGGACACTTTCGCCAAAGACAAGGGCGTTGAGGTCAACGTCGACCTTGAGGTCAGTAAAGATGGCAAGCACGGTCACTGAAACACGCCGAGGTCACAATATATTTATCACTGAATAACAAGTTTATTTGATTTGACTATACAATTAGACAACTGATAATTACATGACACAATAAACATGCACTAAAACAAAATCTTTGATACCAATGTAGCCTTTTTGTAACTCAAACAATTAGAGTAAAACTTTACATTAAATTACTAATGGATCAGAACTCCCCCCGATCATGTTCCAGCTTGTGTCCCATGATCAGTCAAATTGAGTCCGCTGAAGAAGGCTGTGAGAGACAGCCAAAATATATGCAAAAAAAGTTTCTCGAGAGGTAAATCATAAACTAATTAATAGCAAAGATATAGTTACAATGCTCATTCAATTCTATAAAACCAATAAAATTATCTATAATCTATAATTAGAAGAAACAGTAGTGGGGTCAGTAAACAGCACTCAGGACTCACCAGGGTCTGTTGCAGAAATGATGGCCCCAAACAGGAGACAGTTGTTGAACCCCATTCCCAGATTAGGCAGAAACTGAGCCACCGCAAATAGGATCAACCTACAGCAGACATACGCAGGGTGTGAATACAGTCAGACACTTACATATGATCATACAAAATACATTAGATATATCTAACTGTAGCAGCACAATGCCACAGTAGCTACAGCTTTGGACACTCGACTAGGAGAAGCCGGGTTCAAAACATGCATAGCTCACTCGGATGGTTAACATCATAAAACAAAATAAAGCTACACAAAACGTTAATGGTTGGCAAATGCATGCTGGGGGTTGTACCCTCATATCTCCGGGGCAAATTTATACATGCCAAAGACTTCCACTCCTACTCGACAAGAAATGCAATGCAGCTAAGAACCTTTTCTGCCACGAGGGAGCTGTGCTTTTCAATAATCTAACACTGTCAAAACTAGTCAATGCTACAAAGAGTTCAAATATAAATGTAAAACATATTTTAACCACATTATATAGAGTACTTCAACAAACTGTGTTGTTGGCGGCTTACCTCATAGTTATACTATGTTTGTATCTTATTGTAGATTTTATGTTTTAACTTAATTTATATCTTATGTCTGTTACATCATATTCTTACTATATATCTTACTATTACATCTTTTAATATTGCATGTCTGTACGATTATGTGTATAAGGACCACACTGGAAAGAAATCTAGTGTATATTTTATTGTACACTGTATTTAGCTGAGCCATCCTGAATAAATATATGTTATATCACCATGTTGTGTCAAACGCTGTAAGTCCAGTCAGTGTACCTGTAGACACTGTGATGTGTGTAAGTCCATTCAGTCTACCTGTATACACTGTGATGTGTGTAAGTCCATTCAGTCTACCTGTAGACACTGTGATGTGTGTAAGTCCATTCAGTCTACCTGTAGACACTGTGATGTGTGTAAGTCCATTCAGTCTACCTGTAGACACTGTGATGTGTGTAAGTCCATTCAGTCTACCTGTATACACTGTGATGTGGGTGAGTCCATTCAGTCTACCTGTATACACTGTGATGTGTGTGAGTAAGTCCATTCAGTCTACCTGTATACACTGTGATGTGTGTAAGTCCATTCAGTCTACCTGTAGACACTGTGATGTTATGTGTGTGAGTAAGTCCATTCAGTCTACCTGTATACACTGTGATGTGTGTAAGTCCAGTCAGTCTACCTGTAGACACTGTGATGTGTGTATGTCCATTCAGTCTACCTGTATACACTGTGATGTGTGTGAGTCCATTCAGTCTACCTGTATACACTGTGATGTGTGTGAGTAAGTCCATTCAGTCTACCTGTATACACTGTGATGTGTGTAAGTCCATTCAGTCTACCTGTAGACACTGTGATGTTATGTGTAATTCCAGTCAGTCTACCTGTAGACACGGTGATGTGTGTGAGTAAGTCCATTCAGTCTACCTGTATACACTGTGATGTGTGTAAGTCCATTCAGTCTACCTGTAGACACTGTGATGTGTGTAAGTCCATTCAGTCTACCTGTAGACATCGTGATGTGTGTATGTCCATTCAGTCTACCTGTAGACACTGTGATGTGTGTGAGTAAGTCCATTCAGTCTACCTGTATACACTGTGATGTGTGTATGTCCATTCAGTCTACCTGTAGACACTGTGATGTGTGTGAGTAAGTCCATTCAGTCTACCTGTATACACTGTGATGTGTGTAAGTCCATTCAGTCTACCTGTAGACACTGTGATGTTATGTGTGTGAGTAAGTCCATTCAGTCTGCCTGTATACACTGTGATGTGTGTGAGTAAGTCCATTCAGTCTACCTGTAGACACTGTGATGTGTGTGAGTAAGTCCAGTCAGTCTACCTGTAGACACTGTGATATGTGTAAGTCCATTCAGTCTACCTGTAGACACTGTGATATGTGTAAGTCCATTCAGTCTACCTGTAGCGCTGGCCCCCACATTTACTGTCGGGCCCCCAGATGTTGAACTCTGTGAGCCCGACTGGCCCCCAGGTCAAAGAACTGTAAAATTTATAAATAATGGCCTGACAAATTCCTATCCCAGAGGCCAAGGCAAAGAAAATGTCATTTTTCACTTTACCAATAAATGATCCTGCCTGCTGCCTGGGGTGGGGGGGGGGGTGGGGGTGAAGGGGGCAAAAGGTTGCTGCCATTAAGTTAGTCAGGGTTAAAATTGATTGACAAGGGGTTGCCGAGGTGAACAAACCTGTCCGAGGTGAACAAACCTGTCCGACTAGGCCAGGGAAAAAGAATTAATAACCTAGGATTGTGTTACTAGAAATAGACAGGTCTTAGACATAATCTACTATGAAGTTCTACGATGTAACTAAACTGTCATTTTCCATAATGCTGTGGCAATAGTACATAGGCATCAATCCTTGGTTTATACAGTTTATGGCCGATACTGTTTTAAAGTACATGAATGGCGGTAAAAATGAAGGAAGGAACGGGACCTCGCACAGTCGCTTAAGTTGTTGTGGGTGGGTGGGGGAGCAGGAATAGGCAACCTTGTGTTGCCATCTACAAACGCAGGCAGCCCAAAGAGGAAGATCTACAGGTTTCAAGCAGCTCCGGTTCAGAGGAAAATTAACAACCCTCCATTGATCTCTTGAAATTATCATTAGCATTTACTAATTAAGCTGCTACATAGGCTACAGCCATTATGTTTGTGACATGTGAATTGTGTTGAATAAAGTTATAGTTACAATGCGACTTAAATGTGCATTTGTTGCATGGCCCCACTTTTTGTGTTGGGCCCCTAGATTTTGAAAAGTGGGGGCCCTGCTGGCCCCCACTCATTTTAGGCTAAATTCTAACCCTGATTACAAATGTTGATGTCAACATGCACATGACTCAACCAATTACAGATGTTGATGGCAATGTGGACATGACTTACCCAATTACAAATGTTGATGTCAGTGTTCCAAGGAAAGCATACGTCATGATCGCTCCAAAGTTTTTGAAGAAACTTTTCTGCAAAAATAGATTCCCCAAGTTTTAAAACAAACTCTTCTCCCTGAACCTGTTAGCAAATACACACGGTCTTAACAAACTTAATATTTCAGAGAAGATGCAAAACCCAAATGAAATTAATCTTCCTTTAAGATATAGACATCTGTCATTCTTTGCAATAGACCATTAATTTTAATGATGGCTGTAAAAATGTACAGACACTATTATTAATATGGGAAACACCATTCATGGCACCAAGATGTTGTTATTTTTTAAAGAAATTCACTTACTTTGTAAAACAAGACTCATAGCTGGTGGGTTGAAACCCTGTACATACATTTCAAACTATGCTCCAAAGTAAGAGAATTTCTTAGAACTAATAACTATTACTGATGTATCCATTAATTACACTCCAGCAAACTTCAAAAATGTGACAAATTTCATAGCTTCAGGTTACGTTTTACCATAGATTCTCTAGTGGAATGGCAAGCAAACCCTTGTAACAAATTATCCACCTAACATAACTACATGGCATGACAAATTCGAGGAAGACCAACAAATCGGTAGGTAGGGCAGATTAGGATCTTGGTGCATCTTTAAGATCGTTAGTTTCTCTGCATATATTAAAACTTACCCGTCGCATGCTGTAGCCTGCATTGAAGATTATAGGAGGCAGCAGCACATTGAAAAACACTTCCGGGTCAAAGGTCGCCTGACAGAGGAACACGAAAACATCAAGGGGTCATACTCTAACGCATACATTCATGTACTATTGTGTTTTTCTAAGTGACTTTCCAGAAACATTAAACACAGTATTTCTAAACATCAAGACATCAAGCAAATATATTGGCTGTTTGATAAAATTGTTAAATTCAAAATCATGTAAAAGACAATGGTTGTTTCACTGTTTAACTTGAACTCTGTGAATCTGTCACCACCTCCCAGACCATTATGCAGCCTAACATTTGTGCAAATGTCCAATTATTTTGTGGTCGACACACATGCATTTGAACGCCCAGACATACAACTACATGCCAGTCGACACATGCGTGTTAACTCACATATATACAACTACACGCCAGTCAACACATGCATGTTAAATCACACACAACTACATGCCTGTCGACACATGCGTGATAACTCATATACATACAATTACACGCCAGTCGACACATGTGTTAACACACACACATACAACTACATGCCAGTCGACACATGCATGTTAACTCACACACATATAACTACACGCCAGTCGACACATGCATGTTAACTCACACACATACAACTACACACCAGTCGACACATGCATGTTAACTCACACACATATAACTACACGCCAGTCGACACATGCATGTTAACTCACACACATACAACTACACGCCAGTCGACACATGCATGTTAACTCACACGCATACAACTACACGCCAGTCGACACATGCATGTTAACTCACACACATACAACTACACACCAGTCGACACATGTTAACTCACATGCATACAACTACACACGAGTCAACACGTGTTTGTGTTAACTCATGCACATACAACTACATGCCAGTCTACACATGCGTGTTAACTCACATACATACAACTACACGCCAGTCGACACATGCTTGTTAACTCACACACATACAACTACACACCAATTGACACAACACATGTTAACTCACACACATACAACTACATGCCAATTGACACATGTGTGTTAACTCACACAAAAAAACTCACATACAACTACACACCAATCAAGATGTTTTATGTTATGAAACAGACAAGACACACACGTATTTAACATCAATTTTCAAAGCATAATTTCTTACAACCTTTTATGCTCCTAATTGTTTACCCAAGACAAGAGAAATTCCTACCCGTCCAAAACAAGTGTTTACCCTTCCAAATGAAAGGTGGTCGGGTTTCTATGAGTCAGTCATATTTTCACACCACATCTCTACGATGTAGTTCACATGTAAAATAAATAAAAACACAGACCAACCTTCTGGTTGAGCTGAGGCTGTTCGTCCGGGTTCTCCACCTGGGTGCTGTAGACGTACTGGTGGTAAACGGGGGCCGAGTCATTGGGGCTACATGACGCCGCCAGTTTGAGTTTGTTTGGTGGATTGGAGGAGTTGAAAGAGGGTAGCGTGACACATTCATCAGGGTACACGGGACTGGGTGTACCCGTGTACCGGATGATCGCACCCATGATCAAACCTGTACAGAGAAACAACAACAAATACTGGAGTCAGATCACGTTTGCATTTTCCATAGGCAATCATTATAACGTTTCCTTCATTTCCTACTAATCTTGATGAGTTCTGTTATTGACAATTTCACCGCATATTTACCCTTCATAGACAGTCGTTCTGTGAAAAATGTGTGAACTTCTCATACCTCAGGCTCCCACAAACTTCTTTCAAACCTTACACCACTCCATTTCTGCTTGAACCACCCAAGGATTGTCCCTGATTACATCACCAAGCAAAATGACAACTGTATTAATACGCAGAAATGCACCAACTGACAGCTGTCATAATTTGACAGCTCTGATGCCACGCTGCATAAAAACATCATTTCTACGTACTCCACACTACATATGTGATCACAGTAATTCAGACAACCTGCATAATGCTGTTTTTATAGGGTACTCTTTGGTCGGGTAATGGCGGACGAGCACCTTATTGTGGTCTGACATCAACGGTATTGAGGAGAAACAGAAACAGAGACTTCTTCTCCTTCTTCAATTTAACCAATACATTTCTACATTTTGAAGATCGTTATTGGTATATGCATGATGTGCATCGGACTAGAAATAAACAAGAGATAGTTTGCAATTGAATAAAATGAATTTGACAGATGAAGGCATAGCTTTATGCAGACCCGTCCACCCATCATTTTGACGGGTAAAAATTAATATGGACGGGTAAAAATATGGGTGTGGATGGATAAAGAACTGAAGGAGCAAAACCATCTATAGATATTGTTAGTTATGCCTCAAAAGTGAGTGCAAATGGTGTCACATGTGTGTTTGTAGTCCTTTTCAGGTCAAAAAATACATTTAAAGTTTGTGAACTGGCTTAACAGTTAACATCCACATGTCCACCAAAACATGTGAAACTGGCAATAATGTTATCCTGCATAAAGCCCTGGATGAATGGAACAATTAAACATGGATGGGGAATGAGGCAAGTGAAGAGATAATTTTGTTTGAGTACTGGGAACTTGGAAAGTGGGACCTGAAATGGGCAGCCACCTTAACAATGAAGCAGCCACACAAAAAACTGCTTGCACTTGTGAGCAGAGCTCTGTTATTTGCAGAAGAAATAAACAATGATTTATATTCATACCTGGTCTAATATTGTTAAGTCAAAGTGCCAAAGCTGTCCAAGGTAGTGGTCAAGGGCAAGGAGTGACCAGTGGTCACAAACAAAAGTAGCTCATGTTTTAAGAGAGTCCCGGGGCCCCGACCTTATTAATTATTTTAATTAATTCACACATTGAATGTCTAAACAGGTCATAATTATGAATTTATTCTGAGTTCCAAGTTCATGGTGTACACTGCAGTTTGTGCATGCATGGGTGACCTATAGCACGTGTTATGTGATGGCTTGCATGTTTCATAAGTGTATGAAAAAATGCTCTTATTGAATTATACAAATTGACAAGAGTAACTGGCAAACATATTTAGCTTTCTTGTTAAGAGTAAGACAGTTTATATTACCAGGTGACTTGTTAAGAGTAAGATAGTTCATTACCAAGTGACTTGTTAGGTTGCCCTGTCATAACATTTGATGAGTTAGATAGGCTGACTTACCACAGAACAGTTAATACGAGCATGCACACATGCATGCACTGATTCATGTATGCATGCACTGACTCACTGGCTCATGCATGCACACACACACATCACACACACACGCACACACACACATATCGTTGTGTATAAAATCCCATATCTGATTGGATTGAAACAGTAGTTATGTTTATATAACAATTAAGACATTATAGTGAACTGGTAAACATATAATTTAAGGATAACTTATTAAGTGTTGTATTATATAAACTACTATTGGGTATAATTAGTAACACTGTGGTAATTGTCCCCTGGCAGGAACAAAATATCAAGTATATATACAGGCCACAATGTTGATATCAGGTCTGTTTCACAATTAATAATGAACGTCCCATGAAAAGCCAACCATTGTTTAAATAAATTTTCAACAAATACGAATGACTGAATGAAAATTAATAGTATGCTCTTTTATGTATTAAAGAAGGTCCTATAGAAACACACCATATTGATATTGTCACATTGTAAACTCTGACATTACATCACATGATAATTACTATGCACTGCATGATGAGATTAAATATCACGTCATGGAAGAACGAGATCATACTGTGCCAACACAAATAGTTATATTCTGGACTTAAACATCCATACGTTTACGACAGAGTGTATATATTTATAGCAGTTCTGCTATTAATACATTTCAGACAAAACACATGCCGAGAGGGTAAATGAAAACATGAATGACTCATGTCAGTCATGATGATATCGCATGACACGCTGCCGGCGACATGACCGAGATCGACACACACGGAAATCAAAATATGCAAATAAATACATATAACGAACTTCATATAAACTCAGCTCACAAAGTGCGCATTAATCACATCATACATACCGTAAATAATAGCCAGACCCGTTTCGTGGATGAAACGGAATCGTCTGTGTTTAAAAAGCCAGATCGTCAGAACGTTGAGAACCAACAAGGAAATAAACATTAGCATGTTCTCGCTGTCTATCCGATGATTCTTGTTCAGTTTGGTTTCCTGCTTTTCGTCCGTGTTTTGCAACTGTGCATCCTGTTGTGCACAGGATGGCCCAAACCAAAGCATTATCAACAAAAACGCTGTCATCTTAACAGATATGTCGCAATTCATTTTTGTTCCTGTCATCCTAACCCGTGCTTCCCCTGTGTACTCCCACACGTCCGCAGCTGAGCGAACGTTCACACGTGATTGGCTATAATATAAAATGCTATTATACACGTATGTGTAGAAGATAATAACAATAATTATTATATCATGGTGATGCTTTCATACATAAATTATACATCTACGTCGGTAAATAACGATACCTAAATTTGCGTTGAAAATGCCATGGTTTATCGCCAAAACAAATGCGAGGCTGTCAAACTTGGATGAAGAGGCTGACCAAGTTTGGAAGTTGGTGAGAAGTTTCGCCCATCGTGTTTCAAACACGACATTCTGCATGACTGGGAGGTATGGAATTAATTATATTATAGGTTGGCCAATTATGCATGCATATGGTTGTGTATTTAATTTATTTTTGGGCTTCTTCGTGGTGCTGATGCGTCTAAACGCTGACTTTTGGATACTCGCTGTAACAGGATGACAGCTTTACCGGCTGCGATCGGCATCGCCGTGCTATTTTTAGCTGTGAGAATACCGAGACAGCGATCACAACTGTAGCTAAGTAAAATTGCTCTGATAACGTAGATATATGCACGGTTAATTGTTTACAATTATATGTATACATATGGTCACGATGATCAGTGCAGTTGAGGACCAATTAGCCTAGGAAATTCCATGAAAATGCCAATGCCGGCAGGCGGGCATGTTCATGATACTAGACCTAGTAAGTAGTACTAGTACTACTATTACTAATGGCCACTAATAGTTACTACTATTACTAATAGTAATACTAAACATGATATAATACACTAGTTATGTATTACGAGTTACCAGTAAGATTAACTGTAACAGGATGATGGTTTGCCACTGTCCAAGATGTGTTCCTCTCATTCTTGCAAGATCTACTTACTTATCACTGTGTCAGTGTGTCGGACTTACAAGATTGTAAGCATTGACAACGTTTCCAATTTAACCAACATCTGGTTTAATTATTTGGAACTCACTGCAATGTACACATACACACAATTTTGCACTTTGGAGGTTGCATAAAGAGGCAATATTTAAGTCACATAACAATGCATGTATACAGTAAAATCACACAAGTAATATGTAGACGGTAGCTAATATATATATATATATATATATATATATATATATATATATATATATATATATAATATTGAAACAAATAAATATGTTTAAAAAAGACAATATTATAATAAGTTAAATTATTAATTAATTAATTAAGATGATAAAATAACATTGCATTTGCAGCGGTAGAGACTGTGATATGTCAATGATTAATGTTTTGTGGCTGATTTAGATACTTGATGGAGGATGGAATGAAGAATTTAAGGGCTCACTGGGTTTTTACTGTTGGCATTCTGTACCTCCTTCCAGAGGGGAGAAGGTCGTCATGGTCGTGTAAGAAGTGGGTGGGGCGAGATATGATTTTGGTTGCCATTTGCAGTGTTCTTGACTTGTACAATTGCTCCAGACTGTTATCGAGTGTATAACACATAGCGATCTTGGTTTAGTTTTTCTCTGTTTTTGACTGAGAGATTTCCCTACCAGCAAACAAGACCGAACGTCATAACACTTTTTACAAATGAATCGTGGAACACAAATAAAAGTCTATGTTTCTGTCTATGTGCAAGGCATTGAGTTTTCTCAGGAAGTACAAGCTTTGCTGGCCTTTCTTATATAGATTCATTGTATGCTCATCACACATCATCAATTGGTGTACCCAGATATTTATAGGAATGCACAACTCCTATGATTTACACCAAATTGGTTGTGTGTATTACACAATAAAACATATTGTAGACACATAATTTCCAAATACATACAACTATAAAACTTTTATTTTTAAATGTAGTCACACTTCATTTTAAATGTGATCTTCTTTCAATATGTCCAAGTAATGTGTGCAGTTAGTTTAATAAAAACTATAAAAAGTGCGTTTGTGTATTATAGTATACTATTTATTTAAGGTGTTTGACCCACAATGTTTCCGTAACATTGCCTTTACCACTAATGTATTTATAATCAGTTAAATGTCTAATCAGTTATAAAATAAACTAACTTTATGAGATTATATTATATTGGTTAGAATTTTTTTTTATCACTGAATGAAAATGGTTTCTGCCAAAAAGAATCGGCATCTCGCATAAACTGATTCCCAGATAGTTCCCCACCATAGCTTTATCTAGAGACCCGTCCACCCGTCATTTGGACAGATAAAAAGAATATGGACGAGTAGAAATATGGAGGACGGGTTGTGGACGGGTAAAAAATGAAGGAGCAAAAAAAATATTCTTCCAAAGCCATAGATATTGTTAGTTATGCCTTGAAAGTGAGTGCAAATGGTGTAAAATGTGTGTTTGTAGCCCATTTCAGGTCATCAGGCACAATTTGAAAGTTTGTAAACTAGCTTAACAGTTAACATCCACGTGTCCAGCAATACATGTGACTGGCAATAATTTGATCCTGCATAAAGCTCTGTTCCCCACTGATGCTATGCTTCCATTGCTATGTAAGAGTGGCACCACATGATAGGCTGGAGACCAGTTAACGTCTAGTGAGTAGTAGTCGCAGCAACGGTGTTGCATAGTATAGACATGCAAGAAGTATTGCATGCAGCCACGTTGCAAGCAACCCAGCCAAGCAATATTGTTCGACCTTGAGTCTTGACCTTTCTCAGTCGCCGTATTCCCGACAACTGACTGTTCCTATGACTTGGTTAGGCAGACCTATACATTATGTATATAATGGTTTTATGATGAACTATTGTCATAACCATAAATGACAGATCAGGCAGCTCACAGCTGTAACATGTCACTACTGTGTGTGAGAGTAGTAGGGTCCACAAGACAGGCATTTATGTCAGTGGAGATAACATCAGTCAGCATTAGTTTGTGTTTATGTCAGTGGAGATAACATCAGTCAGCATTAGTTTATGTTTATATCAGTGGAGATAACATCAGTCAGCATTAGTTTGTGTTTATGTCAGTGGAGATAACATCAGTCAGCATTAGTTTATGTTTATATCAGTGGAGATAACATCAGTCAGCATTAGTTTGTGTTTATGTCAGTGGAGATAACATCAGTCAGCATTAGTTTGTGTTTATGTCAGTGGAGATAACATCAGTCAGCATTAGTTTATGTTTATATCAGTGGAGATAACATCAGTCAGCATTAGTTTGTGTTTATGTCAGTGGAGGCAATATCAGTCAGTGTTATTTGTATTTATGTCAGTGGAGATAACATCAGTCAGCATTAGTTTGTGTTTATGTCAGTGGAGATAACATCAGTCAACATTAGTTTGTGTTTATGTCAGTGGAGATAACATCAGTCAGCATTAGTTTGTGTTTATGTCAGTGGAGATAACATCAGTCAGCATTAGTTTGTGTTTATGTCAGTGGAGATAACATCAGTCAGCATTAGTTTGTGTTTATGTCAGTGGAGATAACATCAGTCAGCATTAGTTTGTGTTTATGTCAGTGGAGATAACATCAGTCAGCATTAGTTTGTGTTTATGTCAGTGGAGATAACATCAGTCAGCATTAGTTTGTGTTTATGTCAGCGGAGATAACATCAGTCAGCATTAGTTTGTGTTTATGTCAGTGGAGATAACATCAGTCAGCATTTGTTTATGTCAGTGGAGATAACATCACTACATCAGTCAGCATTAGTTTGTGTTTATGACTTTATGTCAGTGGAGATAACATCAGTCAGCATTAGTTTGTGTTGATGTCAGTGGAGACAACATCAGTCAGTGTTAGTTTGTGTTTATGTCAGTGGAGATAACATAACTACATCAGTCAGCATTAGTTTGTGTTTATGTCAGTGAATATAACATCAGTCAGGATTGTGTTTATGTCAGAGGAGATAACATCAGTCAGCATTAGTTTGTGTTTATGTCAGTGAATAAAACATCAGTCAGGATTAGTTTGTGTTTATGTCAGAGGAGACAACATCAGCCAGCGTTAGTTTGTGTTGATGTCAGAGGAGATAACATCAGTCAGCGTTAGTTTGTGTTGATGTCAGAGGAGACAACATCAGTCAGCGTTAGTTTGTGTTTATGTCAGAGGAGACAACATCAGTCAGCGTTAGTTTGTGTTTATGTCAGTGGAGACAACATCAGTCAATGTTAGTTTGTGTTTATGTTAGAGGAGACAACATCAGTCAATGTTAGTTTGTGTTTATGTCAGAGGAGACAACATCAGTCAATGTTAGTTTGTGTTTATGTTAGAGGAGACAACATCAGTCAATGTTAGTTTGTGTTTATGTCAGAGGAGACAACATCAGTCAATGTTAGTTTGTGTTTATGTCAGAGGAGACAACATCAGTCAATGTTAGTTTGTGTTTATGTTAGAGGAGACAACATCAGTCAATGTTAGTTTGTGTTTATGTCAGAGGAGACAACATCAGTCAATGTTAGTTTGTGTTTATGTCAGTGGAGACAACATCAGTCAATGTTAGTTTGGTGTGCAGGGCTATGTCTAATTTGTCTATGTAATTACTGTAATAGAATTAGTGGAGGTCCTGTGACTAGGGTCCTATTGATTGTCCAGCAGGAAGTGACCTACTGGAGCCAGCCTCTTGAAACTGTCTCCTTCAAACTAAGGTTTAGTTTGTTCACTGCCACTACTTATTCAGTTACATTGGCTTCCAGTTGCATACAGAATTAAATTTAAATTGGCTACAGTTACAGGTCATACTCTTTCTACTCAACAACTAACATACTTAGTTAATCTGCTACATTTCTCTGACATCTCTAGGACTCTTAGATCATCTGTTTCCAAACAAAGTTTTGTTCCTAAAACTAAGCTGAATATTGGCAAACATGCTTTCTCCGTGGCTGTGCAAACAATTTGGAATCAACTCCCTATTATGATTAAATCTTCTGAAACATATAGACACCTTTCATAATAAATGAAAACATATTTGTTTTAAATAAATTGTTGGCACGTACCATGCTCCAATGACAACTTTTGGCTGTCCCCGTGGATGACTAGCCCAATGATTTTGTTTGTTGCGCCACTGAGCTTGAGCTTTTTGAGGCAATAGTAGTTTTGTAGTTGTTATATGCCATGGAGATGAGATGCCTCAGAAAACTCCTCGGCATCACGTACAGAGACCACATCACCAATGAAGAGGTCCGAAACAGAACTCGGCAAGCCATTGGACCCCACGAAGACCTCCTGACCACAGTCAAACAACGAAAACTGAGATGGTACAGCCACATAACAAGATCATCAGGGCTTGCCAAGACGGTCATGCAAGGTACAGTCCAAGGAGGGAGAAGACGAGGCAGACAGAGAAAGAGATGGGAAGACAACATCCCGGAATGGACGGGCTTGACACTGGGCGCCGCCATGAGGAAAGCGGAGAGACGAGAGGAGTGGAGGGAGCTGGTTGCCAAGTCATCTGTGGTGCCCCAATGGTCCACTGAGACTACGGGATAGGCAAGGCAAGGCAAAGTTGTTATATTATTGTTATTAGGATTGATAGGGTTATGTCAGCAGATTGTTTGTTTACGAATTGTTTTGTAAAAACTATAACTCATAGTCATTCAATTTCATAGTGTTTATGTGCATGCCTGTGTAAGTGTGCATATATGTATGACATCCACGTGTCTACCAAACCAGCGTATCACTGGCAACATATTTGTCTTGCATATAGATGGCCGTGGGTGAGTGGGGAGCGGTGGTAGCGTGGTACAGCACTGGACTGTCAATCGAGGGGACAGTGGTTCAATCTCACCTACCGCTGTTTCGAGTCAGTGACATTACACTGTAATCCACAGTGCAACAACCATTTTCAAAGCACAACTGAAAATATAGATGAAATAAGCTGGTTTATTTCTCAAATTTGTATCCACCTAACCACAGTTTTTACCCAGCCGAAAATAAACTATGATGTTATCCATCCTAAGAAATGACGGACAGATTTCAAGATAAGCTTTGGATGAGCTCCTTGCCTGGTCTGGGTCCGTTTTAGCTACTTCCCGTTATAGCTACTTCCCATTATAGCTACTTCCCGTTATAGTTACAGTTTTTCTCGTTATAGCTACTCATTACGTTTGACAGGCAAACTAGTCCCGTTATAGCTACGTATTTAATTACACAGTTCAGGAGGGGACAGCAAGGGGGTGATTTTTGAATCATCACTAAACCATGTCTCCACAAAGTACTCGTTAAAAATTATCACTTGACTTTGTGAAAATTTCTCAGTGGGACACTTTTACATAAAAGCAGTCCACCCCTCATGGACATCAGCTGGGTGGAAATGAAATAGTTAATGCTCCCTTATCTTGTTACATTATAAAATGGAGAAATAAAAAGTAGCTATAAAGGGACTAATTCAACTGTCAAACTTAATTAGTAGCTATAATGGGAAGTAGCTATAACAGGAAGTCACCACATGCCCTGGGTTTGAACCCACCCCTTGACCAATGGACAGTAGATGGTCAAGTAGACAGTCAGACCACTGAGTGACATTGGTCCAGCTGTCTTTGTGGACAAACAGTCTGTTTGAATGAGACAATGGGTAAGAATACTGATGAGCAGAGACAGTCTTAAACCTGCCACAGGCTGTCAACTGATGGCACACTGGTTGTGATTGATGGCCTTCATTAATGGCTATGTCCACTACTGACCTGGCAGTGTCCAGCTATCAGTACTGACCACACATACCCACACAGTGGCATGGCAGAAGGAGGTGGTGAAGACTCACAGCAGGAATCTCCCAGTCAGTGAGTATTGGCAGTTGTTATCAGTTGAAGAATTTGGGCTGGGGTCAACAGGTCAGGTCAGCATCTGGCCCAGGCATGATAGAGTTAACTGCTGCTGGCATTGCTTCCTGATCCCATTCCCACAGGGAGTTATGCCTGTTCCTAGTTTCCCTGTTGCTCTGTAGCACTCGTCTCCAGGGCCTGATGCAGGGCAGCAGTCTTGCCAGACACATTTACTGGTGAACATGTGTGGATGCTAATTCATACACACACAACTTGACACAAGCTAGATTAGCTGTGCTTTATGACCATAATTCATCCATACAAACCAGTGGTGGTCATTGTGCTGCACTATGTAACCAAGGCTGATTCTCTCAGAAAACCTTGGCAGTACAGGGCCGTAGCTAGCTGTACGCATGTGCTTCCACATCAATAAGGGAACCATAAAATACCCACCAACGATGGCCAGAAGTTGCCCAGATATGTTCTTAGCCTTTGATGTAATGAAAACATCATCGTTTACTTGTAATATGTTATTACAATGCGGCGTCTCAAGAACTGTCTGCGCTCTACAATGGCAACTGAGCGGCGCATGTCGGCACTGGCCTTGATGCACCTCCACAAGCACACACAGTTGGATGCTGAATGCATCATTCATCAGTTCAGTCGTCAGAAGAACAGGCACATAGCCCTATTATTTCTCTCTAAATGAAGGCATGGGTAGTAACTAGTAACCCAGCAAACAATGACCCATGATTTCACATGCTCTGTATGTGAAGTCACGAGTACAACAGGCTCAATTCATGTCTTTGCGTATGTGAATTCACCAGATTCTGTGAACAAATTTTGTGTGTCGACACACACGTGTTTATGGGATAAATCACGAGTTTTTCACGAGATGACATGTACCAGTGAAACCGTACCTGTTCTGACCCAGTATGGCTCATGTCATATTCACGTGAATACACTTGAAAACACGTACTGGTGGAGCGGTACCAATTATGAACCAGTATGACACGTGCCAATTGGTTCAGAAATGGTTCCTTGTTTGCTGGGAACTTAACCGATGTTGAAGACAATACAGACTCTTAAATACAATACGTATACAATGTATAGTACTGAATTAGCTTAGCTATGATTAAAAGGCTGTAACTATTGTAAAGTGATAGCTTTCTTTAATTACTATAAAAAGTACATAGCTCATTTTGATGCATACGATATATCTAGTTATTTGAACATATTTTTCGACTGATGTTTAATGTTAATTGTAGTACACTGAACACAATAACAAATTGTGACTGCCTGCGATGTAGCACATTCAGACATATGCTATGCATAATAATATAGTATATTAACCGTTCAAGTCATCCACCTTTTCAACAGTATGCAGTAAGAATGTGTATTGTTTATTTATTCCTTGGCGCGTTCTATTTACCTGGGATGTATTGTGACTTAAAATGCACTACGTTTCAACTGATTTCACATGCTACACAAGATCCTGGTGCACCAGACACTCCTGATAGAATGTAGACTGATATCATTAATTAGTGCTTCCATGTGTATTTTATGCCTAGCTATGGGAGTATCTGACCTATAAGATTATAGCAACTGACTTTGCCAGCCATGGGAACAGTGCCAGTATCCTCCACACTATGAAGATGGAATCCCAATATAATGATCCATTCATGTCCTAAACATTGCATG
>OZ024867.1:30669311-30734311 GCA_964017155.1 Oasisia sp. SBJ-2009
GGCATGAATTGCATTGTTTGGCCTTAAGCCTGGATATGCCTCTTTACAACCAGTGGTTTACACTGTCTCTTGGTCTGACTGTGCAGTGGTATTGAATACTTGTGATTGAGTTTGTTGCTTGTTTACATTCTTTTCCCTTGGCCTGTTGGCCATAGAAACTGTTCTGTGGATTGTTTCATATTAGCCATTCAATACCCTTTTATCAATAGGCGATAAACCCACTTATCTTGGTGTAAATTACCATCTATAAGTTGCAATCTTATGTGTAAGATTGCATGCACATGCACACACCACACCACACCACGCACACGCACACGCACACGCACACGCACACGCACACGCACACGCACACGCACACGCACACGCACACGCACACGCACACGCACACGCACCCGCACCCGCACCCGCACCACACGCACACGCACACACCACACACCACACACCACACACCACACACCACACACCACACACACACACAATTTTATTTATACAGGTACTACAGGACCAGGGCTTAATGTAGGACCACATTATTGCCAGTCACACATGTTTTGGTGGATGCTTGGATGTTAACTGTTAAGCCAGTTTACATACTTTAAATGTGTCTGATGACCTAAAATGGACTACAAACACACATGTGACACATTTACACTCACCTTTGAGGCATAACTGACAATATCTATGATTTTGTGAGACTTTTTTGCTCCTTCAATTTTTTACCCGTTAACCCATATTTCTACCCGTCCACAACTGTTTTTACCCATCCAAATGATGGGTGGACGGGTCTCTGCATAAAGCTGTGTACAGGACCAAGTAATGGTCCTGTATAAAGGCCTTCAGTTGGTGCAGGTAACAGTTGAGTGTATATCTGAGAAGTGACAAACAGAAATCAAGGATCTGTATCAAAGCCAGACTCACCAGTCTTACAGTAACACAGAGAAGAAAAAGAAACAACTGAATCAAAAATGTGATGAACACCAAGCAAATATGTAGTGACATACCCCGGGTGTCACTGGCAGTGACACCAGATGTCCTGTCTCCAATGGTCATCAGATACGTCTGAAAGGATGACATTGACACATGCCATGGTGTATTGTTCTCTGCCAAAGGCCTCACAAAAACTTGTTTGGGTTTCTTATGTCTGGGAGATTAAATCCACATTAGACCACACACAGCCAGAGAGACAAGACACAGGAATGTGCTCTGAATTTAAATGCCAACTGGCATTAGGATAATACATGTTATTATGCCCACTGTTACGGATGTTAAATTGTGTTATTAGTCCCAGTGTTAAGGATGTTAAATTGTGTTATTAATCCCAGTGTTAAGGATGTTAAATTATGTTATTAGTCCCAGTGTTAAGGATGTTAAATTGTGTTATTAGTCCCAGTGTTAAGGATGTTAAATTATGTTATTAGTCCCAGTGTTAAGGATGTTACATTGTGTTATTAGTCCCAGTGTTAAGGATGTTAAATTATGTTATTAGACCCAGTGTTAAGGATGTTAAATTATGTTATTAGCCCCAGTGTTAAGGATGTTAAATTATGTTATTAGCCCCAGTGTTAAAGATGTTAAATTATGTTATTAGCCCCAGTGTTAAAGATGTTAAAGTATGTTATTAGTCCCAGTGTTAAGGATGTTAAAGTATGTTATTTGTCCCAGTGTTAAAGATGTTAAATTATGTTATTAGTCCCAGTGTTAAGGATGTTAAATTATGTTATTAGCCCCAGTGTTAAAGATGTTAAAGTATGTTATTAGCCCCAGTGTTAAAGATGTTAAAGTATGTTATTAGTCCCAGTGTTAAAGATGTTAAATTATGTTATTAGTCCCAGTGTTAAAGGTGTTAAATTATGTTATTAGTCCCAGTGTTAAAGATGTTAAATTATGTTATTTGTCCCAGTGTTAAAGATGTTAAATTATGGTATTAGTCCCAGTGTTAAAGGTGTTAAATTATGTTATTTGTCCCAGTGTTAAGGATGTTAAATTATGTTATTAGTCCCAGTGTTAAAGGTGTTAAATTATGTTATTAGCCGCAGTGTTAAAGATGTTAAATTATGTTATTAGTCCCAGTGTTAAAGATGTTAAATTATGTTATTAGTCCCAGTGTTAAAGATGTTAAATTATGTTATTAGTCCCAGTGTTAAAGATGTTAAATTATGTTATTAGTCCCAGTGTTAAAGATGTTAAATTATGTTATTAGTCCCAGTGTTAAAGATGTTAAATTATGTTATTTGTCCCAGTGTTAAGGATGTTAAATTATGTTATTAGTCCCAGTGTTAAAGGTGTTAAATTATGTTATTAGTCCCAGTGTTAAGGATGTTAAATTGTGTTATTTATTAAATATTAGTCCCAGTGTTAAGGATGTCAAATTATGTTATTAGTCCCAGTGTTAAAGGTGAAATGAACATACATTTTTTAATTAAACCAAGTAAATAACATACTAATATGATGTTATTTATACAGGTTTAACCCCTGACAACCTTTGTAGTTTATATATACACGCAGTTTACCGTCTACAAATCAGCCCATCTGATCGATTTCCGAGTGAAATACCGAAGTGAATAGTGTCAGTGGCTGCCGCTTGGAAAGTACTGATGACGTGATATGTACCATAGAAAATTTCGCCATATGAAGTTAGAGTCTGGCGAGTCAGATTTGGACAGTTATGCGGCTACTGTAAGAACTTGTTGGTCGGTGAATGCATACAGTGGTGAACCACTGGCTTCAGTAGTCACAAAAAACAAGCAGGAAAGCGACATTGAGCACAAGAGAAACGGAGAGGGTGAGTTATCAGGGGCCGCTGCTGTCGGTGGACTACTGTACAAAGACCCAAACATTCCTACTGTGGAACAAAACATCGAAGTGGATAGTGTCGATGAAACACCAGGATGGTTGGTGGTATATTGTATGCGCATGTATGACTGTATTAATTGGTGTGATAGGAATATTACATTTTCAAAGACAGAAAAGTAATAGTAGTTTTATTAATACCAACGGTATCGTATTGCCACGGAATTTCGCTATTGTAATGCATAAAGTTCAGACTTTATTTCTTCCATTCAGTAATAATAATCCTGTGGTTGATTATTCTATTACTGTTGAGTCTCACGTCTAGCCAGGCAAAAGTAACGATGCAGAAAACACTTTTAGGCTTGGAGTTTAGATGAAATGTGTCGATCACTAAAAGTGTCAATGCAATTTGGACGATGTCTGTAAGCAACTGTGTTTGGACTGGTTATGCCTGGATGTCGTGGTCGCTTGGAATACCAGTATACAAGTGAACTTAATAATAAATAGAAATATTCAATTTGATTACCAAGCCCTATATTATAATAATATATAATGCGTTTGTAGATATCAAATATTAATGTTACAATAAATTCTTCAATGATGGTTGAATCGAACAACGACATGAACATGAAATGGTCCTTGACCTGAGGCTAATCATTGACAAACATGCGCTCCCTAAAAATTAAATAATAAACTGATTTTTTAGTTGGACATTATAGCAACCATTCGTAAATAGGGCACTTACGCAGAATTTGGACCAACCTCAATTGTGCAATTATAACCTTATATTTGCCAACATTTGATACATATTCTTGCCACCATTTGTGTTAGAATCGGAACGTTTTATCTCCAAGTTCCGCCGTTTCTGGAAAGGCAAGCTACGGCTTCGGCCTTCGCCTTTCCTTCGTTTCTATCTCCCGGATTCGCTTAAAAATTGTTGGGATTATTGGGCATGTTAGTGTTGATTTCTTCAAACGTTGTCGACCTGGCTTAAAACACACAGACTGGTAAACAGCTGGGTCTGTGACGAATAAGCGAGAATACCGACACCGACTGACCGAGTCGGTGTCCAGTTGACTCGACCGACTTGTTTGATCCACTGCCTTCGTCGCCTTGGCTCTTTCTCTATCGAAAATTAAAGAAACTCTTTCCGGAATTATCCCCGTTGCTGCATCCAAAAGCCACGCAGAATACCATGTTTTATTCGATGAAGAAGAACACCGCAAGACACCATACACCAAGAATACCATTGAAATCCTCAACCTGCTGCTAGCGTCTATGGTACATATGACGTCACACTCACGGAAACACCCGAAGGCAAAATTTCATAGGCGGTGTGTGAGGAAGTATTCTTATTTGCATGATTTTATAAAATACATTTGTTTTCAAGTATTCATACTACACGGTTATATTATGTTATATATATTCTATTAACCACAGCCTTTAATCTAGCATGTTCATTTCACCTTTAAGGATGTTAAATTATGTTATTACCGAGGTAGTCCCAGTTGTTTGGCTGTGAAGATATTGGCACAGTTTGGTTTGTTTTGAAATCTAATCCAGTTCAGACACCTGTGATATATGTAGCCATCTGGTTCAGAGTTTTCATTTTGCAGTTAAAACATGAGACAGTTGGCATCTACTTGGCAGGAATTCTGCCAGATGTTCCATTTGTTTATAAAGATTTAACTATGAACAGAAATGGCTTCTACAAGTACCTATGAAATACTTTAGCAAATACAGTGATAACATGTGGTGATGCATGGAGTATAATATGGAAAATATTGGACAGAACCAGATCCTGGGTGACAGTGAAATGCCCAACTTTCTGCACTGGACGGGGACTTATAATTAAGGGGGTTGAATGTAGAGGGATTATATCCAGGGCTAGTTTGTCCTACTTCTTATTGTACACTCCATACAAGTTGGCTATATATTAAAGGATAGACTTGTTAAATGCTACATACCTGGCCTGTTGTACCATGAAAGGGGATGTTTATGGTTGTGTGGTCCAAAACGTTGTACTGTTCTATGTATTTGTTCACATCTCATATAGCCAGGAATATCACAAGCATTAGCTTAATTTACACGCTCAGTTGACCAAAGTCAGGTTTCTGTGGTGACATTTCTAATCATCCAGGACAAGTTGTTTGTTCACGTAACATTGCTTCAGTTTATTCAGCTGTACCAATAAACATCTGGTTGTAGGTACTGGTGTATGTTTAGGTATGAAAGCGTATTATTTCAGCATGGCTGTACATTTGCAAGAGACATCTTGTTGAGATGGTGTTTACCTGAACTGGTCTTTCGGGGAATAATGTGTAAAGTTGAGTTGTGAGACGCAGCATATAAGAACTTAATTTATGTCGCCACAGTCGGTATATGTCATAATCCAAATAACCCATATGGGGGGGGGGGGGGGGGCAGACATAGTGCTGTATAAGAACTTACCTTTACTTTGTTAGTTGTTAACCACATAACCCATGTGGCAGATTTGCAGTTTGCTACCAGACTCAGCTGACAGGTTGGTGTGGCTGTCAGGATGTTACTCCTGAGAGTGCATGGTTTTTATTTCTACAACATCGTTGTGAATTAGTACGTGTTTCATGTAAGTCTTTTATGTCGTCTTCATCAGTCAGATAATATCCTTTTTATTAATTACCTTCATACCGATATTCATTTTAAGAGCCGTATGTACTCATACTGGAGGTCGTTATTGTACACATGTCATTAGTATTGTATTTATTTTTTAATAAAAAAAATTATATTTATTTTTACAACTTATTTAATTCATTTCCTCATATATTTAGACATAATTTTTTTAATTTTACACTTATATTTTTACGTTGATCTCATCATTGCTTTGATTGTATTATATGTATTGTACTTTTCAAATTGTTTTAATTGTATTTTATGTATATATATATATGGACGTCTTGTCTGAAATAAACCTTATTATAATAGGTGGTGATTGAGTTCTATATTAAATGATGACTAGAAGCCATCCATGGCATTGACTGTTATATATATATATATATATATATATATATATATATATATATATATATATAATGCAGTGTTGTACATTTTTGAGGTTTGCGATGACCATACGGTGATACCCTTTGCAGTGGCAATCATGATCACAGAGATTTACTCTACTATATAACTCTCTTAGATGTGGTTAGTTACATTCACAAGTGGCCATACAGCTGTGTTGTCTGGTGCCTTTTGTGGCACTTAAAGGAGAGGTATATGATCTGTTAATCTCCTAGTCCCACTGTGAACTGAATGAGATCAAGGTAATTATTTACTCACTCTGTGACACAGGAAGTGTGTTTAAATTAGGTAACAAGTCAATATTGTATGTTAATATGTATGTTTAAATGACTGAGTGGGTGACTGGACGACTGATTGACCGTCTGAGTGATTGAGTGAGTGACTAAGTGACTGACTGAGTAACTGACTGAATGGTTGACTGACTGACTGCATACATGCAGTGTATATGCATATTCACCATTGTACAAGTTTGCTCATTGGTACAGGGTGTTTGTGAAGTTCAACCTATTTTGCAGGGGTAATAGTATGCTCATGGCAGGGTCCATGACATACCACATGTTTATAACCCCCCCTTGGGGCATACTACTGGTGGATGTTAACCCTTGCCCTGCCAAGACCCCTGTATCACCAGCCTAAATAACACCACAGTGACATTACATGACTGGGGACCCACTCACTACACACAACACTGAATGCCTTTTGTTGACTAATAAAGTCCACTTTGTTGAGTTCCTGACCCATATCCTGGGTTATTTCTGCATGACTGGCTGCTGTCTCTCTCAGATAAGACATATCAGAGCCTGATTGAACAAGAAGGATTGGGCCCAGCTCACTCACTGGCAGCCAGGGACTAGAATGAAATACTGATGTTTATCACTCAGCCAGGTTGTGTGTGGCCAGTCTGTCAGGTATGTCACTTAGTTGGCGAGTCGTGGTTGACTTGAGGTCACGCACACACCCACCTGTGAATTACAACTGGACTTCTGGACATTTCAGTGTGAGAGGCTGTACCACCAGTGCATTTGGAATCGCAGTTGTTTGTGCTCTAAGTTGACTGTCATTGAGGATGATGGATTAATTTGGACCAGCGTGGATTCTTATAGGAGTTATACTCTACTACCTGCTACTGGTTGACACATATGTGGTTTGTTATGGCTGTGTGAACTGTTGGAAGGCACCAAGAGTTTGGACATATGTTCTAGTGTAGAATCAGAGTTGTTTATATTGTAAGTTGACTGTCTTTACAGACACTGAATTACTCTCTCTCAACGTGGATTATTGTATGCTGTAATACAATTGTTGGATACACCTGTGTGTACTTAGTTTGTGCTGCATACTGTTGAAACTTGACCAACCAAAGTGATTCTCTCAAGGGTCGTTCAAGTGTCCTGCAGTGGTCAAATTTGGATTCAGAGTTGACTTTCATTGCTGGAATACTGTACGTGAAGTTGGAATATAGTACAACTTGATACACAGTCAATGGAGACACGCCCAGTTGACAGAAAGAATCAGTGGTTACACAGCTTCAGCGAGGACCAACCATTGATGAATGGTCCTCAGTCAGATTGACAGAGAGGTCCATCATTGGACAATGGATTACTGTTGATCAACGTGGATTATCCTACGCTTTAATACCTACATGCAGTTTATCCTGTTCTGAACTGGAACTGAAGGTGATTGGGAACACAGTCTTGTGAAAGGACCATAAAGGACCATTTGTGAGCTAAGTATAAGGTCTTGCAAAAGGACCATAAAGAGCCATTTGTGAGCCGAGTATAAGGTCTTGCAAAAGGACCATAACGGACCATTGTAAGTTGAGTATAAGGTCTTGCGAAAGGACCATTTGTAAGCCGAGTGTAAGATCGAGTCATGTCGAGTAACTACAGACATGGAGAAGGCGAGTGGTCGATGTACAGCAGTCATACAGTGTCGCCCCCTATCATCAGACTGGGCTCGGTGAGCGCCCACAGGAACAACCCCCTACTGCAGCGCCGACTACACCAGCACAATGGGCTGGAGGCCGGCGATCAGCCCATGGTCATCCCAGAGACTGACCAGCAGACAGACAGGTGACCTCAGAGTAGGGGCTAACTCCACTGGTGTAGGCACTAACTACTGATACCAGGGGTGTGGTCTAACACCACAGGTGTAGAGTGTAACACCACAGTGAACATTGGCATGTAGAGTCTAACACCACAAGTGTGACAGTGAATGTAGTGAATAACACCACAAGACCAACTGTGATTGTAGAGTGTAGAGATTAACACCACACATGTGATCACAAAGTGTAGGGACTAACACTGAAGTGTGATTGTGAAGTGTCGAGATTAACACTAACTACATGTGATTATGAAGTCTAGAGACAGACTCTACAGTGTGATTATGAAGTGTCGAGATTAACACTACATGTGATCATTGAATTATTGAGAGTAACATGACAAGTGTGACCATGACGTGTAGAGACTAAACATGACAAGTGTGACTATGAAGTGTAGAGACTAAAAATGACAAGTGTGACTATGAAGTGTAGAGACTAAACATGACAAGTGTGACTATGAAGTGTAGAGACTAACATGACAAGTGTGACTATGAAGTGTAGAGACTAACATGACGTGTGTCCGTGAAGTGTAGAGACTAACATGACAAGTGTGACCATGAAGCATAGAGACTAACATGACAAGTGTGATCAGGAAGTGTAGAAAATAGCATGACAAGTTTGTCATGAAATATAGAGAGACTCATCCTGCACATGATCACAAACTCACCCAGTATACTAGAGACTGACGCAGTCACATCCATTTATTATAATTTGAAAGTTGATGTGAAAACTACCATAATAGTATATACTTGTGGTTAAGGTTGCAAATTTTGCATTGTTCACATTTCTTACTGTGTACAGCTCACAGACCCCTCCCAGCTGATGGCCGGATACATTTTGATGGAGGCTATTTTGAAGGCCAGGAGGGTCTGGGTCTCTGGGATCTAGTGGCTGAATTTGAGTGAGTGGCTGTTCAGATTTCCCATGATCCTTGGAAAACATCTCCCATGCTCCTCTGGGAGAATCAGTGGATTCTCATGTCTGGTTTGTGATGTTCCTTAAGGACATTTCCTCTTGATCTTTTAGTTCTGGTTCTGGTGTCATAGGTGTGTTTGTAGTTTAGTTCTGGTCCTGGTGTCATAGGTGTGTTTGTGGTTTAGTTCTGGTCCTGGTGTCATAGGTGTGTTTGTGGTTGAGTTCTGGTCCTGGTGTCACAGGTGTGTTTGTAGTTTAGTTCTGGTTCTGGTGTCATAGGTGTGTTTGTGGTTTAGTTCTGGTTCTGGTGTCATAGGTGTGTTTGTAGTTTAGTTCTGGTTCTGGTGTCATATGTGTATTTGTGGTTTAGTTCTGGTGTCATAGGTGTGTTTGTGGTATAGTTCTGATCCTGGTGTCACAGGTGTGTTTGTGGTTTAGTTCTGGTCCTGGTGTCACAGGTGTGTTTGTGGTTTAGTTCTTGTCCTGGTGTCACAGGTGTGTTTGTAGTTTAGTTCTGGTTCTGGTGTCATAGGTGTGTTTGTGGTTTAGTTCTGGTCCTGGTGTCATAGGTGTGTTTGTAGTTTAGTTCTGGTCCTGGTGTCATAGGTGTGTTTGTAGTTGTAGTTCTGGTCCTGGTATACACACGTCTTGACTGGCTTGTTTGTGTGTCGGTTTACATGCCAAAGAATATGTGACTGGCAAAACTTACCCTGCATAAAGCCCTGTTAATTCATAGCTGCAATCACCACCATTGATGGCCACAGTGTGGACTGTTTCCTCCAACAAACCAATGCCAGTTGAGCTATTGACTTATATACAGACTGACAGAGAGTGACACGTTCTTGAACATCCACATTGGAACGTCTGTTACTTTCAACTGCTTTCAACGATTACAATAAAAATAGTTGCAAGGAAGTGATGAATGAAGTAAATAAAGTGTTCTGATTGGCCCTACAAAGTTGATAATGGGCTCTACTTAGCAGTTTATTTATACAGAAAGCTGCTACATTGTGACTAGTTTCATGATCCAAAATTTAAATGTCTGCCTTTTATTACACGTTTTGTGTCACGTGAAGAATCATGATGTACGTATCATGACTTATCATTGTGACCTGCATACCTGCAGAATTTCACACAAATGACAACAATGGCCCTATTCTCTTCCACACCATAAATGAGGTGACATGCAGTTCTCAGCATGATAAACTGTTACACTGGAGGCATGTACACTGCCCGGCAATGAAATATTGTCTCCTACAAAGTGGCGGCATTGTTGCATCGTTGGCGGATTTTTTATCAGGCAGTTCAAAGACGAACGGCAAACATTTGTGGCACCCTGACATCATGGTAGTTTTTGGTAATATTTGGGTATTTGCAGCAAACATTTGTGGCACCCTGTCATCGTGGTAGTTTTTGGTGATATTTGGGTATTTGCAGCAAACATTTGTGGAACCCTGTCATCGTGGTAGTTCTTGGTGATATTTGGGTATTTGCAGCAAACATTTGTGGCACCCTGTCATCGTGGTAGTTCTTGGTGATATTTGGGTATTTGCAGCAAACATTTGTGGCACCTGTTGTCACTAAGCTAGTGATGACAGTCCTTGGTTTTATTCAGGTATTTGCTATTACCATTACTGTGCATTCAGTCATGCTTCATTAAGCTTACTCATGACTGAATACACAGTAACGGTAAACCTTATGCTTCAGATGTTTAACTGTTTTTTACATCTATCTGTAAGCAAACGTGATTGCTAGCTAAACAGATGTGTTTATGATATTTTGTATGTGTCACCTGAAGTTCTGTACATAGCTTGATATGTGCATTCACTTCTTTCCAGTGCAAATGTGTTTGCACTGGAAACAGCTAGGAGAATTGGCACACGCACATAGACATTCTTAAGCATACACGTGCACACATACACGCATACACACATACATGCACACACACACGCATGCATGCACACACACACACACACACACACACACACACACACACACACACACACACACATACACATATACACACATACACACATACACACACACACCACAAACACATAAAAACACATGTATAAAGGCATGTGATAACAGCAACACACAGAATAAGATATGATAGAAAACCACCATAAAATGATGACATTTTTAATGTATGAGAAGTGTGAAGGAATTCCATGTACCCTGTTTGTAGCAGTGTGTTTGAGTAGCACTCAGTGGTGACATTTGCTCTTTTGATTGTACGCAACAACACAGTTGTGTGTTTACCTGGTCCAGCGTCACGGTTTGTAACCATGTGCAGTCAGGCATGACGACGCAAACATTCTTTTCATCACAAAACGGTTGGACCTGTGAAATATGATGCACGCAACTTTTTGTCTTACACAAACATGCACAGACATGTATGATGGCCCATGCACTGTTAGATGTACAGACTAAAGCATGTAGGGACACAGACATGCATGAATGCACATACAGACATGCCTATGCACATGCACATGCATACACATGCACATGTACAACACACAAATGCACAAACACAAGCACATGCCCCACACACATGCACACATACATGCTCACACATACGCTCACACAGACACACACCACACACCACACACCACACACCACACACCACACACCACACACCACACACCACACACCACACACCACACACCACACACCACATGCACGCACACGCACACGCACGCACGCACGCACGCACGCATGCACACACACACACACACACACTAACACACGCTCACTCACACAGACACACACCACACATGCACACATACACACACACTGACACACACAAACACACACACACACACACACACACACACACACACACACACACACACACACACACACAATGCCTTGACTAGTTTACGAAATTCACTAGAAAAGACTGAATTCATAAAACTACTCTGTTTGGGTTATCACATTCGTAATACCTGTGTTTAAATATTTGTTTTATGGTACTGGGATGCAATGGCCTTAATTGTCTTTTTATTGCCAACAGGGCAATATTGTACAGGGTGGCATTGGCTTTATTGCAGTGGCAACTTGGTACTAGGTGGCAATGACTTAACTGTCCTGTTCCTTGCAGTGGCAATATGGTACTGGGTGGCAATGCCTGTGCCCGCTGTGGTCAAGGCTTCCGGAAGGATGAGGAGATGGTCAACTCTAGCGGTCAAGTCTGGCATGTCCACTGCTTTGTGTAAGTAGATTAATAGACAACTAGGCCATGTCCAGTGGACATAGCTGACCCACACAGGAGGGTGCTTGAATGTGTGTGTGTGTGTGTGTGTGTGTGCGTGCGTGTGCGTGCATGTGCGTGCGTGCGTGTGTGTTGTGTGTGTGCGTGTGTGTGCATGCGTGTGTGCTTGTTTGTGTGTGTGTTGTGTGTGTGTGCATGTGTGTGTGTGTGCGTGCTTGAATGCGTGTGTGTGTGCATGTGTGGATGTGTGTGTGTGTGTGCATGTGTGTTGTGTGCGTGTGATGTGTGCGTGTGTGTGTGTGCATGTGTGTGTGTGTGCATGTGTTGTGTGTGTGTGTGCATGTGTTGTGTGTGTGCGTGTGTGCATGTGTTGTGTGTGTGCGTGTGTGTGTGTGTGTGTGTGTGTGTGTGTGTGTGTGTGTGTGTGTGTGTGTGTGCATCCATGTGTGTGTGTGCATGTGTACTGTGTTGTTTTTTTAATCTAAGTATCTTTGATAAAGAATGCAGAATATTTGAAATTACAAAATACTTCCTCTTGTGTATAAAAGTTTAATAAGTGTTATCGGAATTGGAAGTGTTTATTGACCCCAAAGTTATACATGATGCAATGTTCAACAGATTACCTACAGCTCAATTATGAAGTAGTAGTGCATTAGCACCATATACTGCATTGTGTGAAATAGTATCATCAATACTATGAACTTGATATTCATGTCACAAAAGTGGTCTGGATATCTCCTGTAAATATGTGTATGCAACTAGTCACATACACCCTTCTATGCAAAACACCAATGCAAGACCAAGGTAGAATGAATTGGGCCAACTAAATGACAATTTATTTTTGTACACCATATTATGAACAACAGATACATCAAATACATATTAACAGCAAACATATTGTCTCCAAAGTACATTGCTAATAAATATATACATCTTCCACCAAAATCCACCAATACTAACTACATCACCACACATTATTTACAATTGACACCCTTTATGTGGGGGTCACCACGCCTATAATGCACCCAGTGCTTACAATGTGACACAGGGAGGTGGGTGGGGTACAAAATTCACCCTTACTATATATCTAAAACAACAATTTTCAGAAATATGAAATAAAACTCTTTGCAAACGATACGTGAATCTTCTCTGCATTAATATGACGACTGCGGCAGAGTCCCGCTCTGCCGCAGAATTTATACGAACCCGTTGATCACTCAATTGAAATTCGTCCGCTTAGCGTGATATGGTTTCCGCCCTATTTTATACTTTACTTAATCCGCTAGATGACGCCACTCGCATTCATGTTTTGCATAGAATATTTGTATGCAACTAGTCACATACACCCTTCTATGCAAAACACCAATGCAAGACCAAGGTAGAATGAATTGGGCCAACTAAATGACAATTTATTTTTGTACACCATATTATGAACAACAGATACATCAAATACATATTAACAGCAAACATATTGTCTCCAAAGTACATTGCTAATAAATATATACATCTTCCACCAAAATCCACCAATACTAACTACATCACCACACATTATTTACAATTGACACCCTTTATGTGGGGGTCACCACGCCACCAGGTCACCCAAAACCAAATGTGACCGACCCCCACACCCTGTTGGTTATTTGAAAAGAAAAAAAAAACAATTGTTATTTGAAGATATTAGCTTCTTACTCGAACAACTACACTGTCAGAACCGTGTTATTAGTGATGTAATTGACTCAACAGCCTCTGCACCTGTCAGAGACTGTAACTAGCTAGCTATGCAATTCTAATGTATTTTCTAAAGGCGTCAGAAGACCAGCGCCCTGCTGCTCTGATGTGAGCATCGGAGACCCCCTCAATGCGGCTGATGTAGCAGCCCCTATTCTAAAGCTACGCCCCTTAAAAACCTTGCTGCTTAAGTTACAAAATTCTAGCAGGTGTTTGATAGATCAAAACTCTCTCCGCAGCATTGGCGTCCCATCCATGTAGGCAAATAGGGGCCCCGGTATTGTGCCCCTAACGTCAAAAAATTGACTAATTGTAGTAGCAGGAGATATATTTGATGATGGGATCAGCCCCCCGTGGATATGCAAAGACTGCGAACCCTGCTTACTACTATGTTTGAAATGACGAAAAGATACTGAAATTAGAGTCCCATCTATCGTGACGTCATGGCGCTGCAGGCAATTCTGCACTGATCTAGCACTACCAGTCCCCATCTCGCCCACTCGGAGATATGCCTTGAAAGCAAGAATCATCATTGCTGATAACATAAGTTGCTTATAGCGAGATGCAATGACAGTAGGTACAGCACTAACTAATTTAATGAGAACGGGCAGAGTTACTGGCAGACGAACATCCGACACAGTCCTTAATTTCTGTGCACCCAACAAGTCTAGAAATAATGGGAAAAAAAAATTTGACGGGTCATGGAAGCCATTTATTTATGGAAAAACGAAATGGCAGAAACATAGGAAATGATGGATGCTGGGGCTAATCCTGTGTTATGGAGAAGAGCAATAAAAAACATTATTATGGAAATTGGCAATGCCGGAACAATACCTAGAGATTGAACAAATCCTACCAGCTTATGCCATGCACGCTCGTACTGCGCTCGAGATGATGGTGCTAGGGAAGCACGCAGCAGCATCCCTACAGTGTCCCGAAGGCAGCTGGGGATATGTGAGACGGTACTGCTGCGGGTTGGTGGTTGACACAAGGAGCCAGTGTCAGGAACTCGTCGACCTGACAACGCGACAATTTATCCGCTAGAGTATTATCTCTACCGGGCACATGCTGAGCTGAAAAAGTTAATATTATACTGCAAGCATGTTAGGATTAAATGACGCAGCAATATCATGACTGCCGGCTCCTTGGATGTCTGTTTCTTAATGACAGACACTAATGCCTCATTATCAGTGTAAAAACACACACTGTGATTGGCCCATGATTGGCCAAACCAAAATGACTTTAATATGTACACATTATAAACAACAACAGTTACATCAGTAGAGTTTCAGCAAACGTGTCTTATACATATGTACAACCAACAACAACATCATTACACATTATTTACAATTGACACCAATTTGGTGGGGGTCAACACGCAATACTGAGTACATTAATTTACCGCACTAAAAACCCCGAGTACACCGTAAGAGGAATTTTTTTTTTTTTTTTTTTTTTTAAGGATAAAACCTTGTGTACCTAGACAGGGAAAAGCGTCCAGAAAATACAATGCACACAGTATATATAGTGTGGAACAGGGAGGTGGGAGGGATACAACATTTCCCAACACCAACAACACTAAAATCTCGAACAGTGAGTGAAACGACACCATGTTGCTTCACGAACTCAAAGTGACGAATGGGACGGGTAATGATTTGAACTGGATTTATAAAGACGCAGGTTGATTACTACGGACGCCGCTAGGGTATTACCGTGATTACTCCTGACCTGACCCACCAGATGTCGCCACTTTAATTATCACTTCACATAGGATTATTGTATGCGGTCACATACACCCTCCTAGTTTCAGCAAACGTGTCTTATACGTATGTACAACCAACCACAACATCATTACACATTATTTACAATTGACACCAAATTGGTGGGGGTCAACACGCCACTAGGTCATCCACAAATTAAATGTGACCGACCCCCACAAACTAATGCATGGTTAAATACATGCAAGTATAAGATATTTTTTAAAGAATCCGCAACTGTCAGAGACTTGTTAACCGCTAATAATTCCGAGACTGCCATGGGAGAGAATTGTTACAACTTAATAACTCTACAAGAAACCGCAACTGTCAGAGACTTGATACCCGTTAATAATACCAGTTAATAATTCTATAAGACTCCGCAACTGTCAGAGACTTGTAACACTTTAATACATCTACAAGATAGACTCCGCAACTGTCAGATTTGTTAAACGCCAATAATTCTAGAGCAACTGTCAGAAAATTATGTTTAACTTAGAAGTAATGAAATGATGTACTAGGGGAAATTACGCTACCCTAATGTATTTTCTGAATGCATCAGAAGACCAACGCCCCGCTGCTCTGATCCGTGCATCAGACTCACCCCTGAATGCTGCTGATGTAGCCGCCCCTATCCTAAAACTATGACCCTTAAAGACCTTGCTGCTAAGGCCACAGAACTCGAGTAGCTAAGACCAAGTATACCCATGACCGTTTCAGGGTAATTGTGATACCGATACTATCGGAAGCTGTTATGGCAAAACCTGACCATTCCACTCCCCGATATTTCCATGTGATATAAGTAGGTAAAAGGCGTATGTATATAAGGTGTTAAAATCCACCGCATACTAGCAAGATATCCCATGATAAATGAAATAATCAAAGTTAATATGCCCTGTAAGTAAACAGATGGTAGACGTGGTTTATGAGTCATAAATTTTGACGCATGTGACATGACTGCAAAATGCCTAGACTGAAATCTGCACAGCAAATTAAACAACTGGTATGAGTGTTAACAGTTACGTACATTTGACACAGCTAACTTAGCTGCAAATGACACAATTTCCGTCTATTGGGATATGTGCTCCTAACGTGAATATGTTGTCCAGGCGATACCCCAACACGACAGTTTATGACGCTAATGACATACATTGGATATGTGGTCCTGACGTGTACGTGTTGTCCAGGCGATAAACCCCAACACGACAGTTTATGAAGCTAATGACATACATTGGATATGTGGTCCTGACGTGTACGTGTTGTCCAGGCGATAAACCCCAACACGACAGTTTATGACGCTAATGACCTACATTGGATATGTGGTCCTGACGTGTACGTGTTGTCCAGGCGATAAACCCCAACACGACAGTTTATGACGCTAATGACATGCATAGGCATTGTCCAGGCGATACCCCAACGGACAGTTTATGAAGCTAATGACATACATTGGATATGTGGTCCTGACGTGTACGTGTTGTCCAGGCGATAAACCCCAACACGACAGTTTATGACGCTAATGACCTACATTGGATATGTGGTCCTGACGTGTACGCGTTGTCCAGGCGATAAACCCCAACACGACAGTTTATGACGCTAATGACATACATTGGATATGTGGTCCTGACGTGTACGTGTTGTCCAGGCGATAAACCCCAACACGACAGTTTATGACGCTAATGACCTACATTGGATATGTGGTCCTGACGTGTACGTGTTGTCCAGGCGATAAACCCCAACACGACAGTTTATGACGCTAATGACATGCATAGGCAATGTGATCCTGACGTGTACGTGTTGTCCAGGCGATAAACCCCAACACGACAGTTTATGACGCTAATGACATACATTGGATATGTGGTCCTGACGTGTACGTGTTGTCCAGGCGATAAACCCCAACACGACAGTTTATGACGCTAATGACCTACATTGGATATGTGGTCCTGACGTGTACGTGTTGTCCAGGCGATAAACCCCAACACGACAGTTTATGACGCTAATGACATGCATAGGCAATGTGATCCTGACGTGTACGTGTTGTCCAGGCGATAAACCCCAACACGACAGTTTATGACGCTAATGACATACATTGGATATGTGGTCCTGACGTGTACGAGTTGTCCAGGCTATAAACCCCAACACGACCGTTTATAGACGCTAATGACATTAACCCAAACAAGCCACAGCATTGACGCTAATCTCTTACACAAAGAACAAAGTACGACACAGCTGATGTGGCTATGTAATGGCCAGAAAGGTACTCGACCACTGCCTCCTATGTTACCTGTAATGAAGTTGGAGGTCCCCTAGACGTCTTGTTGATTTGTTATTGGTTTCATGGTAACTTTATTGAACACGAGTATAATACAGACAACACCAATTAGCAACATCAAATGAACCACGCAACTAATCCAGCCAGAGTCACACGAGTCGTCACCCCTAAAACAAGACCACGAAACAATTAAACTACCTGAATACTAACGCCATTGCTCGCCACCGTACCCCGATTATCGTTCCCCGTGGACCCGCTTCCAAGCACCAAAAATTGCGCCTTTAATGCTAAGCCAAAGCTTGAAATTTCGGTTAACAGACGGGCGACAGCGTCATCGTCACAGACAGACGTAACGCTGCCCCCCCCCCCCCCCCCCCCCGGAAACCGGCAAACATGAAGAACGGTAAACCCGTGAAAAAAGAATTGCCGAGGAGTCAACAAAACGCTCCAGCCAAACCACATAACTGTCGCCCAAAATTAAGAACAAAACCTTATGCACCATGGCAGAATAGGCGAGAATTAAAATGAAGAAATACTTAACTGCACCTGGTCGGAACGACGAAACCAGCTGGAAGTGATCCCACAAATTGGCGTCGTCCTCGTGTAGAAGACGAACTCACGAAACACAAAGGACAGTTCGGCCGTATGAACTGTCCACGCACTCCAACTTGGTCTAAAACATACTATGACAAGATGTTAATTACCGTACAAAATTCACCCTTACTATATATCTAAAACAACAATTTTCAGAAATATGAAATAAAACTCTTTGCAAACGATACGTGAATCTTCTCTGCATTAATATGACGACTGCGGCAGAGTCCCGCTCTGCCGCAGAATTTATACGAACCCGTTGATCACTCAATTGAAATTCGTCCGCTTAGCGTGATATGGTTTCCGCCCTATTTTATACTTTACTTAATCCGCTAGATGACGCCACTCGCATTCATGTTTTGCATAGAATATTTTTCTGTCAATGCAAAGTTTGTATATTTTGGTATTTCTCTGTTGACAAAATGTTATATGTTGATAGATGTTGACATGTGTATCTGTTGACATCTGTTGAGTCGATCATGTGTTGTGTCTACAGATGTTGACAGATGTTGACATGTGTATCTGTTGACATCTGTTGAGTCGATCATGTGTTGTGTCTACAGATGTTGACATGTGTATCTGTTGACATCTGTTGAGTTAACCATGTGTTGTGTCTACAGATGTTGACAGATGTTGACATGTGTATCTGTTGACATCTGTTGAGTTAACCATGTGTTGTGACTACAGATGTAGACAGATGTTGACATGTGTATTTGCTGTTCTATTGAGTTAACCATGTGTTGAGTCGACATATGTTGATAGATGTTCACATGTGTATCTGTTGACATCTGTTGAGTTAAGCATGTGTTGAGTCTACAGATGTTGACATGTGTATCTGTTGAAATCTGTTGAGTTAACCATGTGTTGTGTCTACAGATGTTGACACGTGTATCTGCTGTTCTATTGAGTTAACCATGTGTTGAGTCGACAGATGTTGATAGATGTTCACATGTGTATCTGTTGACATCTGTTGAGTTAAGCATGTGTTGAGTTTACAGATGTTGACATGTGTATCTGTTGACATCTGTTGAGTTAACCATGTGTTGAGTCTACATATGTTGATAGATGTTGACATGTGTATCTGTTGACATATGTTGAGTTAAGCATGTGTTGAGTCTATAGATGTTGACATGTGTATCTGTTGAAATCTGTTGAGTTAACCATGTGTTGAGTTTACAGATGTTGACATGTGTATCTGTTGACATCTGTTGAGTTAACCATGTGTTGAGTCTACAGATGTTGACATGTGTATCTGTTGACATCTGTTGAGTTAAGCATGTGTTGAGCCTACAGATGTTGACATGTGTATCTGTTGACATATGTTGAGTTAAGCATGTGTTGAGTCTACAGATGTTGACATGTGTATCTGTTGACATCTGTTGAGTTAACCATGTGTTGTTTCTACAGATGTTGACAGAAGTTGACATATGTATATGTTGTTCTATTGAGTTAACCGTGTGTTCTCTCTACACATGTTGACAGATGTTGACATGTGTATCTGTTGACATCTGTTGAGTTAAGCATGTGTTGAGTCTACATATGTTGATAGATGTTGACATGTGTATCTGTTGACATCTGTTGAGTTAACCCTGTGTTGTGTCTACAGATGTGCCCAGTGCTTCCAGACGTTTCCAGAAGGCATCTTTTATGAAGTAAGTCAATTTTCTACAACCAATATTCACGTGGAAAATCTATTGATAAATATTATCGTTATTTCATTGCAAAATATATATATATATGTATATATATATGTATATATATATATATGTATATATATATATATATATATATGTATATATATGTATATATATGTATATATATATATATATATATATATATATATGTATATATATGTATATATATGTATATATATAATCTCCAAAGTTCACTTTATACTCACCTCCACAATACAGCCACCTCATGAGTAACACAAGCACAGGACTGTCCCAACTTGTTATTGTAACAATATTAAGGTACATGAAGTTACTCCTGCAAATAGAGACACCTTACTATTTGGGTCAGTTTACAAGTTCGTTCTGTAAGTGAAATTCTTCTGTATGTATATATAATATATCACTGTTCAATTTTTTTTTAAATTGTCACAAATACTCACGCGTCTGCACAATTCAAAAGCGTTCAGAAACATTTGGTGTTGTTCGACATGGTACACCAGCTATCGCTCAGTTCCACCTTTCGTCCAAGATACTGGCCTGACCCCTGGTGTGTGATTGTTGCAGTTTGACGGCCGGAAGTACTGTGAGCATGACTTCAATGTCTTGTTTGCTCCCTGCTGTAACAAGTGCGGTAAGTGTCGTGTGAAATTTGCTCCCGTCTTGTCAAATGGCAATGTTTCTACAGAGCTAGTAGATCACAGAGCTGGTTCTCTTCGCACCCGCGCCATCTTGTATATTGGTGGCGCCCTCTCATGGATGGAACCAGTTTGTTTTGCTTATTGTGTTCATTATTGTTGTGTTCATTATTATGAAAACAGTAAAATTTATTTATATATAACAACACACTACTTTCAAGGAGTTTTGTGAATAAAATAGCTTATTATCACTGAAAAATAAACATGAGAAGGAAAGAACAGTTTTGCCATGGACATTGACGACGTTTGTTTATGTAACAATCAAAATTATGCATGAGACATGTGTCAAGCTTTACCCTTGCTAAAAGTTTGGATAACAGTGAAATATATGAACACTTTACACCAGTACCATGTCCTCAAACAAACATTTGTGTTGTGTGTAGGCGAGTTCATCATTGGTCGTGTGATCAAGGCTCTGTGTATTGTAGGCGAGTTCATCATTGGTCGTGTGATCAAGGCTCTGTGTATTGTAGGCGAGTTCATCATTGGTCGTGTGATCAAGGCTCTGTGTATTGTAGGCGAGTTCATCATTGGTCGTGTGATCAAGGCTCTGTGTATTGTAGGCGAGTTCATCATTGGTCGTGTGATCAAGGCTCTGTGTATTGTAGGCGAGTTCATCATTGGTCGTGTGATCAAGGCTCTGTGTATTGTAGGCGAGTTCATCATTGGTCGTGTGATCAAGGCTCTGTGTATTGTAGGCGAGTTCATCATTGGTCGTGTGATCAAGGCTCTGTGTATTGTAGGCGAGTTCATCATTGGTCGCGTGATCAAGGCTCTGTGTATTGTAGGCGAGTTCATCATTGGTCGCGTGATCAAGGCGATGCATGCGAGCTGGCACCCCAACTGTTTCCTGTGTGAGCTGTGCACTGCGCCACTCGCAGAGTCCGGCTTCATCAAGAACGCAGGCAGGTCAGTGAACACACCCCTTGGTCAGTGGACACACCCCTTGGTCAGTGAACACACCCCTTGGTCAGTGAACACACCCCTTGGTCAGTGGACACACCCCTTGGTCAGTGAACACACCCCTTGGTCAGTGGACACACCCCTTGGTCAGTGAACACACCCCTTGGTCAGTGGACACACCCCTTGGTCAGTGAACACACCCCTTGGTCAGTGAACACACCCCTTGGTCAGTGAACACACCCCTTGGCGTGCCAGCGCCCCTTAAGGATTATAATAATAATAATAAAGTTCTTATATAATGCCCCATCCAATGAATTGTTCTGGGGTTATTCCGATTAAATTAAAGTAATCTAAAACATACACTTATACAGGGATGAAGTATGCAATCATTCATGCTAATAAAAACAATTGTGTTCCCTTAAAATACACACATAAGTAAGCACAGCTTTATTAAAATTATATTAAATTAAAGAGCATTCCATGTATGCATTTGTCTTGAACCAGACTCTGCATACTGCTTTGTGTTAAATTACACACATTTCACATACACTTTATGTCTTATAGCATACTTCAATACATCTGACACACCACACTCAGACTGACACACCACACTTAGACTGACACACCACACTCAGACTGACACACCACACCCAGACTGACACACCACACTCAGACTGACACACCACAATCAGACTGACGCACCACACCCAGACTGACGCACCACACCCAGACTGACGCACCACACCCAGACTGACGCACCACACTCAGACTGACACACCACACCCAGACTGACACACCACACCCAGACTGACACACCACACCCAGACTGACACACCACACTCAGACTGACACACCACACTCAGACTGACACACCACACCCAGACTGACACACCACACTCAGACTGACACACCACACCCAGACTGACACACCACACTCAGACTGATAAACCACACTCAGACTGACAAAGCACATTCAAACCACACTCAGACTGACACACCACACTCAGACTGACACACCACATGCAGACTGACACACCACATTCAGACTAAACGCCCATTTATGATTGACACTCCCCCCTCAAATTGACACATACCTTTCAAACTGACATATGCTTTTTAAACCGCACACCATTTTCCGACTTTCCCACCCTTTTACAGACGAGTACACACCATTCACGCTGACACACCATGTTTAAAATAATTCAATTGATCTGGTTTGTTGATGTGATTCTGTATGTAATATATGTGTCTTTGGAGAGGTATGATGCTGTGTAGTTAATATGTGTTATCTCCAAGGCCTTGTGTTACTGTGTAGTAAAGGTGTGTTATCCCCAGGGATTTATGTCACTTTGTAGTAAAGGTGTGTTATCTCCAGGGCATCGTGTCACTTTGTAGTAAAGGTGTGTTATCTCCAGGGCCTTGAGTCACTGTGTAGTAAAGGTGTGTTATTTCCAGGGCCTTGTGTCATGAGTGTAATGCGAAGGAGAAGGCTCGAGGCATCAACAAGTACATCTGCCACAAGTGTCAGTGAGTATCAATACACACATATATGTATGTAACTATACTACTCAAAATTTGCTAAGGATCACAATTTAGGGTGGTAATATATTTTTTGGCATGGGTATCACACAAAAACTAAAAATGGCATGCATTCGAGGACCTGCTTATTTCCTGAATTTTATTGCTGTATACTAAATGTAAACAATAGGTAACACGCGTTCTGTCGTCAAATAAGCTGATCCCAAACAAATTTTGGTTTCACCCAGACCCCCAAAAATGGAGGTTTCAGAATGTTACTCCAAGTCATGAAAATGTCCCAAGCAGTTCAATTACCAGCAGTTCAATTACCACCTGCTCAAACATATCAAACACCATCTCAGCTTCTCTGGGAAGTATCCAGGTGCAATTATTGCACAAAGACTGCAAGTGTCCATCAGTGTCTATAACCAGATGCTCATTTATTCAGCTGAATGAACTGGAGCAATGTAGAGTGAACAAATTGGTCAGAGTTCGACGAGGCGATACCCGGGTTCTCATAGTTGAGAGTCCAAAGTTCTAATCTTGATAAGTTTCAAATTGACCCTCTGTGTGGGTGTTTTACTGGCACTGACACTGACACCAGACAGGAGGAACCAACGACGTTTAGTGTCTCTTCCGAAAGACACAGGCAAATGTGAGGTGAACGAAATTGCCTAAGTTTCGATATGGCGGCAGGTGGGATTGAACCACCGTCCCGTCCAATGACAGTCCGGCACTCTACCATGTGACAACGTCTCTTCATTGTCTAATTAGATTATGAGATATATTTTGTTATTAGTTCTGTAAGATTAAACGGTGAGATTGAAAGGAATGATTGGTGAAATAAAATGATACGGTTGAATGATTAAATTTATGTTTTCAAAGTTTATTGGTGACATTTAGTGGGAGTTTTAATTGGTGACACTTGACAATTTGATTTAGCAGTGAGATTACTTGGGAAGATTGGATGGTGAGAATGTTTAAAAAGTGAGTTTTAACCGTGAGATTTAATGGTAAGATTTCTAAGAGACTTAAATGTGATATAACGGTAAGAATGAAAAAGGTGAGATTGAAAGAAGCCTGCGTGTGGCTGGCCGCCTACAATGTTGGGGGTTCTGTTGTAGCTCTCTAATTGAGGAGGGGCACATCAAGTACAGGGGTGAGCCTTACCACCCCTACCACTTCAACTGCACCAGCTGTGGGTGAGTCTGATGTAAAACCACGTTTGTGGTTATAGTACTTAGACATCTAACAATCATATGCTCTTGTTTCCGTCTCAGTAATTGATTGTTTTATTTTTTAAATCTACAATTTAATAATTGAAGTAAGCTCTTCATTAAATATATCCGCCATTCCACATAAATTTAACAGCAAAGTCAATTTTTTAATAAAAGTAGGCATTAGAAGTCTTTAATTTCTGGAAGTATATCTGACTGCTAAAAATCCAAAATTGCAAAACGATTGAATTTATAAACTTGTCAGAATTTTTTTAGAATATGAGAATAATGGACAATTATGTTTTCCTTGAACAATTACATCAGTCACTTATTACCTCAGCCATTGATGGTCAGACCTTGCTCTACTTAATCTCATACATTACTTGATCAAATGTCACACTCATCCTTGTGTGTATGTGATGTTAGTAGGGTGGAGCTGATTGTGTGTGTCTGTGATGTTAGTAGGGTGGAGCTGACTGTGTGTGTCTGTCATGTTAGTAGGGTGGAGCTGACTGTGTGTGTCTGTCATGTTAGTAGGGTGGAGCTGACTGTGTGTGTCTGTCATGTTTGTAGGGTGGAGCTGACTGTGTGTGTCTGTGATATTTGTAGGGTGGAGCTGACTGTGTGTGTCTGTGATGTTTGTAGGGTGGAGCTGACTGTGTGTGTCTGTGATGTTAGTAGGGTGGAGCTGACTGTGTGTGTCTGTGATGTTTGTAGGGTGGAGCTGACTGTGTGTGTCTGTGATGTTAGTAGGGTGGAGCTGACTGTGTGTGTCTGTCATGTTTGTAGGGTGGAGCTGACTGTGTGTGTCTGTCATGTTTGTAGGGTGGAGCTGACTGTGTGTGTCTGTCATGTTTGTAGGGTGGAGCTGACTGTGTGTGTCTGTCATGTTAGTAGGGTGGAGCTGACTGTGTGTGTCTGTCATGTTTGTAGGGTGGAGCTGACTGTGTGTGTCTGTCATGTTAGTAGGGTGGAGCTGACTGTGTGTGTCTGTGATGTTTGTAGGGTGGAGCTGACTGTGTCTGTCTGTGATGTTTGTAGGGTGGAGCTGACTGTGTGTGTCTGTGATATTTGTAGGGTGGAGCTGACCATGTGTGTCTGTGATATTTGTAGGGTGGAGCTGACCATGTGTGTCTGTGATGTTTGTAGAGTGGAGCTGATCGTGTGTGTCTGTGTGATGTTTGTAGGGTGGAGCTGGTTGTGTGTGTCTGTGATGTTTGTAGGGTGGAGCTGACTGTGTGTGTCTGTGATGTTTGTAGGGTGGAGCTGACTGTGTGTGTCTGTGATGTTTGTAGGGTGGAGCTGACTGTGTGTGTCTGTGATATGTGTAGGGTGGAGCTGACCATGTGTGTCTGTGATGTTTGTAGAGTGGAGCTGATCGTGTGTGTCTGTGTGATGTTTGTAGGGTGGAGCTGGTTGTGTGTGTCTGTGATGTTTGTAGGGTGGAGCTGACTGTGTGTGTCTGTGATGTTTGTAGGGTGGAGCTGACCGTGTGTGTCTGTGTGATGTTTGTAGGGTGGAGCTGACCATGTGTCTGTGTGATGTTTGTAGGGTGGAGCTGGTCGTGTGTGTCTGTGATGTTTGTAGGGTGGAGCTGACTGTGTGTGTCTGTGATGTTTGTAGGGTGGAGCTGACCATGTGTGTCTGTGATGTTTGTAGGGTGGAGCTGACCGTGTGTGTCTGTGATGTTTGTAGGGTGGAGCTGACCGTGTGTGTCTGTGTGATGTTTGTAGGGTGGAGCTGACCATGTGTCTGTGTGATGTCTGTAGGGTGGAGCTGGTCGTGTGTGTCTGTGATGTTTGTAGGGTGGACCTGACTGTGTGTGTCTGTGATGTTTGTAGGGTGGAGCTGACCATGTGTGTCTGTGATGTTTGTAGGGTGGAGCTGACCGTGTGTGTCTGTGTGATGTTTGTAGGGTGGAGCTGACCATGTGTCTGTGATGTTTGTAGGGTGGAGCTGATCGTGTGTGTCTGTGATGTTTGTAGGGTGGAGCTGACCGTGTGTGTCTGTGTGATGTTTGTAGGGTGGAGCTGACCATGTGTGTCTGTGATGTTTTTAGGGTGGAGCTGACTGTGTGTGTCTGTGTGATGTTTGTAGGGTGGAGCTGACCATGTGTGTCTGTGATGTTTGTAGAGTGGAGCTGCTCGTGTGTGTCTGTGTGATGTTTGTAGGGTGGAGCTGGTCGTGTGTGTCTGTGATGTTTGTAGGGTGGAGCTGACTGTGTGTGTCTGTGATGTTTGTAGGGTGGAGCTGACCATGTGTGTCTGTGATGTTTGTAGGGTGGAGCTGACCGTGTGTGTCTGTGTGATGTTTGTAGGGTGGAGCTGACCATGTGTCTGTGTGATGTTTGTAGGGTGGAGCTGGTCGTGTGTGTCTGTGATGTTTGTAGGGTGGAGCTGACTGTGTGTGTCTGTGATGTTTGTAGGGTGGAGTTGACCGTGTGTGTCTGTGATGTTTGTAGGGTGGAGCTGACCGTGTGTGTCTGTGATGTTTGTAGGGTGGAGCTGACCATGTGTGTCTGTGATGTTTGTAGGGTGGAGCTGATCGTGTGTGTTTGTAATGTTTATAGGATGGAGCTGACCGTGTGTGTCTGTGATGTTTGTAGGGTGGAGCTGATCGTGTGTGTCTGTGATGTTTGTAGGGTGGAGCTGACCGTGGAGGCACGGGAAAAGACAGGAGAGCTCTACTGTCTGCGGTGCCATGACAAGATGGGCATTCCCATCTGTGGGGCATGCAGGTCAGTGTCACTATATGACTTTGTCAGTGTATGAACTATATAGGCAACACCCGGTCTGTGGTCAAAGAGGTAGACCCCAAAAATTGAGGTTTCCCCCAGACCCCAAAACATTTAGGTTTCAGAATTCACTCCAAATCATGATAATGTCCCAAACAGTTCAATTACCAGCAGCAACAACTGTCAGTAGCTTGTGTGTGACCCACGTGATGCAATCACAGCCTGACAACGGCGTCTCATGCTTCCAATGAGTCTCTGGATGGCTGCCATTTCAAGATGGTTCCATTACAAACATTGTGTGATCCGTAGCAAATGTTGAGTAGTATATTACCTGCCTACTTCTCACCGACCATTGGGAAGCTTGTCAACCAGCCAGTGAACAGAACGAGTCGGTTACCCAGACATAATACGAGAGATTACTGTTCAAGCCACCTCCTATATGTTATTGTTACTACTACATAAATAATACTAACTACGTGAATATGGTAATAATAATAGTCAATTGTTATGCTGCAATATCCTCAGAAATGAAACTTAGTGGTGGGACAACACCAAATGATTAACAAACTCTGTCACTATAATGTCAATAAATGGGTGACAGTGCCAGGAAGCTGAGAAGTCTGAGCAGGGTTTTTGATGCAAAATTATACCATCTTTTCTTCTAATTTGACACTCGCTGGAAGTGAGTTCCACAGCCAAAACTTGATCTCCACGTCTGCCTTTACTCAGAGAAGGCAAAGAAGGTTACAAAACTGCCCAATACATAACAATGTAATGTTAACTTCCGTTGAGGAGACTTCAGCTGTTGTGTTAAAGCAGGTCGTCAGACCAACAACCATTGTTCAACTACGTTTCGTCAGATGGTCTGATTTGGATTTTCTTTACTGTGTGAAGATGGTCCAAGTTGATGTGGTCCCTGTGTGTTACGACATGTTAAACTTGGTCTGTCACTGGTCCATGTTGATGTGCTCCCTCTGTGTTACGACATGTTAACCATGGTCTGTTGTTGTCTATGGTCTGTGTTGATATGGTCCCTCCATGTCACCACATGTTAAACTCGGTCTGTCCATGGTCCATATTGGTACGGTTCTTCTGTGTTAACACAAGTTAAACTTGGTCTGTGGCTGACACTGGTCCATGTTGACACGGTGCGTGTGTGTTTCAGACGCCCTGTGGAGGACCGTGTGGTCCACGCCCTGGGCAAGGCCTGGCACCCGGAGGTAAGTCTCACTACAAGTGTGTGTGTAGGTGTGCACATGAGGTCAGTCATAGAAACAAACAAACGTACACACTAGGGGTGTAACAGTCAGACTGTCGGTCCATCCAGACAATGTGGTGATGCAGTGCAGTTAATAGACGGTTTAGCTACTGATAGTTTCACTGATAACACAAAGAACTGACTGTAGCAATGACACAAACGCACTGCACACACTATCACATACGCAGCACAGCTCCTGCACTACACACACAAACACATCATGCAGCACACACACACACACACACACACACACACACACACACACACACACACACACACACACACACACACACACACACACACACACACACATCATGCAGTGCACACAAGCAAATTATGTGCTACACACACATCATCAACTACACACAACAAACACATCATCCAGTACACACACAAACACATCAACCATACATACGCAACACACCTCATGCACTACATATACAAACAAATCATGCAGACATACGCAGCACACATCACGCACTACACACACAAACAGCAAGTTAGGCAAATTACCTATGTGACATACACTGACAGTACAAGATTAATGTGTAATCTTTATTGATTACAGGCATGCAGCCAACCTGCAACGTATTTATTGAGAGCAGCATACTAACTAATATGTAAAAACCTAGAAAACATCTGAGTGTTTTAAAATAGAGTGTGGTGTTTTTTCAGCATTTTGTGTGCTCCAAGTGTGAGAAGCCATTTCTGGGAAGTCGACACTACGAGAAGAGAGGACTGGCTTACTGCGAGACCCATTACCATCAGGTACTGACAGAGACTACATCTACTGACCTAGTGTAGTACATTCTTACTGTGAGACCCATTACCATCAGGTACTGACAGAGACTACATCTACTGACCTAGTGTAGTACATTCTTACCGTGAGACCCATTACCATCAGGTACTGACAGAGACTACATCTACTGACCTAGTGTAGTACATTCTTACCGTGAGACCCATTACCATCAGGTACTGACAGAGACTACATCTACTGACCTAGTGTACCTCGGTAGTACATTCTTACTGTGAGACCCATTACCATCAGGTACTGACAGAGACTACATCTACTGACCTAGTGTAGTACATTCTTACTGTGAGACCCATTACCATCAGGTACTGACAGAGACTACATCTACTGACCTAGTGTACCTCGGTAGTACATTCTTACTGTGAGACCCATTACCATCAGGTACTGACAGAGACTACATCTACTGACCTAGTGTAGTACATTCTTACTGTGAGACCCATTACCATCAGGTACTGACAGAGACTACATCTACTGACCTAGTGTAGTACATTCTTACCGTGAGACCCATTACCATCAGGTACTGACAGAGACTACATCTACTGAACTAGTGTAGTACATTCTTACCGTGAGACCCATTACCATCAGGTACTGACAGAGACTACATCTACTGACCTAGTGTAGTACATTCTTACTGTGAGACACACTAGCAATACAGAAAGGATATATGTGTTTGGTTCAAATAAACTCAACAATCAGGTTGGTAAAAACAGCTGTGATAAAAGCTGCAATATTTTTGTGATTGAAGATGCACAAATACAAGTAATTATCATGACAAAATTATTCGCACAAACACGTCTCGGTGAATTAATGGTAGAATGTCATTTTGATTGCTGATTATTTTCTATCACTCCAAATTCATTTAAAGTAAACTGATGTTTTATATATATATATATATATATATATATATATATATATATATGTAATTTATATATATATATATATATACATCTATGTATATATAGATGTATGATTTAAATATATGCGTATATATAGATTAGTGGGTGGGTGGGTGGAGGGACGGACAGATTTATTGGTGGTATTATTACAAAACATTAATGTAACTTGTATTACCTGCTGTAAACATTTACGGATATGGTGCTTTACAAAGCAAACATTATAGCATTGCGTGTTACACCCAGACTGACACATGTTCTTTCTGCTTCCAGCTGTTTGGGAACATCTGCTACGTGTGCAACAGCATCGTAATTGGTGACGGTGAGTGTGTTCTACTCGTTCCCGCGCCGTAAACATTTCACTCTTACTTACTAGACACATACGGCACGGAGGGTGTGTTACCAGACTCTCAGTTGAAAGAACTCATTTTCAAATCCTGCGCCGCGGCGTCGAACCGCGAGCAAGTTTGTTCACTCTTCCTTGGTGCAGTTTGCAGGAGGCTCAGGCAGTGATGTATTGGTGTTAATAGTCTTCATGTATTGACTGTGAGGGGGGGGGACTGATCCATGCAGGGGGAGAGACTGATCCATGCAGGGGGGGAGACTGATCCATGCAGGGGGAGGAGAGAGATCCATGCAGGGGGAGGAGACTGGTCCATGCAGGGGGAGGGGGAGACTGATCCATGCAGGGGGAGGGGGAGACTGATCCATGCAGGGGGAGGAGACTGATCCATGCAGGGGGAGGGGGAGACTGATCCATGCAAGGGGAGGGGAGACTGATCCATGCAGGGGGAGGGGGAGACTGATCCATGCAAGGGGAGGGGGAGACTGATCCATGCAGGGGGAGGAGACTGATCCATGCAGGGGGAGGGGGAGACTGATCCATGCAGGGGGGGAGACTGGTCCATGCAGGGGGAGGGGGAGACTGATCCATGCAAGGGGAGGGGAGACTGATCCATGCAGGGGGAGGGGGAGACTGATCCATGCAAGGGGAGGGGGAGACTGATCCATGCAGGGGGAGGAGACTGATCCATGCAGGGGGAGGGGGAGACTGATCCATGCAGGGGGGGGGAGACTGATCCATGCAGGGGGAGGAGACTGATCCATGCAGGGGGAGGAGACTGATCCATGCAGGGGGAGGGGGAGACTGATCCATGCAGGGGGAGGAGACTGATCCATGCAGGGGGGGGGAGACTGATCCATGCAGGGGGGAGGAGACTGATCCATGCAGGAGGGAGGAGACTGATCCATGCAGGGGGAGGGGGAGACTGATCCATGCAGGGGGGGGGAGACTGATCCATGCAGGGGGAGGGGGAGACTGATCCATGCAGGGGGGGGAGACTGATCCATGCAGGGGGAGGAGACTGATCCATGCAGGGGGAGGGGGAGACTGATCCATGCAGGGGGAGGAGGAGACTGATCCATGCAGGGGGGGGAGACTGATCCATGCAGGGGGAGGGGGAGACTGATCCATGCAGGGGGGGGGGAGACTGATCCATGCAGGGGGAGGAGACTGATCCATGCAGGGGGAGGAGACTGATCCATGCAGGGGGAGGGGGAGACTGATCCATGCAGGGGGAGGGGGAGACTGATCCATGCAGGGGGAGGGGGAGACTGATCCATGCAGGGGCAGGGGGAGACTGATCCATGCAGGGGGAGGGGGAGACTGATCCATGCAGGGGGAGGGGGAGACTGATCCATGCAGGGGGGGAGAGACTGATCCATGCAGGGGGAGGGGGAAACTGATCCATGCAGGGGGGGAGACTGATCCATGAATGGGGAGGGGGAGACTGATCCATGCAGGGGGGGGGGAGACTGATCCATGCAGGGGGAGGAGACTGATCCATGCAGGGGGAGGAGACTGATCCATGCAGGAGGGAGGAGACTGATCCATGCAGGGGGGGGGGGGAGACTGATCCATGCAGGGGGGAGGAGACTGATCCATGCAGGGGGGGGGAGACTGATCCATGCAGGTGGAGGAGACTGATCCATGCAGGGGCAGGGGGAGGGGGAGACTGATCCATGCAGGGGGAGGGGGAGACTGATCCATGCAGGGGGAGGGGGAGACTGATCCATGCAGGGGGAGGGGGAAACTGATCCATGCAGGGGGGGAGACTGATCCATGAATGGGGAGGGGGAGACTGATCCATGCAGGGGGAGGGGGAGACTGATCCATGCAGGGGGAGGGGGAAACTGATCCATGCAGGGGGGGAGACTGATCCATGAATGGGGAGGGGGAGACTGATCCATGCAGGGGGAGGGGGAGACTGATCCATGCAGGGGGAGGAGACTGATCCATGCAGGGGGAGGAGACTGATCCATGCAGGGGGGGGGGAGAGACTGATCCATGCAAGGGGAGGGGAGACTGATCCATGCAAGGGGAGGGGAGACTGGTCCATGCAGGGGGAGGGGGAGACTGATCCATGCAGGGGGGAGGAGACTGATCCATGCAGGGGGAGGGGGAGACTGATCCATGCAGGGGGAGGAGACTGATCCATGCAGGGGGGGGGAGAGACTGATCCATGCAGGGGGAGGGGAGACTGATCCATGCAAGGGGAGGGGAGACTGGTCCATGCAGGGGGAGGGGGAGACTGATCCATGCAGGGGGAGGAGACTGATCCATGCAGGGGGAGGGGGAGACTGATCCATGCAGGGGGAGGGGGAGACTGATCCATGCAGGGGGAGGAGACTGATCCATGCAGGGGGAGGGGGAGACTGATCCATGCAGGGGGAGGAGACTGATCCATGCAGGGGGAGGGGGAGACTGATCCATGCAGGGGGAGGGGGAGACTGATCCATGCAGGGGGAGGGGGAGACTGATCCATGCAGGGGGGGGGGAGAGACTGATCCATGCAGGGGGAGGAGACTGATCCATGCAGGGGGAGGGGGAGACTGATCCATGCAGGGGGAGGAGACTGATCCATGCAGGGGGAGGGGACTGATCCATGCAGGGGGGGAGACTGATCCATGCAGGGGGAGGAGACTGATCCATGCAGGGGGAGGGGGAGACTGATCCATGCAGGGGGAGGAGACTGATCCATGCAGGGGGAGGGGACTGATCCATGCAGGGGGGAGACTGATCCATGCAGGGGGGGAGACTGATCCATGCAGGGGGAGGAGACTGATCCATGCAGGGGGGGGGGAGACTGATCCATGCAGGGGGAGGTGACTGATCCAAGCAGGGGGAGGAGACTGATCCATGCAGGGGGGAGGAGACTGATCCATGCAGGGGGGGGGGGAGACTGATCCATGCAGGGGGAGGGGGAGACTGATCCATGCAGGGGGGGGGGGGAGAGACTGATCCATGCAGGGGGAGGGGGAGACTGGTCCATGCAGGGGGGAGACTGATCCATGAATGGGGAGGGGGAGACTGATCCATGCAGGGGGAGGGGGAGACTGATCCATGCAGGGGGGGGGGGAGAGACTGATCCATGCAGGGGGAGGGGAGACTGATCCATGCAGGGGGAGGAGACTGATCCATGCAAGGGGAGGGGAGACTGGTCCATGCAGGGGGAGGGGGAGACTGATCCATGCAGGGGGAGACTGATCCATGCAGGGGGAGGGGGAGACTGATCCATGCAGGGGGAGGAGACTGATCCATGCAGGGGGAGGGGGAGACTGATCCATGCAGGGGGAGGAGACTGATCCATGCAGGGGGAGGGGGAGACTGATCAATGCAGGGGGAGGAGACTGATCCATGCAGGGGGAGGGGGAGACTGATCCATGCAGGGGGGGGGGGGAGACTGATCCATGCAGGGGGAGGGGGAGACTGATCCATGCAGGGGGGGGGAGACTGATCCATGCAGGGGGAGGGGGAGACTGATCAATGCAGGGGGAGGAGACTGATCCATGCAGGGGGAGGGGGAGACTGATCCATGCAGGGAGGGGGAGACTGATCCATGCAGGGGGAGGGGGAGACTGATCCATGCAGGGGGAGGAGACTGATCCATGCAGGGGGAGGGGGAGACTGATCCATGCAGGGGGAGACTGATCCATGCAGGGGGAGGGGGAGACTGATCAATGCAGGGGGGACTGACCCATGCAGGGGGGACTGACCCAGCAAAGCAAACACTTTAACAATGCATACTGCAGTGTATACAGTAACATAAAGTTAATGTTGGTGACATGGCATTTGTTGACGATGTGGTCACTCTAAATTAATTTATGTGTCCGTGGCTGGTGACTTGAACCTACTAGATTGCGACTTGTTTGTGGCTGTTGATATGACCCCTGTGGACTGTGTCTTGTGCTTGTGATATTTGACACGACCCCTCTAGACTGTCACTTGTGTTTGTGGTATTTGACACAACCTCTCTAGACTGTCACTTGTGTTTGTGGTATTTGACACGACCCCTCTAGACTGTGACTTGTGTTTGTTGTATTTGACACGCCCCACTAGACTGTGACTTGTGTTTGTGGTATTTGACACGACCCCTCTAGACTGACTTGTGTTTGTGGTATTTGACACGACCCCTCTAGACTGACTTGTGTTTGTGGTATTTGACACGACCCCCTAGACTGACCAGTGTCCATGCCTGTTGCAGTGTTCAGTGCCCTCAACAAGTCCTGGTGTGTTGACCACTTCACCTGCAGCTGCTGTGACCGCAAGATGAACCAGAAGTAAGTGACCGACCCTGTGTGAGTGACCACTGGCTGGACCATTGAATGTAAAGAAGTGTATGTTTTATGAGTGGACCTCTAAGAAGTGTTTGTGAATCTTGTGGACCATAAAAGAAGTGTGTAGACATGTTCTGAGTGGACCGTGTGTGTTTGTGCGTGCGTGCGTGCGTGCGTGCGTGCGTGCGTGCGTGCGTGCGTGTGTGGTTTGGAACATGTGTGTTCTGAACAGACTATGTATGTTCTGAACGGAACACCTATGTTCTGAATGGACTGAGTGTTCTGAATGGCCCTTATAATATGTTCTGAATGGACCACGTGTATTCTGAATGTACTACGTGTGTTCTGAATGGATCGCGTATGTTCTGAATGGATCGTGTGTGTTCTGAATGGACCATGTGGGTTCTGAATGGATCAGGTGTGTGTTTTGAATGTACCGTGTGTGTTCTGAATGGACTGTGTGTGTTCTAAAAGGATCGTGTGTGTGCTGAATGGACTATGTATGTTCTGAATGGATCAAGTGTGTTTTGAACGGACCGTGTGTGTTCTGAATGGACCATGTGTGTTCTGAACGGACTATGCATGTTCTGAATGGATCACCTGTATTCTGAATGGACCGTGTGTGTTCTGAACAGACCATGTGTGTTCTGAATGCTCCGTGTGTGTTCTCAATGGACCGCGTGTGTTCTCGATGGACCGTATGTGTTCTGAACGGACCGTATGTGTTCTGAACGGACCGCGTGTGTTCTGAATGGATCACGTATGTGTTCTCAATGGACCATGTGTATGTTCCAGGACCAAGTTCTTTGAAGTGGACCTTAAGCCGGTGTGCAAGGGCTGCTACGAGCGGTTCCCCGGCGAACTTAAGAAGCGTCTTAAGAAGGCTTACGACCAGACCCAGAAGAAGTAACCTTCACCTTCACCTCTCCTGTCTGCAGACACATGAGATCCACAAGAGGATCATCTGGTTTGCTTGGGATCTAAAAGAACTCCCCTGTGACGATCTGGATTACAGCTGACTAATCAAATAGCAGCATGAATCAGTCATGTGGATCATCTCTCATTGTTGATATCCAATTTCAGAGACAAGGCAATACTAATTTCATGTCTCATCAAATTGTAGATATTAATGTGACGATACAACAATAGTAGCAGTGACAACCCAAAGTGTAACAGCGCAGGAGGACACAGCATCTCATCTGTCACACCAAATTAAAGTTGTTTTGTCAGATTTCGGATATCAGTGCTCTGTGGTGAGTCCTGATATCAGTGCTCTGTGGTGTGTCCTGATATCAGTGCTTTGTGGTGAGTCCTGATATCAATGCTCTGTGGCGAGTCCTGATATCAGTGCTCTCTGGTGAGCCCTGATATCAGTGCTCTGTGGTGTGTCCTGATATCAGTGCTCTGTGGTGAGTCCTGATATCAGTGCTCGGTTACTCAGGAGAGGTGATTAAAAGAAGAACATTAACAGCTTTTATTGGTGCAGGGGCGACATAATTAACAGTTTAGAATGGTGATGAGTTCTGTGACGGTGGGAGGTGCACTGTTGTTGCACGTAAATGATTATGTGGGTGTTGACGATTTACCCAGTTGTTGATCTAACTGGCATATTGTGCCACCAATTAACCAACTGTGTCTTTGAATAGAACCTGAAATGCTTGGTTACAAAACGGCACCATCCGAGAAGGTTTCTAGATCATAACGAAAACACCGCGAATTTTCATGGTCTGTTAAGACAACAATAAAACTCTTATGAAATTGTATTAATCATGTAGTGTAGACAGATGTTATAAGGTACTACTCTGAATTATACATACAGAGTTATATATAGCTAATGTAGACTGCTAGAAAACATGATGATATATAGATATATTTATGCTTTCGTTGAGCTGCGTTTAGTGTCATGTGACATATGGTCATGTGACACAGACATGACAGGTAGTGTTGTGTAATTATTGCCTGAGGCTGGTAGAGTTCTAAATGGTGCCATATTGTAATGTTTAGCAACTTAGTGAAACCTGTCTGTCACGAACACGTGTCATGTTCTCTCTTAGTCATACCTGTCTCGTACGAACACGTGTCACGTTCTGTCATAAGTGGTCAGTATTTATTTCCGTGTGCAGCAGATATTGACCTACACAGATATGGACCATTATCTATATATAACTAGTTATTAACTACACAGATACTGGCCCATATGGACCATTTTCTGCTATGGTCCTTGCTTGGTAAACCATAATATAAGCTTAGAGGCGCATTGCATTTTTAACTGGATTACCTGGTTAACAGGATTATCTGGTTCTTTCACCATGTGGTTTAATCTAAAAAGTAATCACCTAAGCTAAGAATCATTGGTGGACTGAGCCGACATTTTTGTTGTTGTAGAGTACAATGTTGAGGCAAATAACGAATTGTAATTTGATATGTATAAGTATGTTAATCCTATCTATTAGATGCTGCATTACTTTATGTTGTAATTAGTGAACACATTGGTGGTAATTTTACATAAGGACGGTAATTCTTTCTATTGTAAGCTGCTTCATGTTGTCATTAGTAATCAACTGTTATAATCAGTGGTCAGTAACTTATTGTTAACCTGTACTAGTTGTGCGTGCACGTTTATTTAAGAATTTATTCAGTTGTTGATATTTCAGAATTGCATCAGACAGCAGTGAGTGATGACGGTAGATTTTGTACATGACGTCTGTAATAAATGTCATAAATCTGCATGAATGGGGTGTTTGTTGTCTGCTCTGGTTTCATAAAATATTATGCTGCTGAAATATCTTGTTTTCAGTTCAGGTAATTAGGATACAGTATATCTTATAATTTTTTGTCAGTTTTTCAGATATCAAAAATTATCATCTATTTCCGGTTTCTTTTTTCTTCCCCTCAGTTCTTGCCCTAGCTGGTATCTCCACCACCCTCTCTCTTTCCATGTCACCCCACTTCTCTCACAACCCGTCTACCCAAACCTTCCATCGCAGACGTGATCATTCAAGCATCTGTTTCTTCCACACTCTGGGCATTTGTCGTCTTTCCCAGTCCTTCTCCCATCTCCCATTCCTTCTATTAGTTCTATCCACTTTATCACCCTGTCACCCCAACCTCAGCAATTGTTCCCTCTCCCTCCCCCTCCCTTTTAGTAGAAGTACCGTTAAAATGTAATTAATATTAATTTTATAACATCTTCCAGCAGCCACATCGTGTCGCCTCGACGTCGGGTTAAGATCGCCATCATCGGCCGATATTGCCGATGTCGGGCCGACGTCGGGAGTATATCGGTAACTCTGCTGTCTTCGGGCGCATGATGGCTATTTATGCAATGCACCAAGTCAACAACAGATATGGAAGAATCTGGCCAGAATAACCTTCTGACAGTTATTTATTAACTCATCATATTATTGGACGAGTCATGAAATGCAGTTATTTACAAACAAATGTGAGCCAGTTGAGGTCTTAAACATTGCCTCATGTTCTTAGCCTATACCTCCTAAAAGAGACCCCCATCGTAAGTGTCAATACTGACAACATAAATACATTAAAAAAAACTACTTAAAAGATGTCTCGCAAACATTTTGACTACTAAAACTACTAATTACGACACCATACTAGAGAGAGGTGGGGACATTCCGCCTCTGTACTGAGTCCTGCTTTATTTACCGCCCTAAAAACCCTGTGTACAGACGCAACTGAATAGGTAAGGATTAAAACGGTCTGTAGACCAAAACCCCGTGTACAATCTGCACAGGGAAAAGCGTCAAAGAAATACTTGAATATTCATACACATAGATAATACAAGTCACCATAATAACAGATAAATACATGCATTTTCGCACTCAATACTGAACTTTATGCAAAACCAGGTTGTGTCTAGTGTAACAATCTCTGCTAATTTATTTATAAACTAGTGGGTAAATGCTTCAAGGATGAAGCAGGACTGGGGTAATATGAATGAGAGTGGGACTACTACAGGGTAAATGATTCGCAGCTAAAACACGTATGAGACACGAGTTAAAGTAAGGAGACAAGCCTCGCTTCATTTCGACACCGGGTGTGACTGTGATATGTCTTGTCACGATATCCTGTCGAGTAAAGAATCCTGGAGGAACCGGTTGGTTACAGCAGCACGGAGATAAATAGTACGCGGTGCCCGCTGGCAAACGTCGCTGTTACCTGTCACTGAGTCGAGGGTTCCCAATGAATATTCGACATGCGATGTGACCGTCGGTGGTGAGGAACGTTTTGCAGGGGCGCAATTTCAGCCGGAAGTATGAATGAACGGGGAAGGGAGAGGACGGCGGCTGGACTGGGGACGGTCGGAACGAGGTGGGCGGGGGGAGGGGGTAGGGGGCGGGAGAGGGGGGGGTTGTCTCCTTACTTTAACTCGTGTCTCATACGTGTTTTAGCTGCGAAGCATTTACCCTGTAGTAGTCCCACTCCCATTCATATTACCCCAGTCCTGCTTCATCCTTGAAGCATTTACCCACTAGTTTTATTCCTTTACCCGCGAAGCCAACATCTGTAGATGCAATAGTTGCTGCATGACCTGAAATAATGTCAGTGACAGCCTACAAAACATTACATCAACACGTAAATCTATGCGGTCATAATGACAATATTATGACATACTATCATCATAGCGATGCTTCCTGCATTTATCGCCCATTCACAAATCTTTCGACATTTTCCAGTTTTCTTCCAAACGCTTTGCATAATTTTCGTGAGGCTATATTATAGCAGCCGTGTTGTAGATATTTCTCCTTACAATGCGATATGATGGTTGTATTTGTGCTAAAACAAATGAAACAGCTAATCTTGCGGTAACGATCTCATGAGCATCGAGATCGAGTCAACAGATACTTACCCAGACTCCGTGAGGTGGCAGCACTTTTAAGCCCCCTCAACTCCGCCTGGGACAGTATATGGGCTTCAGTTTCTACATCCGGGCAGCCTTACCCCAGATTAGGGTAGAGACGCTGATTGGCTCTCAGGCCAACTATGAAATAAAAATTAAAATAACGATATACTTTTACAAGATAATAATATCACATGAAAAGTATTCAACATTGAACTTATATTAACACAAAAGTAAGTAAAAATTCAAATTTACAGTTGTTTATAAAATAAGAATTATGGCAGGATTAACCAGTATCCGTGAGGTGGCAGCATTGTCTAGCCCCACACGGATAGCATATCAATTACATAAGGATACCTTTTTTTTATCAAATAATGGTGTATTATAAAAAAAACTATTCAGAATTAAACTTATATTAACACAAAATAAATAGAAATACAAATTTGCAGTTGTTTATAACAAATATATATTACGGCAGTGTCCGTGAGGTGGCATCATTGTATAGATCACGCGGATACCAAACAAAAGCCGTTAATGGGGCCAGACTGTCTTCTCGGCGTAGTTGCGCAGCCGACCGACAGTCGGTTAAGCGAGACTAACAGATACTTTACATTCTGCTGCCACCTGGCGACTTGAACCCGAGTTTCAGGACGCTAGCCAACCCGCCACCAGGGGCGCCACGAATAACCGGTCCATTTGTTGACATAGCGAAAGTCGACAATTTGAAACATCGAAAACTCGAGATGAGGGACGAAAAAAAGAAATCGACGATTTTGCGTTTTCGAGGCTTGATCTGGGCTTTCCAAAATGGTATAGCACATGTCTGTACCTATTCCCAATCGCTGGGTCAATTCGGTTTCACCTTAGTGTTTAGGAAACTCAATTCCATTCATATTAGGAAGGGTACCCTTCCTGAATCCGCCAAACTCGGTGCTTAGTAAATGTGGTATGAACTCTTGAACAACAATAACCATGAGAAATTTCGAATGTGGCCGCCTAGCTACTTCACCGCTCCGGCCTTTCAGTTTCATGCCCTGCAAGGCAGGACTTCTTTTCATTGTACGTATTACTCCGCTAAAACGCGGGAAACTCTCCCTTACTGTTGGACTTTGACCTCGTTGGTGCTGCGTCCTAATGTTTATCTAGCGTAAATAAGTGTTGTCTTGTTTGCCTCGCATAAAATTATTATCCAATATAATTGCATAACTTCATTTATGCCGATGTCGGCCCGACGGCAACGATCCACGGCCAACGCGCCATTCAAAATCGAGCGCTAGCTATGACCGTTATTTTTTTTGTTTTTACGAAGACGATCTATAGGTTGTAGATAGCCGTTTACCCAGTCCCAGGCCACTAGTGCCGCGCTTTTCGTCTGATCAAAAATCAATATGCATGTGCCGACACCTGAAGTGACAAATTTGTTGCCGATACACTAACCCACGGCCTTGAGAAACGATCAGATTTCACGTTTAGTCTGCTAAAAAAGCAGCAGCGCAAATCGACCTGACCGATCTTGTGTGCGCGAAATGCTCCGGATATTAGCCTAAAATTCGTTTTCAACCATTTGCGCTGTGTACTTGTTCTTGCTTGTTACGTTAAATTTTAATAGCATAATTATCACGTATTGTGGAAATATAAGAAACAGCGAATGCGCAGTACAATTTTAAATGCCAAATATAATTGATTAATTATTAGGACGTTGTTGCGTAGCCGAGCATCGGAACCGTGTTCGCTGGTGATAAAGGTCCGAGCACTTAACGCGCATGCGCCTACTTTGACTTTCCCCGGTGCTCGGACGCGGTGTAGCAGGGCAAACATCGGAACCGTGTTTGTTTGTGATAAAGGTCCAAGCATTCAACGCACAGGCGATTTCTTGGTCGTACTTTCACGTTACCCTTCGCATCAGTATCAGTACGGGTGCGTAATCGTACTACTGCTACTAGCGATTCATAAGGATATTCGATTAATATTTATAAGTCCATTATAACAAGTGATAGCCTATGGAAAAAATGAAATAAATACTTAAAATGTATAAGCCCAATTGCATGATTATAAATGTTTTTTTGCGTTAATGGTATGAATCTAAGTACGTAATATATACCCATAACGACATTATAATTAATGAATATGAGCATTATTAATAATTACACGAGCACCGAAAGAAACAACAGGGGCACCATACAGCATATGGCTGGTTGATGAATTTATTTTATTCATAGGGCATAACAGGCCAAAATAATTGCGTTTTGAGAACTGCAGATTGTAATTGCTGTAGTATAGCAGAATAATTTATGGACTTCATGTTTTTATAAAGTAAATTTAATATTATCATTTTAATAGAGCCAGTTCCATTAGAAAAAGATTATAAGTAATATGTGTACTTTAGAAGATACTATTTATTTGCAGCTTATAATAGTTACTGTGGCACAAATAATATGAATATAGTTGCTGTTTCCTGAAATTATATATCTGCTGTATTACTTTATGCAGAATTATTACATACACACATGTGTAATGTAGCAATATTGTATGTAGCAGTTTATTACTGGAAGATGACAAAAGAACATTTCTACAATGATGATTACCTGGGTAACATTAATATTTAAGTGACGTATGTACGCGTCATGCGCGAAGATAAATCGACTTGCAATCTGACACAGTAATGTAAAGCATACTCGTGTGTTGCACTAATGTAATTTATATTATATTTATATCAATAAATATTGTATTAAAAACGTAATAATGCACATAACTATTTCACTAATATAAAATTAATCAAGCAAAACAATAACTAGTATAATAACATTAAGCATGAATTATATTATTATTGTAAAATAAAACTGACACTTATTCTGTGGTTAAAAATATCATATTGCAATTCGATAAAGATAGTGATAACAGCAAAATTGAGGTTGTGCAAAATTTAAGCAAATGTCCCCAGTTGTCTCAAATGGACGTCGTCTCAAGATCGGCGACGATTTATCTTGAGCCGGGTCGGCCCGGGCCGAGTTGTCTGTGAGCCGAATCGACTGGCATTTGTCTTCGAAGTACTTGTGCTCGGGTTTAATCTTGCCAGGGCAGCCAGGATATAGAGCCTCCGACGCAGCCGATGTCTTACAATCCCGCCTGTGGTCAATGTAGAGTTGCACGGCTGTTTTATTTCCTTTATTTGCGTCAAAACCATCGCCTACGTTAATCCGAACCTCAGGCTCGCTCAACCCATGCTCGGCTGCCGTGAGAAAGAGCGGAAGCAAGATGCAACACGTGACAATTGGCGCATGCGCGTTGAGTGCTCGGACATATAACGCCGAGGTACAGGGTTCCGATGCTCGGCTACGTAACCACTTCGTAATGATTAACTCTATAGTCGGGGCGCACGGGTTCAAATTTTGGAGGTAGTGGACACCTCGTGCTATTTTTGGTTGTCGTGTATTTTATTAAACGTCAAACCCTCCCGAACAATATTCCAGAGGGCAACCTTCTCAAATCAGTGTACCTCACTCCGAAAATTGCGTTTATATCCATGCCCTTAATGGCCCAGTTGTATACATTTCTCTTTCCCCATTTTCACAGTATCTGTATAGCAACACATTTAAGTGTAATATCAAATAATCAGGAATGACGAGAACTATTATTTATGGCAATAGCTTTTTGATACTTTTATTTTTCAAGATGCCAGATACAAAACATTGGATAACGATAAATCAGTTCGGTTTCCCAGTTGACATCACACAACAGGAGTTATAGTTACCTTAATGTGAAATCAATATACTTATGTAATATATCAAAATGATGTGCATTCAATTACCTACTGAATACTGCAAAGCAATAGTAAATAGTGCTACGTTATACGTAATCGGGCCAAACATCTACCCGACCCCCTAAGTGTTGTGCAATCGTGACGTGACGCAAATCGGAGTAGATTTCATTGATTGTATAATTTTCGCGTTCCTTAGGGTAATATACACTATTAAATACAGAGTACTGATGTACAATCTACTGCTGATTATTAATGCGATGTTTGTTAAGACAACATAAAATTATGATAACATTATTCGAAAATAAAAACATACCAAGGTGGTATTCAATCACATCTTAAAGATTGTTCTGAGTCACCTGTGTCACTCTTGTCACAGCCATTGTTTTCAACAAGAGTCCGAACAGGTATTACTCGCCTACATTTGGTATCGTTCCGTTTGCACTTGCAAGCAGCACAACGCGGCACTTGGCATTTAGCGCAAGAACAATTACAAGGGCATTTGCTAGCGACACGTAACTTGTATACCATTGTGAAAGTTCTGGTAAAGGCGGCACCGTCAAAGATACTGGTTCCAAATGTGTGGAACCCGTCTTCCAACCGATATCTAATAAGTTCTCCTCCATCTTCAAGTGAATGACTTTTTTCGCACATCATATTGACCTTTCGTGAAGTACTGATATACATATGGTGCTGGATTCTTCAGGTTGTTCATTTCCTTTAGGCACATTGGCAGCGAATAAATGTAGTTGTGGTGACCAGCAGCAACAACAAATGGGAGCATGTTATTATACTAAACCAAATTTTCCCAATTGCCCATTTTCCCATTGTTCAAATGCACCCGTGCCTCCCGTAGTCATTTGTGTTCAAAACCTTTGTTAGCCGTTCCTTGCTTACACAAACCAGTTTCTATAAGGATAAGACTCCACATAATGTTTCCAACTGCGCCCATAGCGTTTACAGTGAGATGAAACTACCCACGTGACAATAAGATGCCAATGTCATCATCAGGGGAAGCTTGCTCCCGTAGCCCATATGAAATATCGTGCAAAGCCTGATCAGCCATAACTACTGTGTGTTTCACCCCAAACTTATTGGCCAGCTTTGCTACATATTCTAAGCGGATCTATTTGAACAGAATGGATCATTAAACCATATATTATATAAAGCATGTGGCTGGCACTGTTGGAGCCAGTGTTGTGTAGAAAGCATTCCAACATTGATAGTGGTTGCTTCCGAGCTTTACTTTCTTTATGGATGACGAACGGCACAATTGCCATGCCACAATCATCAACCGAAACTATCGATCACATATAGGTTTCAAATATATAGTCCTCATCTTTACAAGTAATCTGGCTTTAAGCTTTTCACATAAAGAAATGTAGTGTGGTACCATTTGAGAAGGTATGGCGCTCGACAAAAAAGAATACGTTATGATGATAACAGTGCGAAATTCTTCGTCCTTGCCGTCACCAAATTGTTATCTTCAACAATAAAAATAGCTTATGCACACGAGAAGTTACCGTTTTTTAGACATTGTCAAATATAGTAAAGTCACATACCATATAATTGGTAATCATAAGTGTCCGTTGTGTTTATTTTGTTAGTTTCATATTTGTTGTTGGTAAAACACCGTAGGCACCAAACTAAGTTAAACTGACTGATACGCTGCAAAACATGTCATTCAAACATGATAACATACCTCATGTATTTGAAAACAAGAATACGTTATATATAATGTACTTATTAGACGCAACGTAGTTATATATTCAAGTTATTCCAGAGATGATGTTAAAATCTAACGTCAAACCAAAATGAGGTGGAGAAGTATACACTGTATGTTGATTCTAGAACAAGTGATGTTCAAATGTATTTTACAATTGTATGGTATAAATCAACCGAGAAATGAATGGGGATACCTTTGATATGTTCACTCATTATATAGCTTGAATATGTAGCAAGGTGACTACGGTACATTTATATGAAATCGACGACAAAACGGAAATGTTTTTCTATTTATTCTTCAATTGTTTGTTTCTCGTTGCCTTAAAATATATACATTTTTATAATATATTTATGGTATGTATTCCTCTCACCATTCCGGATATATTTTGGTACAGAGACTAGCTAATTTCATTAAATAAACCATGAATATTTCATAATTAGGCATTGTGACTTAACAGTCATTCAGACACCTTCAGGCCTGAATTGAAGTTTAATTTTCAAGTGCCGTGTTGTGTTGCTTGGCCATACGATAGGAAAGATATCAAATATGGGCGAGTAATACTTGTTTGAATTCTTGTTGCAACAAAATGGCTATGACAAGAGTGACACAGATGACTCAGAACAATGTATAAGATGTGATTGAGTAACACCTTGATGTGTTTTTTTATTTCGAATAATGCGTGTTATCATAATTTTATATTGCCTTAACAAACATTGCATTAATAACCAAATTGATACAATCAATGAAATCCACTCCGATTTGGTCACGTCACGATTGCGCAACACTTAGGGGGTGGGGTACATGTTCGGCTCGTGATTGCGTATAATATAGCACTATTTTACCACTGCTTTGCATAATCCAGTAGGTAAATGAATGTACATCATTGTGATATATTACATAAATATCTTGATTACACATTAAGGTAATTATAACTCCTGTTGTGTGATGTCAACTGCGAAACCGAACTGATTTTTCGATATATTGTCCAATGTTTTGTACCTGGCTTCCTAATAAATAAACATATCAATACGATATTGCCATACATATTAGTTCTCGTCATTCCTGATTATTTAATACTACACTTAAGTTTGTTGTCACACATTTACTGTGAAAATGTGGAAAGAGAAATATATGCAGTGCGGCCATTAAGAGACCACATAAGCCTGAATGTAAATGCAATTTTCGGAGTGAGGTACACTGATTTCAGAGGTTTGCCCTCCGGAATATTATTAAGGAAGGTTTGAACTTTAGAAAACGACAGGGCAACCAAAAATAGCACGAGGTGTCCACTTCGACCCCCGTGCGCCCCGACTATGCACGAATAACAGTTGGAGCCTAAAGAATTCAAAGATAAACTGAAAAAGTAAACAAACAGCGCGTGCACGTAATTAGCCCGATTGCATCACATGCCTGAGTTACATATCACCGCCCCCTATCGATCCTGTAGGCTCCCCATTTTACTAGTTATTCCCATTTTGTGTCAAAACATTACGTCAATCCAACATGAGGGGTGACGTATATGTTACTTCAAAAACATGTGATGTGCTGATACATTTTAAAATGTCGTGGTATATAGCAACAGAGGAATGAATGGGGATCATTTTGATATGTTAACCATACATTTTGAATATATATTAAGAGAACTATGGTAAACGTTACATGATGTCGATGACGAAACGGAAGTGTTTATTTTAACATATTGCTGAATCTGTTGCCTTAAAATGTACATTTCAATAAGATATTTATTATGTTTATGCTCCTCTGCAATATGAATAGTTTGCCATAAAAACTAGCTTTGTAGCCCTAAACAAACTATGAGAAAAACAAATTGCAATTGTGACTAAACGGCCATTCCGGCACCCTATACGTCTGAATTTAAGTGCGATTTTCGGAGTGAGGTACACTGATTTCAGAGGGTTGCCCTCTGGATTATTGTTAAGGAAGGTTTGAAGTTTAGAAAACAACAGGGCAACCAAAAATAGCACGAGGTGTCCACTTCGACCACCGTGCGCCCCGACTACTAGCTTTGACTTTGTTAAGACGCGCCGCGCCGGCGTGCAAGTCTCTCGCGCGAAAACGAGGCTGGGGCAGCTGCCAGCTGGGGGCAGGAAGTTCACATTCTCCATGTTAACGTATAGGACTTCGTTTTGTTTTTGGTTGTAATAATCGAACGGTTCCAGTCTAACTATTTCACTTATACTGTCTGAAGGATTATTACAAGCAGAAGCAGTGGAACACTGCCGGTGAAAATGCTCACGGAAATCATGAATTTTAATCGATTATTATGGTGGTTGCCATGGCATCGCCGGCTTGTACTTGTGTTTGGCGATCTTGACTAATAATGAAAAGTCAATTTTTTTCGCGCAGTACAACCTGTTTGGGACAAACGTATACATGTATTATGATTATGTGCATTTAGACAACTTGTCAGATATAACTGCTTATCGAAACTACAACGTACAGCTATGTAAAATGCAAATCCCGTAAAAGACACATACGTCCTGATACGACCTAAAATTGTGGGGAGTGTCTATTATCTGCACTTCATAAATCGCTATGTCTATGATTGTGTGGTAAACTCAATATTAAATCGGACATTTTAGATAAGAAAGGTATAACACAAGATATTTATGTCCTGATTTTCCTAGTATTCATCAGTCGGAAGTTACAATTGTCATCCATCGAATATTATTCTTGTGACCAGTCCACAAATCAGCTCCAGTCGCGTGGAGTCTCGTTTAGGCAGTTTGTCCGCCAAATCCGGGTGACGTTTCTGTTCATGGTTACTAATCGACGACTGACTAATCGGTTATCCTAACGTATCATGCCATTTAATTAGTGCAGTGCATTTATTGATAATTGTAATAATTAATTCCGAGCATTACAGTTTCGTAAAAAATATGTACTGTTGGACAAGCCCGGTGTAATAAAAAAAGTTAATATAGACATATGGACCAGAATTATGGCATTGTGGTGAAAACATCACATTTTATATACCTTTCCATTTTATATATCAATTTTAATTGTTGTATATTTATGTATAATATATATGTATAGGCATATATATATATATATATATATATATATATATATATATATATATATATATATATATATATATATATATATATATATATATATATATATATATATATATATATATATATATATATATATATGTGTGTGTGTGTGTGTGTTTGTGTGTGTGTGTGTGTGTGTGTGTGTGTGTGTGTGTGTGTGTGTGTGTGTGTGTGTGTGTGTGTGTGTGTGTGTGTGTGTGTGTGTGTTTGTGTCTCGTCTCAACCGCAAATTGCCTGCACATCAAATTTTGAGACAAGACGCAATCGAGACGAGGTCAAGACGAGGTCAAAACACCTCAAGACGCTTCCGAAAAATCAAACATATGTTTGATCCTCAAGACTCGCTCACGACACGCTCACGACGCGCTCACGACACGCTCGCAACACTTCGCGACTGTCTTGACTTGAGGAGCCCGCATACCGCGAAGAGTCGCTCACGACGCGCCCACGACGCGCCCACGACGCGCCCACGACGCGCCCACGACGCGACCACGACGCGCCCACGACGCGCCCACGACGCGCCCACGACGCGCCCACGACGCGCCCACGACGCGCCCACGACGCGCCCACGACGCGCCCACGACGCGCCCACGACGCGCACACGACGCGCCCACGACGCGCACACGACGCGCCCACGACACGCACACGACACGCTTGCGTCGTGAGCGAGTTGAAAGTTTTTGAACAGCGTAAAAATGAAATCTTGAAAAAAATAAAGACAATGTTCTTCAATTTACACACTGGTCACATGCATTTACAACATCACAAAGCACAGAGTATATTTATATATTGCATTGTAGTTTATTATGTGCAGTGCAGAATACTGGTGTATGCATAATATTGCTCACAGCGCCCCCTAGTTGTCAGTATGACCATACGTGGTATGTATCAACTGTGCAGACAACAACTATCACATTGTCGCTACTGTCATAAATGTCAAATAAAGTTTGAAATAACGTATTTACAATATTGTAACACAAAGTTTCACAAGTATTGCAACATGCTGCGGCATCCACCTGCACGTAATGTCCACTGATCTATACACAACTGGATAGCGCTTTGAATTTCGCTGCCTGCCGAAAAATAAAGCCAGCCAGCCGGCGGAGTCCGCCATTATGTAGGGATTTTTCAGCGAGAACTATTATAATTATATATAGATATATCTATCACTATTTAGGGCTACTAAAGCCATGCATATATGCAAATACGTACATAATCACAAGGAGGGTGTTTACCCGGTTAAGAGACTATAACCAGTATGGAAGGTTTCCTATGCAATTTATATGGTAATTTTAGGGCCATCTGGCCGAGGCAGAGGACCAACCCTGGTATTTTGGGACGCTACCAGGGGAGGGAAAGTTCACTAGAACTGGTCTATGCTAATTTCTAGGGCCATCTGGTTTAGGAAGATGCTCCACTTTATTGTTTTTGGGGGAAACCACAGGGTGCAGAGTCCGCTGGCACCCTGCCAAGATTTCTAGGGGTAGACGCGCTGGACAAAATATTAGATAAGCAGTCTAGCGTCTGTCCTAAGGCTACAGTTTAGACCGTATAAATAGGGGGGATTTTAATTACTCTGGGCAGACTTCTGGGGCCTATTACCGGGAACACCTACGCTGTTTACCCCGGGACGCGCCGCTCCAGAGGGCCCTGCGACATGCTTGCCGTCAAGGCACATACTGTCTGCTATTGACGGGCTATACTGTGTGTTATTGACGAGGGTTGACTACTGGGGCCATTTGTCGGGGAACACACACACACGCTGTTCACCCCGAAACACGCCGCTCCAGAGCACCCTGTGACAGAGATACTGTCACAGTACATTGTGCTGAAAGAAGTTGTGCCGTCCGAGGCATAGTGTTCTCCTGATTGAGGAACCACACCTGTGGGTGAGTTCTTTGCTTTATCGCGTGTCAAACACGCTGTCAGTACCGTCACATTTGTATTGTGTTTATATTGGTTTAGTTAGTGAAGTATTTTAGTGAGTGTCTTAGATTTGTACTGTTAGGATTTTGATGTAATAAACTGTAGAAACCTTTATATATATTGTTTGTGTTAGACTGAGTGAGTGAACGTGTGCCCGAGTCCGCCACTAGACGCCTCCGTGCCGACCGCTCGCGCCAAACGATACGACTTGGTGGCGGGGTGTTATCCCGCAAACGCTACAATTAAACCAATCCCAAAGCAAACGCTCAGTGGACCTTTTTGAATGTTAAATGGCTCAACTTCAGCTACCAATTTCTTAATATTAGGCTAGTATTATTTGTAACATTTTTTATGGTACTATTAATTATTCATAATGACAAATATGATGTTTAGAATCAAACCAGTTACGCTACAAATGTATTATTATTTTATTAAAGTGAAGAGAGGGGCAGCAGGATTTGGACCAAACCACTGTTCCAAAATGGGGTGCGAGGTTGTCACCGGTGCGTGGCAGTAACAATGGAAACCCGACTTTGGGGATCGAGCCAGAATTTACTTGTATAAAACATATTACTACCGATCTCCATATAATAGATCATTGCCTTAACCCTAATCCAAATCCAAAACCCTAGCCCAAACTCACACCCACACCCCCATTTTGGAATAGTGGTTTGGGTCCAAACATGATCCCAGCAGCGGCCTGTTGTTGGCCTTGTTATTATGTCCGTGTTATTATGCTGTAGTATAACCTACGCAATCATCAGCTTAACACACTTTTGCTAAGTTGCACAACTTCCATCTTATCTGACAAACGTATAACACTAGCACAAACATAATGTCAAGTTAAAAACAGTTTTAGAAAAAAGGTAACGACCCTACTATACAGCAGACTGATGGCTGATGAATTATCATCTTAAAGTGGCATTTTAAATTCATATAATTATTTTTAAATTTAATCTTACTACGTTCTATCATGTTATTATATTTTAGTAGAGCACCTTTTTATGTTACCACATTGTCTTATTGATGACATTTGTTTACCAGTATTTGAAAATATTTATATTGTAATTATTATATTACTGTGTTTATTTATTTATGATTTATTTGTTATATTTTCTTAAATTTATTCATAGTATTTTATTTTTAGATCAGTGGGTGCTATGATCAGTCTCCAGGCAACATCACGGGCTTAAATTCGAAGTCATATTCTCATGTAATAAGAGCTTAAATACTAATATCCACCAAATGTAGGGTATTGTAATAATTACATCAGACAAAAATTGCAGCAACACGTGCATATACATGTATGTGTATGCGATTAACAGCTACAAAAATGTCAATCAGTAAAATGCAATTTAGTATACATGTATATTCCAAACATTTTTATTTAGCTTGTTTTCATTTGCACTGCCAACAATTACAACAAAGCACATGTACTGCATGCCGATTATTTGTCTTTGGTCATGATTTAGTAGATGCATTGAAATACAATTTGAAAACTGTACTCACCTTTAAAGAAAAGACAAGTACATATAACAATTATCATATTTTGAATGTGTCAAATGTGTGGGTGGTATGTACATTCCAGACGATATCATTATGCACCTGACTCTTATTGTGTTGTGGTCAATATTACTACTGGTGCTTGAAGAGCACCAACTTGGTAAGGTGTTTGCGGACCCGATCGCCGGTGATCTGTTCTGTATACCTCGGTCCGAACATAGGACAGCGTTTTTTGCTGGACAAAACTTGTCCCTCTTCATTGCATTAACCCATCGCTCCAGAAGCTCTGGCTTGCTATGTGGGAACCTGTCAAAGTTAATGCAACATGCTTAACATATTGCTAATTTAAATAAACATTTATACCTTTGTCATTGCATTATACCCCGACCAGTTAGTTACTCAGTACAAATTCTCTATCATCTGACTATGTGATTGTCTCAGTACCTTTATAATTTAGTTTATTATTCTACTAGTTATAGTAGTAATTGCGATTACAACAATATACTATTTTTGGGTGGGGGAATTCTTTGATCCTATACGGGATATATACCAAATCCACAATGTACTAGCTATATACATGTACACATGGGCGTCAATCCGGTTTAGTTCAATACATTAAAATATTACGTTTGTTTGCAAAACATGCCTCAAAACTTATTTGCCTCGTGTTAATTTGCGAAAGGTAATTTGCTGAATTTCATATCGCGAGTTTATTGTCTAGCTAGTTCTATGTAGCGGCTATTAAGAGAGAGAGAGAGAGAGAGAGAGAGAGAGAGAGACAGAGAGAGAGAGAGAGAGAGAGAGAGAGAGAGAGAGAGAGAGAGAGAGAGAGAGAGAGAGAGAGGAGTGTTGAGTCAGGCTATATGCCTCGCAATTTTTCTGAACTGAAAAGTGGGAGGACAATTCCTATGCTGTCCCCCCACCCTGAAAAGTGGAGGGAATGCGTCCCCCCGTCCCCCACCGATCGACGCCCGTGCATGTACATCAACACAATCATATTCTTCAAGCAATTTCCGAAACCAATCAGATAGCATATCACAGTACATTATCATGATCATCATTTAGCAAGTTTTCTAATTCTTTCAACTGTCAATTATCATGATTATACACCAAGTGTTGGAACATCAACTGTTAGCAGAAGAACTGAGAAAGTAGAGGGAAGCTGGGTAATGTGTTTAATGCCCGTTGAATTTGTATTTTGGGGTCGTTATTTTTCTGACTACCCTATGGTATCCATTATCAACATGCTTCTTTGTGTGTACCACAGATCTAGATCTAGCTGATTTGTACTTACAAATGGAACGACTTTCCACAGCCGGCTGATTGTCTGTTGGTGCATTTATATGCTGTACATGAGGGCATAATGATACGGATGATTTGACGATTCTCAAAAACAAAACACACACGCTGAACTGGGCCTGCCGCAGCACAAGCTCACTGAAGGAGTGGATCACATGTGCCTTTGTTTTGGAATTGGTTCAATGGCGACGCTTCTACATCCCGTGGATTCACTCGGAGACGCTTGATCCGCAATCCAGTTTATTTTTAGATCTGTGGTAATGTCTCCTAGTAGACATTGTCACCAAAATTGTCAAAACTCTCCTCTACTGTAGGATGGCCCACCTTCGGCCCTGACCAGCATGTCATGTCGCCGTGTCTGGTTCCAGCGATGTGCTTCCCCTGGAAAAACAATTATTATCACAACTTGCAAGTTATGCTAATAATCCGCCTTAGTTGAAGACGTATTCTTTAGCCATGCATTGTATTTTGAATATCATTGATTTTTTAATATATGTTGTATATTAATGTATAATTGACTACAGGTTTGGTATTTTATCTGAATCTGAATGGGATACTTTGTAAGGAGCTAATATTGGCTATATGTACAACGGGGGTTGGGTTAGGGGGTGTGCGCATGTTATTCAGTGTTAGAGCTGCGGACCAGGCGGCTGAAATCAGTTATGGTTTCAGCCTGGACCTGCGACTCGCTAAGTTGGTTCCAGTCAAGTATTGTTTTTACCAAAAACGAATTCTTAAATTGTTCAGTGTGGGCTGTAAGTACTATGAAACATCTGATGTTGTTGGTTGTTAGTTATTGAACTAAGTCTGAGGATACTATGTAATACATAATATGGGAAGTGCTTAGGCTGAAAATGTCTTTTGTTTATTTTTTTGGGGCCGGAAGAATATTTCAGTGGGGAGGGCTGGGATACATCCCTTAACAGTTCGGTACATAAATTGTAGTCTCATGTTAGCGTCTTCTATTATCTAATGTGTCGAGGTTAAGGTTGGTGAGCATGGTTGTGTCGGATCCTGGGTGTCTAGAGCGGTAGTCTCCAGTGATGAAACGAGATGCATGGTGTAGGATTTTTTCTAATTTGTCTTTGTCCCCCGATGGTATGGATCCCACACTATGTGTCCGTATGCTAAGATAGCGCGCACAAGGGCAATGCATGGCGTCCGTTTGCTGTTTGTTGGACATCTGCGTATATCTCGTCTTAGTAATCCATATGTGTCATATTTTCTATTTATGATGGCCTCTTTGTGTAGCAGCTCTGGATTGTCATGGAAACTGTTTACAGACGGGTTCATATCACTTGAACAAGACTGACCAGCTCTAGTGTTTGTATGAGTACTTTCAAGAGTACTCTCTTGTAAGTACCCTCAGTATGACTAACTGATATGAAGCATCCATTACGCATTCATATAACCTTAATCAAGACGTTATTTGATAGATATTTGCCCCAACCCTGGTTCTGTATTATCCAGTTGTGGAATAAACACAGCTGGTTAATAGGTTGGTCAATAGGTTGGCAGTGGTCAATGTTTGGTTGATCTCTTATTTTCGTACCCTTCTTGACCTCCTCACTTTGTCTCTTTCTCTCGGTTTCACTCACTCCTTCCCTACCTTTGCCCCATCTGTCCCTCTTTCCCTCATCATCTCCCCCCCCCTCTCCAGCCTCCTCTGCCCTGCAGTGAGTGAACATACTGTCACATTGTAAGGGTAGCTATTAACTGTGGCTGTCTCCATTCTCTGCAGTGACGGTGTGACAGAGTGTAACACAGTGTCCTCTTTTAAAGTTACCATTGTACTTAAATGCTGATTGTATTACTCAGCCAGGCAGTGTTGTAATTGCAGGAACACAATACATTTCACAGGGACGTGCTTATCCAGCAGTTGTCTTAGTTCGGAATTGTAGTCACCAACTAGCTGGTTGATGTACGTCACATTCGACAACGCATTTGTTATATCCTTCAGGTTATTGCTGAAAGCACTGTTATCGATTTGTTTCAGTTTTCAGTTTTCAAGAGCCATGGCAGAATATTGCGTCGTAATCAAGTAGTCGTAAACAGCTTTCCGCTTGAGGGTCTGTAACCGACTGAGCAAACCCGGCGTGGATAAAAGTCAATAAAAAAAAATATGTTTCTTTTACTCGACAACTTGGCGGCGTGTGTGTGGCGGGTGTGTGGCGTTCTCCGATTGGCTGTCTACCGCACTCGTTGCTGACATGGTCGAACCGGTAAGGCGTAGTTTCTTTGCGTGCTGTTCTTTTTTGAAATGTTACCAACATTAGCCATATTTGTTTGGTTTTAACGATGCAACTATGTTTCGTTAACTATTTCGCAAACCCAAAGACGAGTAACTGTTACAGAAAAATGTTGCATTTATCATTATCTACATGTTTCAATTCACTTACGTTGCAATATTTTATTTTTGAATTGAAATTTATTTTAGACACATAATAATATTAATACTTATAATATCCAGCAAATTAAGCTTGATGATGCAGAGATCGAGTGACTATATAAATTGTGATAAGATAACATTTATTATTGTAATACCACTGATTTCCCCAGTCATACGCGAAATGTCATTTTCGCGCGCTGTTGAGATCACGTGATGTTTATCGGATTAGTGCCGCTGAGACTGGAAGCGTGTCACTTGACACGTCAAGTCAGTGGTAGTTGATACATTACAAACCACACGAAATGATACACTGTAATTAATTGTTATATCGACATAAAAACGAATTACGCGGGCGTGTGCGTTGTTTGCACTCGTATGTTAATTATACGTTCACATGCTGATAATGAAATAACATTAGAAAAAGAAGCAGAATGTGAAGAAGCTATCTGGTGTAACCACTGATCTATATCTATTTATTTTTAGATCAGTGGGTGTAACATAGTTACAGGAAACTCAACATTAACTGTTGGGTTAGTTTATCGTAGTCCAAACATAAGCATAGTCTATAGAAGAGAATGAAAAAGTACATAACGCTATAAAAGAAGTGAGTAAACGGGACCTTATTATTATGGGGGATTTTAACCATTGGAATATACAATGGACATCTCTACAGAGTACTGGGAGAGAGGATCAAGATTTTTAAAATTTAGTACAAGATAGTTTCCTTTCTCAACATATGTTAGAACCAGCCAGGGGCAGGAACGTGTTGGACATAGTTTTGAGCCCACAGTCACAGAAGGAATGTGTTGATAATGTCAAGATATGTGAGCCACTGGGTCTGGTATGTAATGATCACAGCCAGATACAATTTATCATCAAAGTAAAAGGACAACGGAACAGAAAAATAAGGTACATGACATTTTTTACAAAGGAAGATATAAGGACATGAGGGAATATTTAGCAAAGATAGACTGGAATAACACACTGAAGAACAAGACAGCAACAGAATGCTGGAATATCTTAAAGAGTGAAATTGACTGCGTCGTTGACAAATTTGTCCCCTTGAAAAAACAGGGGAAACGGTCAAAGAAGAAACACTTATCGTTGCTGAAGAAGACTATGCCGTTTATAAAGAAGCACTTAATCAAGCTACAGCTGAAATTAGAAATTCAAAGAGAAGCTATGAAAAAAAATAGCTTTTAATATAAAACATGACAGCAAGAGTTGTTATGCGTATGTTCGAAGTAAACAGAAAGTTCAGGAAAAGGTCGGTCCCCTAGAAGGTAGTGATGGAAACATAACAACAGAGGGATTCTTAATGGCAGAAAACCTAAATGAGTACTTTAGTTCGGTGTTTACCAGGGAAGATATTAGTACATTACCAGTACTAGAGACTAAGTTCGAATGGAGAGAATCTGACTATTTAAAACAACTAATTGTAACTCCAAAAATGGTAGCTATGAAAATAAGAGACATGAAGGATAATAAATCACCTGGAGTGGATGGGATTCCTCCCAAATTACTATTGGAATTGTAGAACAAATCAGTATACCGCTAGCGACAGTGTTCAATTTGTCATTAGAGGAGGGAATAGTTCCGTTAGAATGGAAAGAAACAAAAGTAATATCATTATTGAAAAAAAGGTTCAAGAAACAAGTCAGAGAACTATAGACCAGTGAGTTTAACATTGGTTGTTTGCAAACTATTATAAAGAGTAATTAAAGATCACTTGGTTGATTTTCTTGTTAAAAATAAATTAATAAACCCATCTCAACATGGGTTTTTTAAAGCGAGGTCATGCTTAACAAATATGTTATGTTTTTGGAAGATGTCACAAAGTGGTTAGATAAAGGATGTAATCTACTTAGATTTTAAAAAAGCCTTTGACAAACTGCCACACCAAAGATTACTACTTAAACTAAAGGCCCATGGCATATGATATGGTATGATTAACTGGATAGAAAAATAGCTTATTGATAGAAGACAAAGAGTTGTATGTTGATGGGGAGGTTTCAAATTGGAAATCGGTTTTGAGTGGAGTACCGCAGGGATCAGTATTGGGACCTACTTTATTCTTAATATTTATATATATATCAATGATTTGGATGATGACATAACAAGCAAGGTGTTGAAGTTTGCGGACGACACAAACGTGTTTAGGAAAATTAAAAGTGATGCAGATAGACAGTATTTACAAGATGATCTTAATAAGTTGATAGAATGATCTGAGAAATGGCAAATGCTGTTTAATTTTGGAAAGTGTAATTGCCTCCACAAAGGACATGGGAATGAAGATGCATAATATACAAAGGGTGGTACTGTACTAAATACTACTGTAAAGGAAAAGGGCTTAGGGTTAACCATTAGTGCTGACATGAAGGTATCAGAGCAGTGTGGAATTGCAGCAGCAAAGGGAAACCAAATTCCTGGATTAATTAGGCGAAATACAGTGTACACAGAAAAAGAACTAATAATACCGCTGTATAAAACAATAGTTTTCCCCCAATTTTTGAATATTGTATACAAACATGGAGGCCATGTCACAAGAAGGATATTGATATGCTAGAAAGAGTACAAAGGAGAGCAACAAAATGATACCAAAACTCAGGAATATTAGCTACGAATGCGTCTGAAAGAATGTGGTCTAACAACACTAGAAACCAGAAGATTGAGAGGAGATCAGATTGAGGTTTTTAAAATATTGAATGGGTATGAAAATATTGAGAGATAGATTGTTTTCACCGTCAAGGAATAGAGAAGGACTAGAGGACATGGAGTTACATTAGCAAACAAGCAGTGTAGACTAGACATTAGACAATTTCTATTTTCACTAAGAATAGTAAAGGAATGGAACAGATTATCAGCTGATTGTGTAGGTGTTAGTAGTGTTAATATAGTTAAAAATAAAATCGACATACACCAAAGACGGGCGGGGTATACTTAGATAGATAGGTTGGACTATCGATAAGCCAAACGGCTTCCTTGTCCACCTGCCGTCTAGAGTTGATTCTCTAGGTGGCAATCTTATTAAATCTTGAATCTTGTTAAATGAAACACACAGTCACAGTATAAGTGAAACATGGCAATCAGTGATAAAATTAAAATGCTCTAAACATTATTACAAGTACTTGACACTTGTTGAACTAGTGTAGTGATGACAGGCAAAGACTATTTTATTTTATAATAATTAGTTTGAATGAGACTAGGAATTGAATATTGAATATGGTGTTTATAAACTTGCTGCACATTAAACTCCACAATACATCCCGGTAGGGGCGTCATGGTAGATTTGTCTCGCGAATCTGTAACTCAGAATACGTGACCCGTCTCGCTGCCATTGCACAAGTGACACAGAAAACGGGGATTCCCCAACAATGTTTAGCAGCGTTATGCAAATGAATTATCGATCTATTTTTATCATCACGTGAACCAGTGAAAAATCGATCTACGTCACAGCGAAATTCCCTGTTTTTTCCCGATGGCGATGGACGCTAGCGAGGCGAGTGGATGGTTACTTTTAACTTGTTAAAAATCGTTTAAAAGTACTATTAATATTGCGCGCTGAACTATTAATCTTGACGCAGAGTTAAAATGGTATTGATGTTATCTATATGTGTCTACGTGCAAGAACGTAATTGACCGTTACAAACAGGCATGTCACTGTTTGGCGTTGAAAGTTGAACTTTATTAGCGGCGCGCGCTGTGGTGCGCACGGTGTTCGCGGCACGTACGCCACGCGTTGCATAACGATGTTCGACCGGTACGCTATGGCTGTACAAAGTAAGACAACTTTACTGAAAGTAACGGATTGAAGTTTAAACGGTTAAGTAACTAAAATATAAATAATATCTTAATACTGATTTATATCTGTTGCGCCCGGTCTTGGAATGTGAGTGTAGACCGAAACCGTCCAATATTCGTATGTTTGATTCGCACTGGCCACTGCGAACGTAATGCAGTTGTCAGGTGAATGTAGTTTTTGTAGATCACACCGTTTCCTACAATTCAAAATAGGCACAATCAAAACTGTTTGCGCTTTCATCGCGATGCATTTTATTCGAACAAATATTAATATATGTGTACGCATTGTATGATAGTATTTTGTTCTTAGGCTTAGCCTTAGACGAATATATTACTTTCACGGCTTAAAAGCTGCGTACTCTTTGAATGTTTCGACCGGACCTGGGACCCAGGCACAGGCTCGGTTTTATATTACCGATAATAAAAACATATAACATCACCACTTTTATAAGTATGTACATTTAATATAGCATTTATTACAGTGGTGTTGCTTTCTTTTCTATTGTATCGAGATATAATTACGTTTTAGCAAAGCCACAATTTGTTATGTAATTACCGTTGTGTTTGTGTTATCAAATCACAAGAGAACGACGTTACAAACTACCCATATGTATTCCCCCACTCTGGCCTTGAACATACACCACGGTACTCTGGCTCCAGCCTACGGAACAGACATAATATTATTATAATAGTAACCCTGCTCCAGCCAATAGAACCGGTGCATTACAATGACAAACGCATACGCTATAGCATTTGTAACATATATTTAAAACAATAACAAATGCATGCTTTTTCGATCAGTAGTAGTACTGCAACAGCACAACAATGTCTCTTACATCAGTGTAATTGTTTTATTTCAAAATACACAGTTATATATTATTGTAACCTTCGATATTAGGCTATATTCAACTGAAAAATCAGGTAGACATCACGAGTGTCCTGGAAACAAAATTAAAGAAATGTCACACATAATTTGGAAATTAAATGTTCATGTCATTCTTCCTTCCTAGAAGAAATGTCACTGAACAGTTGTAACTTAAAGTTTTACGTCATTCTTCCTTCCTAGAAGAATGACGTTTACGGTAGTCGAATTGGTCGAGTTGCCGTCCGTCAAGATTGCGCGTTTCTTTTGTGAATTTTCTTCGTTAGAGGAATACAAGTGATTTTTTGTAATGTAGTGTATGTATATGTATGCAAGAAGTGTGGGGAGAAGTTTGGCGGCTGTTGGCGGTAGTTTTTTATGGTTAGGTGAGAAAGTAATACGCATGCACAGTTCACACCGACCAAGAAGAATTAACTACGGCATTTTGTTTCTAAAATGGCGTAATCTATAGACTTTCTATCGCCATGTGTTCTACACTTTTTCCTGGTAAATCACTGACGCTAAAAACATGATTGTTGTTGGAAGTTGTTACTTTTTATTAACTCTGTTTATCCCATGTCATCATATTATGATGAAAACATTGACTTTTGTTTCCCTTTAAAATGTCTGCTTAGCATTTGTATTGACCGGCGTTTTTCTTCGTATGCTGTTTGTTTGCCTTATTTATCAGTAGTTCGCACATTTTCATGAACATTAAAAAAATGACCATTAATTTTAGTGTCAATGGTCAGGTTTATAAATCAAATTTATTTTTCGTAATTAGCCAATAGTTGTATCTACAGTTGGGGCAGGAATTTGGATTAGTAATGTTCATACTAACTACAGAAGAAGAGTAGTGTTTTTAATATGTATGTTTTTTTTATTATAGCGAAGCGCAAAAAACCTACATGCACGATGTCGATGTTGAGATTAGACATTCAGATGAGAAAAAAGCGTGTTTTGATTTACTGCAACAAAGTAATAACGCAAATGTATCAAATTACGATATGGACGCCACATTATGAGACAATTTGTCAGTATCGTCATAGCAACGTGAACCTCCCCTTTTACCGGGCTGAACTCCAACTAATATTGTTCTGTGTTTCGTGATATCTGACAGTAATTTTAGTTATAACATAAACAATCAATTAAATTAAATAACTAGTTGGTTGGAAGTTATCACATAAAGTTATGATAAAAGTATGATAGTTCAAACCCCATTGAAAAATAATTATAACAAATGATTATGAATTAAATCCAGTTGATGATTTAAATTGTTACTATTAATAAACGCACATGTGTTAGTAAAATCATGTAATTAAAAAAGCTAATATAATCTGACAAAATATTGGGAATATAAATAAATAAAAATAATTACTACCTTGTAACATGTTACTGAAATGTGTATTTTTTAAACTTACCTCATGCAATTTATGTACTAACTTAAAATCGTCTGCAAAATTGTCTAACAAAAATAATTTATAAATTTAATTAGACTGATATATAAAAGGTTACCAGAATGCTATGACCTTTGTATTACATAAGTGGATTAAACACACATGCACGCACGCACGCACGCACGCACGCACGCACGCACGCACGCACGCACGCACGCACGCACGCACGCGCGTGCGTGATTACAAATTATATATATATATATATATATATATATATATATATATATATATATATATGAGTGTGTGTGTCTGTGTGAATGTGTGAGTGCGTTCGTACGGATGTACATACGCATACAGATACGTACATAAACCTGTATTAAAAAAAATCACTTACAAAATTCACTGTTGATCAAGTCGACAGATTATGATAGTAGCATTGTAATTTCTGTTATATATTCTGTAACGTTTTATAGGGCATCGGGGAAATACAAGATGTGGTTACCCCTAAGATACTGGATTTTCGCCTTTGCAGTCGGGTTTATCCAGGCGACAGGTACGGTAACTGTATTATCACTTCAGATTATAATACCTATCGACATGCCTTTATTTACTTCCTGTTCACCTTCAAACGAATTGCGTAAGTTTCAGTTATGCCCATAAGTTAACTGAACACGTTGTCTGTGCACACTCCACAATAATTTTCAATTATTTGATGTACTCTTATTGTGCATGATGAACCCTAACTTGTGATTTTCCGGAGATTTCATATCTTTCAACGAAACTGTTGTACTCACTCTTTCTGATTTAATTTAAAAGTGCCTCTTACTTTACAGGTTAATGAAGCAATCACATTGTTCTCATGTTTCTCGTTGTTTTCTATCGTGCATATAAATAAATAAATAAATAAATACATACACACACATATATATATATATATATATATATATATATATATATATATATATATATATATATATATATATATATATATAAACTATATGTCTATATATCTGTCTGTATGTCTGTCTATATATATAATATTTTACTTATGTTAACTGCTATTACATTTTCAGATCCTTGCAAGTCAAATCCGTGTTTGAACGGTGGCACGTGCACAATGGAAATGAACATCTACCGTTGTTCCTGCAGTGATTATTACTATGGACTCAATTGTGAAAGTAAGTCCAGCTGAACTATTTCTGTTGACCCCGTTGTGCGTAGGCAATGCTAATGGGATGATGTATTGGAACCCGTTTTAATAATCATTATTGGACAACGCTGATGGCATTGCATCACAATGACAAGCTCCTATGTCACCCTCATGGTAATTCTAAACTGAACACTTGACACCTGTTATACGATTGTATCAGAAAAGTGCATTGACAATGACTGAAAATCACCTCTTTCTTATCAATCGTCTACGTACTCGAACCGTTCACTTTTAAAATTGGAATAGGTGGCGTAGCCAAGCAATATAAAAGCCTTAGAAAACATTACATCAACATGCAAATTAATGCGGCATTCACTACACCACTCATAGGCATAACGAAACTTCCTACCAAGTGTGCCGCCTATTCTCGTACCTTTCGATATATTCGCGTTTTCTTTCACATACTTTCACATGATGTTTCATTAGTTCATAATCCAGCCATGCTAGAGACATTCATCCATGTGGTACGACATGAAGACGGTCATTAAAAGTAAATGACTCGGGTAAGCATGTGTACGTAGAGAGTGTGTCTACACATAATTCTTCAGGTCATGTGACTCATGGCGCCATCTAAAAAACAAAACCCGAAAACCTATGTAAAATGAATGTTTTGCGTTTCAGTTTTTGTTGTGAAAAGTTGTGTGCACGTATATAAATACCACATATTGCTAACAACGTAGTTTTAGAGCTTGAAAACGTCTTTGCTTAATATGTTTTATTTCTATTACTGAAAGCATACCTTTCAACTGAGGAACACACATACAAACGCTTACAATTATCTTCACGTGCATGTTCTATAAACATGTTATTGTGTGTTTCGCTAGATTTTGGAGAGCGTGTCGTTTGTCCTGCCGCGCTGATCGTTAGTGAAAAGGACAAGATATTGAAATTACCACTGGTCAAGTCAACGGTACCTCAAACCTACGGTCCTCCGTCTCTCATAGCCGGAAATGGTAAACGTAAGTCACAATTTATTCCGACATCTTGCTTAAAATCGTTTGTTAACCTTAGTGTAAACGGTCTATTTCTCTGTGTGGTTGATGGCACTTGCTAATGTTGACCATGAATCCAGAAAATATACATTTGGAGTCACTGTACTTGAATACTGGGAATTATAATTTGAATTTGTTAAAGAAAATGACATACATGACATGTGTATAAAGTTAATAGTAATAAATGATAACATAAATAAGTTAGCTAAAGATGATTATTAAAATAAATGTTATATTGATAATAAAGTAATGAGTATGATCTTTTATAAAATCAGTTTAAAACATGTATAAGAAATAAATAGGTAAAGGAAATCAATCATTAATAAAACATTAAATACTCTGACAGGTGTTTACACTCCACGCATAGCCCGGAATAGGTGGCTTTTCATGTCTTAGAAGTCAAGAGGCGACATGTTTTCTTTATTTCATTTGGTAGAGAATTTCTTAGTCGTGGAATAGCTACTGAGAAGATTCTGTCATCATATCGGCTGCGAGAAGGCGGCACGTACAAGTAATTGTTCGTGGTTGAGCGGAACACCCTAGAAGCTCTTTGTTCGAGTAGGTCAGTGGCGCCAGCCCACGGTTTGCACGAAAAGCCATTACCAGGATTAATTACTGAAAGCGTTTTTCACGGGAAGCCAGTACAGCTTCACGAGAACTGGTATGATATGTTCCCATCTGTGGCAGCGTTTTGCACTTTTTGTAGATTAGATCATACTGGAGACAGTTCGCGTAGTCAATTCTCGATATGACAAGATAATATACAAAGCGGACAGCGGTTTTCTGGGTGAGACATGACCGGATCGACGCACTGTTCTTTAGATGGTAGTATGACGTACAGCAGACATGTTTCACATGGCTGACCGTTGAGATTTCCTGGTCAAATATAACGCCGATGTTTCTTCCAGTAGGACTTGGTTGGCGTTATGGCGCAGTCGCCAATTTTGATCACGGTGATGTTTTGGTTCGACTCGATTATTGCGTGATGACAACACAAGACCGAACGTTTTGTCGTCATTCACCTTTAACTGATTTTCGACCACCCACGCACGAATATCGTTTATGCACTGCTAAATTCAGCGTAGTGACAAGAATCTGTTGATTTCAGTCATCTTAAATTTGAAGTGTAGCTGGGTATCGTCAGCGTATAGGAGGAAGCCCCGAAATTGTGTCTCCTGACGATATCACCGATATGAGTTGTGTACGCAGAGAACAACAGAGGTCCCAGTAAAGACCATTGAGGTACGCCACAAGCGACGCCGATTTTGCTGGGAGCACCACCCTGTAGATACACACACTGCGACCGATCGGTTAGATATGACCGCGTGCATGCTAGCACGGAGCCAGCCACCCCGTAGTGATGTTCTAGACGGCTGAGGAGTTTTTCGTGATTAACTGTGTCGAGGGCGGTTGACATGCCGAGTAGAACTAGAATTACTCAATACTGCCGGTGAACTGCCCCGAA
>OZ024867.1:30739311-30826811 GCA_964017155.1 Oasisia sp. SBJ-2009
CGTGTTTGTTTGTTTGTTTGTTTGCTTGTTTGTTTGTTTGTTTGAGATATGATAGCAATAACGGGTGGACGGATGAATGACGTGATGCTGATATTCCCATACAAACATTAAAATTGACACGCTCGTTTGTAAATTGTTATAATCGTTATACTTTTGTTTGCATTTTTTGGTCAGGATGCTGTTTTATTCAGCGGCCTACGTCTACAAGGTGCATCTGGACGGAAGTGGCCTTATGAAACTGTCACAACTAAAAATACGGGGACTCTTATCAATGTCCATCAACTTTAAGAAACAGAGGATATGTTGGGTTGACTACGGTACGCGTCATGATATATACTGCATCCAACTGGAATAACAACATCACGCTAATTTTTATTTCGCGGTGGGGGTCCCTGTATTTGTAGTCTTTTTCACTTGAGCTGCCCACTTTGCCATTCGTTTAGCAAATGAGAAGCGATGATCACTATAAAGGCTATCCAATGTAAACATAACAAATAATTAAATCGACAGTGGGCCTGGCGGTAGCGAACGTTGCGACCATCACGTAAATATGTCAACGAGCGTAACGTTACGCCTACTAAATGCTTGGCGTAGCGTAAGGGCAACTATGGAGCAGTCTCTTGAAACGCAACTAGCTTAACTTTACGACGTTTTAGGCTTTCGACGAGTTAACGCCAGCTAAGATGTCGCAAGCAGGCTCTATGAAACCAGATGTTTACATGCGCGATAACATTATGCAAGTGAGATAACAATGCGTGTCATTGGTACTGTCACCTTAACACAGATCCTGTCATTAAAAGTAGACCCAGTGATAACTGTCTTTCCTATAAGCCGTGAGCTCCGGCAAAGTGCAAGTTATTCAAATGTGCATGTAAACAGTCAGGCGACACCCATTGTTGTCATGACGTATGGTTGCCCTGGATGCTTCCCGGAATGTGATTTGACATGTACCTGTAGAACAAAATAATAGTAAAAACGAGCAAATATGGGAGAGCAGGTAAATTGTTTGTACTAGTCCCTACGACATACATTTGGAAAACAACTATGCCACCTTTGGTTATATGTTATGTGACATCTGTAGGAACAGAATGGATAATCTTGTAATTCCATCAAGAGATTTGAGCAACTCTGACATTGTTAACATTGACCATATACTGGCTCACCCATATAAGTCACGTGTCAGTGATCAACTACATTAAATGCATTGTTCTGTAGATTAACATATATTTATATTTTGAATACAATACAATATTGCAAATAATACTGTTTTGCAAAGGATATATCAACATGAAATTATATAAATATTATCATAAATTAAACCTAACGTAATATGAACAACTTTACATATGTAATCTTGGTTAAGTGTGACTAAAAATATGTTTCAATAATGCAGAGACTAATTTAAGTCCCTACTGATTGATCACGAGGCATATGAAATGAGTTGGATACGATTCCAATATCAAGCAGATTTCAGTTCCCATATATATCTACTGAAGCAAGTACACTTACTAAGTAAAGAATACTGGAAGGTATTGGAGAACAGGGTACATGACCCCGGTATTTCCTGTGGAGACTGAAAACAGAGTAATTGGTTAGCATTATCATTTTGAAATGAAAGCCATTAACAAAATGTACCGTCCTCAGTAAACCCACAAAACGAACATTGTATCCGAATTGGCATACCTAAAATAACGAATTGAATAAACGAATAAACTATTATTTTATATGTTTTTGTAATAATATTAAATTGCTGCAGTAAAAATAATATTGTGTAGTAGTTGTATCATTAGTAATGCTATTGCTATTACAATTATCATTATAATTACCATTATCATAACTTTAATGCAACTGTTTTTGTTACAGGTCCTAAGACTATAAACTGTTCCGACTTCTTCGGCAAAAACGAAAAAGTGTACCAAACAACTGGGAATCCAACACAAATAACAATAGTGAACGATGTTGCATATTATGTTCAATGGGATCCATCAAGGTAAGCTTTCGAGAAGTTACTGACTTGATTTTTCATTGCAAAAAATGCCCATGATTCGGTTGGCCCAGATCGCATATAAACATGATCATTTGTTTTGAGTGGCATATGTTTTGACAAAACTTACAATAGGCTTACTAATGTACATTTACTGAAACGTCAGCGAAAATATTTAAGGGAGTTTCACGTGTACGAGTGCCTCGTACAAGTCACTCGTACGAGAACATGCCACACGTAGTCGTGGCTAAACAATCGAGTCGGGAGAGTTGCGTATGTGACGTCATAAGGTCAAGGACATTACAGACGCACACGTGCTTCTTTACGGCAATGGCTGACAGTTGTATAGCAGCAGCAATGAAGAAGAACATGCTATTTTGCTCGTTGCCTTGGCTGTGCTGCAGCAAATTAATGACGAAGAAGAGAAAGAAACGCTGAAGAAACGGAAAAGATGTTGGGTTCGCCTAAGCATTGCGCGGCGCCAGCAGTTCGGCGCATTCCATGACCCCAGAGCATTTGCAAACTTTGTCCGGATGGATGCACAGCAATTTCAATATCTTCTATCAATAAACTTCAGACAGAGCTTAGTCACAGGTTTGTTGTCATATATTGCCTACCTACCAAGGTATGTTATACAGTAATGAAATGCGGTGAGAACTTGAGAATCTTGTCTTGTCGGTATACTGGCCAACACTCCTGGTGGAGTCAAACGATCAGAAATGTTGTCAGAACAAATGTTTTTTTTATGTAGGTGGTGTACACATTAATTGTAATTAACATGAAATGTTTGATTTAGCATTGTTAACCATTTAAAATATTTATATGAAATATCAGGTATACCATCAGTCATGTATCAGTAATTTTTCATAACTGGATTATTTATGATCCATAAAAATAAACCCCTACTTGGTATCAACCAACAACAACACAACAACAATATTCACTATTTTACACTGTTGATATTCTGTGAATACATTTGTTTGAAAAATTCAAGTTTTTTCATGGCCTTGTCGTGTCTGACACGCAACAGCTGTTACTATGTGCAAGCATGGGGTGTATAATTAATACTACTGTTAGTGGTGCATGGTCATCTTGGCTTAATTTAAAACTAGGTTGTCTGTTCCTGGATTAGCTAGGGTACATAATTATCATCACTGTGTTTGCTAAATAAGTTGCAATTTGTATCAGTATTGTGAGCAGTATATATTTACGGTTTTGTTTACAATTTAAATATATTTCATGTACACAACAATAACATTGTAAACTGGTTTACATAGGTTTGGCTAAATGAAGTGCAATTTACATGCTAGCAACATTATGATTATAATAGGTGTCGAACACACCTCTCTTTGCTTTACTACAATCCTAATTCAGAGAAAAACAACTAAGCGGATGGTGATAGGATTTGATGGTGAAAAATAATAACCAAGTAATGCAGTGATTGATTTACCACAAATTCTATGGAGAAATGTTAATTTATCATTACTTTTTGCAACAAGAATCCAGGGCACATGAATATTTAAAACCAATCAACCACACAAACATCTGTTCCAGAGTGTGACCCATCCCGAAATAGTGCATGGTATGAACCTAAGTTTGAACGTATATAAATACATGTCTAAAAATGCACTGAAAACTTAGTCCACTCTGGATTGCTTCAATCCTGATAAAATATAGCCAATACAATACTTGTGACTAGTAATGTTAATTCACACATATTTGTTTTACAAATGCAAGTTATTAGTTCATGATATATCTCCTACAGGTAACAGTTACCAATCTCTTGAGTATCAGTACAGGATTGGTCATCCTACCATTGAGAAGAAGATAATCCCATATACATGTTCAGCAATCTATCTTGCACTGAAGGACAGATACATAAAGGTGTAGAGTTGGGCTGTTGATGAAGTCATTAATTCAGTTAATAATAAATAACACATCTTCATGAATCATTTAGTCATAAGGTGTTAAAACATTAATTAAATATATGAAAATGTTAGATAAAGCAAAATGGTCGGTTGCCCAAAATAAAAAATAAATTCCTTTTGTTGTATAGCAATCCAGGGAAGGAAGCTGTGTGATCCTGACAATGTTTTTACAACAAATTATATTTTCTTGCACCTATGAACACAATACCAAACGATTTGGACCACACTTTTAGACAGAGTGAAGTTCAAAACTATAAGGAATCTAAATATAATGAGCAATTGCTTAGTTAAGAGGTACAACTGTGAAATCCCAATTCTGGCTTAAACAATATCATACTACTATAGAAAAAAAGAAACAATGGGTATATTGAAGTAGTAGACAATGTCCCAGCTTCTGAAACAATGTTGTATTATTTTATGTATGTGATATCATCTCATCAACATACATTTCTAATGAGCGGCAACACACAAATAAAGTGTTCACACCAATATCACTCCTTCGGTTGGAACCAGTGATATGTAGTCTTCATGCAAGATATGCATGATTTGTATCATAATCTCGTCTATGCATCATTGTGGCCTTTTTTTCTGAAAAAAGGGCAGACACAATCACTTGTATGTATATTACACATTTGTATTATTAATAACATATACCCCATACATATATGAGGATATTATCAGAGTTATTTCGTAGTTATTATATGCATATGATGTGGTGATTCTGTAACACTTATTATGGTACAATTATGCAAACAGAGACTGAAAAATATCAACAACAAAAACGTCACGGTTAAAAACCGTGTGTCGTATCTGCACTGACTGTGCAGTAAATATCCTTCCAATGACCGTGTCCAGAAATTAGTATTCATAATTTTTTCATATCACATCTATGTACTAAATCAGTCACACCTATTACGTTAAGGTTAAGCAAACCCAATGTTACGGAACTAGAACATGTTTCTTATGAAAACAGGTGGCAAAATCACAAGCTCACAAAAAGGTCATGTTCAAAACCGTGTGTCCTACCTGAATTGACAGCACATTACATTTTTCTCGTGTTATGAGCCACAGACAAAATGTAAAGCTATTCCTTATGAGGTGTAAACAAGGGGTACGGACGACTTTTATCTAGTTTACATTTTAGGTCATGAGTGTATATTTTGTTTTTAATTAGACATTCAAAAATAATTCCCACTGACAGTCACAGACACAGTCACCACTGCAGTGCAGTGCTCGTGGAAGTGTCATTCACTCATTGGTAACGTGTGTTCAGACAAGCACTGTTTTATGGATTAAAACGTTTAAAATAATAATATTGTGGGAAACTAAACAACAGTGAATCGAGTGATCCTAATTTCACGACGTCGCTGTCTCTACTTACTTCTGACAGTGCTCTGACATTGAAGTTTGAACGATCCAGCCATCATTCGATGCCGACGGTAACAACGTTGGGGGTCGTTACCTTGGCGTTGCTACAGAATTTCTGAGATACATTTATCCATTTTTGTGAAAATTCCTTCAAGGGGCGTCAATAATGAGAACTTGCAGGCTATTCGTAACCGATGCCTCTGTCTTTGTAACGTGGGTTTGCACCATTCCATAGCGAACTTTTCAACGTAAAGCTCGACAAAAATTTGAAGCGAGAGTTTTGCAAATCAGTATCTGCCATTTTTAAGAAGGTAGAAGTTCAATTCAGTGCTGTCATCTCATTGGTTGTTGACTTCGAGTCACTCGTACGAACTTCGAGTCACTCGTACGAGTGTCTCGTACGAGTGACACGTACTACATGTCACACGTACGATCTTACGTCCGATTTTGCTCCACACATACGATTGTCATGGTTTCATCCGAGTCACTCGTCCGAGTCTCTCGGACGCGTGGCAGCACCTTTAGGAACTACTTACAACCGTGGCATTCAAACCCCGCAGTGAAAATAGCAAATATTAATGTTCACATTAAATTACCAATGTCCATGTTGCTATACCATTTTATGGTTCTAACAAAATATTACCAAAAGGTAAAGTCAGGTAAATCGATACGCCTCCATGTACACATACACACATATATACATATGTTTATAATATTAGCAGACATAAAAAGCAATAATAAAAGGTCGACAGAAAATATTCATCCAGAAACATATCAATATAATCCGATAGTCACACAGAAAGGAATGCAACAAGGCAAACAATTAGGCAGGGTAGCAATACAAATGCTGCATAATCTCCCAGTCAACAATTCCTCTTTCACAATTTCTCTTTCACGTGTATATGTCTTTTAGAATTTCCTCTCAAGAACTGAAGGAAGGAGGTCTTCGCAAGGATCACAATATTGGCATTTACGGTCACAACCGCTTTAAGGGCATCGCAGTGTGGCTAGGACCCTCCGGCGGGTACAACTGCTACCCACCAGGTAGGGGAGACATTTTCTTGGCTGAGATTTATCATGATTCCTCCCATTCTGTTGAATCTTTGATATCTATAACCGTCTTTAAACTAATATATTGTAACAAACGGATCTAGCCAATGGCTCTTCCAATTATATAAGTTCCTGTATGTAGGTATATATATATATATATATATATATATATATATATATATGTATATATATATATATATATATATATATATATATATATATATATATATATATATATATATATATATATATATATATATACTCTAACAGCTACCTGTGTATTGGAAGTGTCGTTCCCTTAATCTTATAGATAGTATATGACATCACTAAAACAGTTATATACAATACCAACAATTGTTTAAATACACTTATGCGTAGATAATGTGACATTCAAATCACAAATACATTTACATACACACTAATATGAATAGGTATATATATCTTTATATGTATATATATATATATATATATATATATATATATATATATATATATATATATATATATATATATAACTATATATATATATATAACTATATATGTGTGTGTGTATGAATGAATGCATGTGTATATGTACGTACATATACGTGTATGCATACAAGTATATGTTTATTTTGTGGGTAGAGAACACAACAGGTGTTCTCTACCCGGAAAGAGTTAAATTCACTAACAGTATGACGTCCGATAAAGATTCATACTACACATCCGTTACGTTTTTATGTAGTTACTCATTTTAATGTATGGCATGTACATACTTTGGGATGCCAGATATACGTGAGGGAAATAAACCAACACAATATCCATAACACTGTAGATTTACTGACATTGCACGTGTGCTAGCTTTCATTACATTTACAATTCAGATGAAATCCGTGTTTGAACTGTGGAGCGTGCTCGAAGCATGTCAATAACTACAGATGCAGTTGCAATGATAATAACCCCATTCTAAAATATGAAAACTAATCCAGCTAATGTATATCTTTGTGCCTCGCTATGCCAAAAAATATGTGTTTATTCAGTGACGAAACTTTGATGCATGTTGTCGGTTTATTAGTTGTCTAATGTTAGTGACTTACGTCATAGCACCTATATACAAAGACGTATGTTTCCATTAACCATAATTATACATAGACAACTGCGACTATCTACACGTGGATGGAGTAAATCCATTTTGCACAGTTTGTCGCAGATACGTGGTATGCAGCGTTAGTTCATTGGTTTATGTAGTCAGTTTATTATGTTTCTTAGAATTAACATCCGGGTTTGTGTTATAATAAGACTTCGAACAATCATTACAAACATTGCCTAACATTAAACCGTTCGAAGATAGCAAAGCTCGACCTTCAAATAGTGTTAGTCTGTTAGTAGCAAGTCCTTGCTGAAACACATAAATCAAGTGAGAAAATAAGGCATTGCTTCTGTTACATTAAACTAAGAAAGGCAGATCGTAAATAATATAATATCCGGTTATAAACTGTGTCACATAGTATTGCAGTGATTCCACTCTCAGATATAAAGCCATTTGCACAGCGTAGATAATATTAACGGTTTGTGTTTAGTACGTGTCCTTAAAGGACGTTACATTTCATGTATTTAGGGAAAATGAAAAACAAAACAATTAATGGCAAGGCTAATAATGTTATACTTGCGGATACACATACATTAATTAGTTGAAAATATAGATTCTGATTTCATTATCTATTGGCATCAACATTCACATTTTTGTGATGCCAGATTTATTACAGGCAAACATATCATCGCAGTATCCATAACATTATATACACACACACACACGCACGCACGCACGCACGCACGCACGCACGCACACACACACACACACACACACACACACACACACACACACACACACACACACACACACACACACACACACACACACACGCACGCACGCACGCACGCACACACGCACGCACGCACGCACACACACACACACACACACACACACACACATATATTTTACTTATGTTAACTGCTATTACATTTTCAGATCCTTGCAAGTCAAATCCGTGTTTGAACGGTGGCACGTGCACAATGGAAATGAACATCTACCGTTGTTCCTGCAGTGATTATTACTATGGACTCAATTGTGAAAGTAAGTCCAGCTGAACTATTTCTGTTGACCCGGTTGTGCGTAGGCAATGCTAATGGGATGATGTATTGGAACCCGTTTTAATAATCATTATTGGACAACGCTGATGGCATTGCATCACAATGACAAGCTCCTATGTCACCCTCATGGTAATTCTAAACTGAACACTTGACACCTGTTATACGATTGTATCAGTAAAGTGCATTGACAATGACTGAAAATCACCTCTTTCTTATCAATCGTCTACGTACTCGAACTGTTCACTTTTAAAATTGGAATAGGTTGCGTAGCCAAGCAATATAAAAGCCTTAGAAAACATGACATCAACATGCAAATTAATGCGGCATTCACTACACCACTCCTAGGCATAACGAAACTTCCTACCAAGTGTGCCGCCTATTCTCGTACCTTTCGATATATTTGCGTTTTCTTTCACATACTTTCACATGATGTTTCATTAGTTCAAAATCCAGCCATGCTAGAGACATTCATCCATGTGGTACGACATGAAGACGGTCATTAAAAGTAAATGACTCGGGTAAGCATGTGTACGTAGAGAGTGTGTCTACACATAATTCTTCAGGTCATGTGACTCATGGCGCCATCTAAAAAACAAAACCCGAAAACCTATGTAAAATGAATGTTTTGCGTTTCAGTTTTTGTTGTGAAAAGTTGTGTGCACGTATATAAATACCACATATTGCTAACAACGTAGTTTTAGAGCTTGAAAACGTCTTTGCTTAATATGTTTTATTTCTATTACTGAAAGCATACCTTTCAACTGAGGAACACACATACAAACGCTTACAATTATCTTCACGTGCATGTTCTATAAACATGTTATTGTGTGTTTCGCTAGATTTTGGAGAGCGTGTCGTTTGTCCTGCCGCGCTGATCGTTAGTGAAAAGGACAAGATATTGAAATTACCACTGGTCAAGTCAACGGTACCTCAAACCTACGGTCCTCCGTCTCTCATAGCCGGAAATGGTAAACGTAAGTCACAATTTATTCCGACATCTTGCTTAAAATCGTTTGTTAACCTTAGTGTAAACGGTCTATTTCTCTGTGTGGTTGATGGCACTTGCTAATGTTGACCATGAATCCAGAAAATATACATTTGGAGTCACTGTACTTGAATACTGGGAATTATAATTTGAATTTGTTAAAGAAAATGACATACATGACATGTGTATAAAGTTAATAGTAATACATGATAACATAAATAAGTTAGCTAAAGATGATTATTAAAATAAATGTTATATTGATAATAAAGTAATGAGTATGATCTTTTATAAAATCAGTTTAAAATATGTATAAGAAATAAATAGGTAAAGGAAATCAATCATTAATAAAACATTAAATACTCTGACAGGTGTTTACACTCCACGCATAGCCCGGAATAGGTGGCTTTTCATGTCTTAGAAGTCAAGAGGCGACATGTTTTCTTTATTTCATTTGGTAGAGAATTTCTTAGTCGTGGAACAGCTACTGAGAACATTCTGTCATCATATCGGCTGCGAGAAGGCGGCACGTACAAGTAATTGTTCGTGGTTGAGCGGAACACCCGAGCAGCTCTTTGTTCGAGTAGGTCAGTGGCGCCAGCCCACGGTTTGCACGAAACGCCATTACCAGGATTAATTACTGAAAGCGTTTTTCACGGGAAGCCAGTACAGCTTCACGAGAACTGGTATGATATGTTCCCATCTGTGGCAGCGTTTTGCACTTTTTGTAGATTAGATCATACTGGAGACAGTTCGCGTAGTCAATTCTCGATATGACAAGATAATATACAAAGCGGACAGCGGTTTTCTGGGTGAGACATGATCGGATCGACGCACTGTTCTTTAGATGGTAGTATGACGTACAGCAGACATGTTTCACATGGCTGACCGTTGAGATTTCTTGGTCAAATATAACGCCGATGTTTCTTCCAGTAGGACTTGGCGTTATGGCGCAGTCGCCAATTTTGATCACTGTGATGTTTTGGTTCGACTCGATTATTGCGTGACGACAACACAAGACCGAACGTTTTGTCGTCATTCACCTTTAACTGATTTTCGACCACCCACGCACGAATATCGTTTATGCACTGCTAAATTCAGCGTAGTGACAAGAATCTGTTGATTTCAGTCATCTTAAATTTGAAGTGTATCTGGGTATCGTCAGCGTATAGGAGGAAGCCCCGAAATTGTGTCTCCTGACGACATCACCGATATGAGTTGTGTAAGCAGAGAACAACAGAGGTCCCAGTAAAGACCGTTGAGGTACGCCACAAGCGACGCCGATATTGCTGGGAGCACCACCCTGTAGATACACACACTGCGACCGATCGGTTAGATATGACCGCGTGCATGCTAGCACGGAGCCAGCCACCCCGTAGTGATGTTCTAGACGGCTGAGGAGTTTTTCGTGATTAACTGTGTCGAGGGCGGTTGACATGCCGAGTAGAACTAGAATTACTCAATACTGCCGGTGAACTGCCCCGAAGTTGTCGTTCTGTACCAGAACAGGCGCAGATTTAAATATTTCAAGGAGATTTGCTTTAGGCTGGGAATGCTTGCAATTAAAAATACATCCAAATTGGCCACCTTTTCTGGCAGCGAACATGCAGTAAGTGAATGCGGTATCGGAAATGAAATATATCCAGTAGCTGTCATTGTCTTGCACACGTTTTTTTACAAACGTAACTAGGTGTTTTATGTCCGGAGATTATTAAGCCTGGTCATGACTACGACAGCATTGGCGATACCTCAACTTCCACTTCGTGAATAAGTGAGACGTGAAGATGACGCCATCTGTTGCAGTGAACGAAGTGTAGTACGTATCTGGGGTATAGTTTTCGGGAGTCTCAGGAATGTGGTCAACCAGAACTCTCTGCTGATATGGGACAGCCAATTCATTAAGATGCTGGCAATGCGCATGTCCTGGGGATTATAGTATAAATACCAATATTTGTACTGGTTTGCCGCTATTGTGTATTTGGGGTGGAAATAAGTCGAATGCCAGACAGTTCATTGCTTCACTGAGCTCTCCAGGGCTGGTAGATTATTCAGCTCCTCCGTTACAGTCATCTGGCGGTATCCGTCACAACTTTCGTGATTACTTACATCTCAAGATAGTGCCCAGTCTACCTCAGCTAGTGCAGTCTTGATTGACACGGGTCCTGCTGTTTTTTTGTTGAAATAAAAATAAACACATATTTGGAAAAAATATATGTCTAATTTATACATGTTTAACATGAGCATTAGTTACACAATGGCACAATTCAGTTAAGATGAACGGACGTATTGCTGATTTTGTGTTGGGAATTATTTTGATGTCGTTGTTTTCTACGGTCATTCGTGACGTGCCTTCAAACCTTTTTAATGTGGTTGAATGAAAATAGCCATAATGTATGAAGCATAATTGCTATATAAATAGAGGTTGTGTAAATTGATGGATTATCTAAGGGTCGTAGATATATGACAGAAATGTGGCAGATTACCTAAATATGTCGGTGGTTAAGTAACATGAGTATTGTATGTAACAGTAACTAATTTAAATTAAATTGAGTACACTGATTACGTAACATATATGTTAGATATTGATAATTGGTTGATGTGTTTGAAGCTAGGACATGCTCAACTTTCATTTCGGAATGCAATCGTCTCAAGACACAATTTGATTGTGGTTACCCCTTATATCACATTACAGTTTTCATGAGAGTGACCCATATAAGCAGATATAACAAATGCACGCCATTAAAGTGTTGTATTTTAAAATAAACTACGACACGATATAACATGTGCTTGTAGTGGAAAATTGGGGTATCGGAGTTGATGATGTGAATGGCTTGATCTACTGGAATGATTATGGAGACATTAAACAAGCGACACTGAATGGCTCTAACATAAAAGTCATCACTAAAGCAGGTATGTCGAACGTTAAGTAAGTGTACATTACGTGTCATGTATTGACCGAATAAAACAATATAAACTGGTCTACTTTCCTCTTTATGCGTTTTATCGTCCTAAGTCTCTTTCTCTCTCACTCGCTCTCGCTCTCGCTCTCGCTCTCGCTCTCGCTCTCGCTCTCGCTCTCGCTCTCGCTCTCGCTCTCGCTCTCGCTCTCGCTCTCCCCCCCCCTCGCTCTCGCTCTCGCTCTCTCTCTCTCTCTCTCTCTCTCTCTCTCTTCTCTCTCTCGCGCTCACTCTCTCTCAATCTCTCTCACTCTGTGTGTGTGTGTGAGTGTGTATGTGTGTGTGTGTGTGTGTGTGTGTGTGTGTGTGCGCGCGCGCGCGTGTGTGTGTGTGTGTGTGTGTGTGTGTGTGTGTGTGTGTGTGTGCATGTGCCTGTGCCTGTGCCTGTGCCTGTATATTTGTCTGTTTACGTGCATGCGTGCATGCTTGTTCGTATGTGCGGGCGTGAGTGTACGCTTGAATGTCATCACCGAGTGAAGTACCATTAAATATAAAGTACCCCAAAGGCATGCTCCTCGCGTAAACTCTGACAGTCAAGTCCAGCTCCTGGCTTTCTCGTGGCGTAACTGTTATCGGTAACGTGTCACTCTGATTTTAAAACAACTAGTACTTTGTGGGTGTCATTGTGAGAAGAAAGCAACCAGGAGGTGATGCAGAAGTTCTGGGAAGAAGGCTGTGTTCCACATGACGACAAGGATGCCAACAGCATCCAACCCTACAAGATCAAAGACGTTAAAGCGTTCTGCGATAACCAGGCTTTGCAACCCTTATGACTATAACGAATGACCTTTGAAGGGGTGCGTGGTGCCAGGGCACCACACAGTCACTGAACCCGTACACCCGTGGTATGGAACAACTGCCCAGTCGTTTACATAACAGTTTACTCTTAATGATAATACCACCACAAGGAAAACATCACCTGATATACTTCAGCGCCTACGGTCAAACGTTGGCCGATCCTCACGAATACAAGAGCATATCTACCAAGATCTACACTACGTAGAGCGCTTTCTTCCTCGAGTTGATCAGTTCGGCGAGTTTAACGCCCGCGTTGAAGGATTCAGTGTCCTGGCCAGGTGTCAGGGAACATCGGGGTATTGGCCGTTAAACGTAAAACAGGCTGCTTTGCAAACATTTTGGCTAATGCGATTGGCCCATGAGGCGTGACCAACTTCTCAAACGTTGCGCCAAACGAAATCTGCCCATCACAGACGTCTTGTCCCAGCTGCCAGAGAAACACACACACGCACACGCACACGCACACGCACACGCACACGCACACGCACACGCACACGCACACGCACACGCACACGCACACGCACACGCACACGCACACGCACACGCACACGCACAGGCACAGGCACAGGCACAGACACACACACACACACACACACACACACACACACACACACACACACACACACACACACACACACACACACACACACATATACCTGGATGTATTCGGGCTCTAAAGCTCTGTCACCTGATTGACTTGAGCCGTAATATTCACGAAGAGCAAGTTGGACGTAACTATACCAGTTTAAGAAATTGACAGCGCAGATGAACCAAGGCGATTTCAAAACATGCAAGTAAATAGCTCTGAGTAACTGTCGTTGTGTTTTCGAAAACAAAATATCGCCGACTGATGCATTAAAAATTAATATATATATATATATATATATATATATTGATTTGATGATCAGTCAAGCGTCTATGTACACATATACTGACATAATGATGATATTCTTTGCAGGACGAAAGTCTATGGGTTTTGCCACTGATCCTTACGAAAGGAAACTGTACTTCACGGAACTCTTTGAGAACACTGTTAAAATGGTATCGCTGGCGACAGGCGAGAAGACGACGATCGTGAACAAAACGTATGGTACTCCTTATGATTTGGTTCTGGACCGGAAAGCAAGGTAACACTGAACACCGCTATGTGAATTAACCAAATACAAACCACTTACTACTGGTGTAAGTAACTATAAATAAATCGCATAATTTGTGTTGCTTCATCTATTCATCACGGACGATGTGCTCGCGTTATTATGTTTTTATCTTACATTTGTGGCACAGTAATATGGTATTTAATCGATACAGTATAGTGAAATACAAACACCACGTGAATTATATTTAAAGTTTTTCAAACTATGTCAGTACCTGCCAATGTGCAAAGACAGCTGTAAAATACCACAATGTATTCTTACACATCAGAATGCCAGTTTGCACGACAAAGCGTGCGCACTAATGTGAAATCCCGATGCGTGTTAAATTATGGTGTACACAGTTGTAACTCGGTACATGTCAGTAGGAACAATTGTGAAATATCCGCTTCTCTTAATAAATAAAAAAATCAATAGGATTAGTAAATATGAGATTGTTGTATGGAATATTGATGTAGTTGGTTACACACACAGACAGTATTAAGTGTATTGTGAATTATACACTGTAATTACTAATTATTGTACTATTTAGCATTATAGCTAATTTAATTTATGATAACATTTAATAATTGGGAAATAATTAAGTGTGATTTGAGTATACAAACTCATCAGATAAGTTCTTATGTATACCCCTTTTCATAACATTATATGTTATATATATATATATATATAAGCAATACTGTTGCTTATAGTAAGTTCTGTATTGTGTGGTTTGTAAAATAAAATATTGATTGATGGATGGATGGATTGATGGATCGATCGAACGATCGATCGATCGATCGATCGATCGATCGATCGACCGACCGACTGATTGTTTGTGCGTGTTTGTTTGTTTGTTTGCTTGCTTGTTTGTTTGTTTGTTTGTGATATGATAGCAATAACGGGTGGACGGATGAATGACTTGATGCTGATATTCCCATACAAACATTAAAATTGACACGCTCGTTTGTAAATTGTTATAATCGTTATACTTTTGTTTGCATTTTTTGGTCAGGATGCTGTTTTATTCAGCGGCCTACGTCTACAAGGTGCATCTGGACGGAAGTGGCCTTATGAAACTGTCACAACTAAAAATATGGGGACTCTTATCAATGTCCATCAACTTTAAGAAACAGAGGATATGTTGGGTTGACTACGGTACGCGTCATGATATATACTGCATCCAACTGGAATAACAACATCACGCTAATTATGTCGCGGTGGGGGTCCCTGTATTTGTAGTCTTTTTCACTTTAGCTGCCCACTTTTCCTTTCGTGTAGCAAATGAGAAGCGATGATCACTATAAAGGCTATCCAATGTAAACATAACACATAATTAAGTCGACAGTGGGCCTGGCGGTAGCGAACGTTGCGACCAACACGTAAATATGTCAACGAGCGTAACGTTACGCCTACTAAATGCTTGGCGTAGCGTAAGGGCAACTATGGAGCAGTCTCTTGAAACGCAACGAGCTTAACTTTACGACATTTTAGGCTTTCGACGAGTTAACGCCAGCTAAGATGTCGCAAGCAGGCTCTATGAAACCAGATGTTTACATGCGCGATAACATTATGCAAGTGAGATAACAATGCGTGTCATTGGTACTGTCACCTTAACACAGATCCTGTCATTAAAAGTAGACCCAGTGATAACTGTCTTTCCTATAAGCCGTGAGCTCCGGCAAAGTGCAAGTTATTCAAATGTGCATGTAAACAGTCAGGCGACACCCATTGTTGTCATGACGTATGGTTGCCCTGGATGCTTCCCGGAATGTGATTTGACATGTACCTGTAGAACAAAATAATAGTAAAAACGAGCAAATATGGGAGAGCAGGTAAATTGTTTGTACTAGTCCCTACGACATACATTTGGAAAACAACTATGCCACCTTTGGTTATATGTTATGTGACATCTGTAGGAACACAATGGATAATCTTGTAATTCCATCAAGAGATTTGAGCAACTCTGACATTGTTAACATTGACCATATACTGGCTCACCCATATAAGTCACGTGTCAGTGATCAACTACATTAAATGCATTGTTCTGTAGATTAACATATATTTATATTTTGAATACAATACAATATTGCAAATAATACTGTTTTGCAAAGGATATATCAACATGAAATTATATAAATATTATCATAAATTAAACCTAACGTAATATGAACAACTTTACATATGTCATCTTGGTTAAGTGTGACTAAAAATATGTTTCAATAATGCAGAGACTAATTTAAGTCCCTACTGATTGATCACGAGGCATATGAAATGAGTTGGATACGATTCCAATATCAAGCAGATTTCAGTTCCCATATATATCTACTGAAGCAAGTACACTTACTAAGTAAAGAATAATGGAAGGTATTGGAGAACAGGGTACATGACCCCGGTATTTCCTGTGGAGACTGAAAACAGAGTAATTGGTTAGCATTATCATTTTGAAATGAAAGCCATTAACAAAATGTACCGTACTCAGTGAACCCACAAAACGAACATTGTATCCGAATTGGCATACCTAAAATAACGAATTGAATAAAAGAATAAACTATTATTTTATATGTTTTTGTAATAATATTAAATTGCTGCAGTAAAAATAATATTGTGTAGTAGTTGTATCATTAGTAATGCTATTGCTATTACAATTATCATTATAATTACCATTATCATAACTTTAATGCAACTGTTTTTGTTACAGGTCCTAAGACTATAAACTGTTCCGACTTCTTCGGCAAAAACGAAAAAGTGTACCAAACAACTGGGAATCCAACACAAATAACAATAGTGAACGATGTTGCATATTATGTTCAATGGGATCCATCAAGGTATGCTTTCGAGAAGTTACTGACTTGATTTTTCATTGCAAAAAATGCCCATGATTCGGTTGGCCCAGATCGCATATAAACATGATCATTTGTTTTGAGTGGCATATGTTTTGACAAAACTTACAATAGGCTTACTAATGTACATTTACTGAAACGTCAGCGAAAATATTTAAGGGAGTTTCACGTGTACGAGTGCCTCGTACAAGTCACTCTTACGAGAACATGCCACACGTAGTCGTGGCTAAACAATCGAGTCGGGAGAGTTGCGTATGTGACGTCATAAGGTGAAGGACATTACAGACGCACACGTGCTTCTTTACGGCAATGGCTGACAGTTGTATAGCAGCAGCAATGAAGAAGAACATGCTATTTTGCTCGTTGTCTTGGCTGTGCTGCAGCAAATTAATGACGAAGAAGAGAAAGAAACGCTGAAGAAACGGAAAAGATGTTGGGTTCGCCTAAGCATTGCGCGGCGCCAGCAGTTCGGCGCATTCCATGACCCCAGAGCATTTGCAAACTTTGTCCGGATGGATGCACAGCAATTTCAATATCTTCTATCAATAAACTTCAGACAGAGCTTAGTCACAGGTTTGTTGTCATATATTGCCTACCTACCAAGGTATGTTATACAGTAATGAAATGCGGTGAGAACTTGAGAATCTTGTCTTGTCGGTATACTGGCCAACACTCCTGGTGGAGTCAAACGATCAGAAATGTTGTCAGAACAAATGTTTTTTTTATGTAGGTGGTGTACACATTAATTGTAATTAACATGAAATGTTTGATTTAGCATTGTTAACCATTTAAAATATTTATATGAAATATCAGGTATACCATCAGTCATGTATCAGTAATTTTTCATAACTGGATTATTTATGATCCATAAAAATAAACCCCTACTTGGTATCAACCAACAACAACACAACAACAATATTCACTATTTTACACTGTTGATATTCTGTGAATACATTTGTTTGAAAAATTCAAGTTTTTTCATGGCCTTGTCGTGTCTGACACGCAACAGCTGTTACTATGTGCAAGCATGGGGTGTATAATTAATACTACTGTTAGTGGTGCATGGTCATCTTGGCTTAATTTAAAACTAGGTTGTCTGTTCCTGGATTAGCTAGGGTACATAATTATCATCACTGTGTTTGCTAAATAAGTTGCAATTTGTATCAGTATTGTGAGCAGTATATATTTACGGTTTTGTTTACAATTTAAATATATTTCATGTACACAACAATAACATTGTAAACTGGTTTACATAGGTTTGGCTAAATGAAGTGCAATTTACATGCTAGCAACATTATGATTATAATAGGTGTCGAACACACCTCTCTTTGCTTTACTACAATCCTAATTCAGAGAAAAACAACTAAGCGGATGGTGATAGGATTTGATGGTGAAAAATAATAACCAAGTAATGCAGTGATTGATTTACCACAAATTCTATGGAGAAATGTTAATTTATCATTACTTTTTGCAACAAGAATCCAGGGCACATGAATATTTAAAACCAATCAACCACACAAACATCTGTTCCAGAGTGTGACCCATCCCGAAATAGTGCATGGTATGAACCTAAGTTTGAACGTATATAAATACATGTCTAAAAATGCACTGAAAACTTAGTCCACTCTGGATTGCTTCAATCCTGATAAAATATAGCCAATACAATACTTGTGACTAGTAATGTTAATTCACACATATTTGTTTTACAAATGCAAGTTATTAGTTCATGATATATCTCCTACAGGTAACAGTTACCAATCTCTTGAGTATCAGTACAGGATTGGTCATCCTACCATTGAGAAGAAGATAATCCCATATACATGTTCAGCAATCTATCTTGCACTGAAGGACAGATACATAAAGGTGTAGAGTTGGGCTGTTGATGAAGTCATTAATTCAGTTAATAATAAATAACACATCTTCATGAATCATTTAGTCATAAGGTGTTAAAACATTAATTAAATATATGAAAATGTTAGATAAAGCAAAATGGTCGGTTGCCCAAAATAAAAAATAAATTCCTTTTGTTGTATAGCAATCCAGGGAAGGAAGCTGTGTGATCCTGACAATGTTTTTACAACAAATTATATTTTCTTGCACCTATGAACACAATACCAAACGATTTGGACCACACTTTTAGACAGAGTGAAGTTCAAAACTATAAGGAATCTAAATATAATGAGCAATTGCTTAGTTAAGAGGTACAACTGTGAAATCCCAATTCTGGCTTAAACAATATCATACTACTATAGAAAAAAAGAAACAATGGGTATATTGAAGTAGTAGACAATGTCCCAGCTTCTGAAACAATGTTGTATTATTTTATGTATGTGATATCATCTCATCAACATACATTTCTAATGAGCGGCAACACACAAATAAAGTGTTCACACCAATATCACTCCTTCGGTTGGAACCAGTGATATGTAGTCTTCATGCAAGATATGCATGATTTGTATCATAATCTCGTCTATGCATCATTGTGGCCTTTTTTTCTGAAAAAAGGGCAGACACAATCACTTGTATGTATATTACACATTTGTATTATTAATAACATATACCCCATACATATATGAGGATATTATCAGAGTTATTTCGTAGTTATTATATGCATATGATGTGGTGATTCTGTAACACTTATTATGGTACAATTATGCAAACAGAGACTGAAAAATATCAACAACAAAAACGTCACGGTTAAAAACCGTGTGTCGTATCTGCACTGACTGTGCAGTAAATATCCTTCCAATGACCGTGTCCAGAAATTAGTATTCATAATTTTTTCATATCACATCTATGTACTAAATCAGTCACACCTATTACGTTAAGGTTAAGCAAACCCAATGTTACGGAACTAGAACATGTTTCTTATGAAAACAGGTGGCAAAATCACAAGCTCACAAAAAGGTCATGTTCAAAACCGTGTGTCCTACCTGAATTGACAGCACATTACATTTTTCTCGTGTTATGAGCCACAGACAAAATGTAAAGCTATTCCTTATGAGGTGTAAACAAGGGGTACGGACGACTTTTATCTAGTTTACATTTTAGGTCATGAGTGTATATTTTGTTTTTAATTAGACATTCAAAAATAATTCCCACTGACAGTCACAGACACAGTCACCACTGCAGTGCAGTGCTCGTGGAAGTGTCATTCACTCATTGGTAACGTGTGTTCAGACAAGCACTGTTTTATGGATTAAAACGTTTAAAATAATAATATTGTGGGAAACTAAACAACAGTGAATCGAGTGATCCTAATTTCACGACGTCGCTGTCTCTACTTACTTCTGACAGTGCTCTGACATTGAAGTTTGAACGATCCAGCCATCATTCGATGCCGACGGTAACAACGTTGGGGGTCGTTACCTTGGCGTTGCTACAGAATTTCTGAGATACATTTATCCATTTTTGTGAAAATTCCTTCAAGGGGCGTCAATAATGAGAACTTGCAGGCTATTCGTAACCGATGCCTCTGTCTTTGTAACGTGGGTTTGCACCATTCCATAGCGAACTTTTCAACGTAAAGCTCGACAAAAATTTGAAGCGAGAGTTTTGCAAATCAGTATCTGCCATTTTTAAGAAGGTAGAAGTTCAATTCAGTGCTGTCATCTCATTGGTTGTTGACTTCGAGTCACTCGTACGAGTGTCTCGTACGAGTGACACGTACTACATGTCACACGTACGATCTTACGTCCGATTTTGCTCCACACATACGATTGTCATGGTTTCATCCGAGTCACTCGTCCGAGTCTCTCGGACGCGTGGCAGCACCTTTAGGAACTACTTACAACCGTGGCATTCAAACCCCGCAGTGAAAATAGCAAATATTAATGTTCACATTAAATTACCAATGTCCATGTTGCTATACCATTTTATGGTTCTAACAAAATATTACCAAAAGGTAAAGTCAGGTAAATCGATACGCCTCCATGTACACATACACACATATATACATATGTTTATAATATTAGCAGACATAAAAAGCAATAATAAAAGGTCGACAGAAAATATTCATCCAGAAACATATCAATATAATCCGATAGTCACACAGAAAGGAATGCAACAAGGCAAACAATTAGGCAGGGTAGCAATACAAATGCTGCATAATCTCCCAGTCAACAATTCCTCTTTCACAATTTCTCTTTCACGTGTATATGTCTTTTAGAATTTCCTCTCAAGAACTGAAGGAAGGAGGTCTTCGCAAGGATCACAATATTGGCATTTACGGTCACAACCGCTTTAAGGGCATCGCAGTGTGGCTAGGACCCTCCGGCGGGTACAACTGCTACCCACCAGGTAGGGGAGACATTTTCTTGGCTGAGATTTATCATGATTCCTCCCATTCTGTTGAATCTTTGATATCTATAACCGTCTTTAAACTAATATATTGTAACAAACGGATCTAGCCAATGGCTCTTCCAATTATATAAGTTCCTGTATGTAGGTATATATATATATATATATATATATATATATATATATATATATATGTATATATATATATATATATATATATATATATATATATATATATATATATATATATATATATATACTCTAACAGCTACCTGTGTAATTGGAAGTGTCGTTCCCTTAATCTTATAGATAGTATATGACATCACTAAAACAGTTATATACAATACCAACAATTGTTTAAATACACTTATGCGTAGATAATGTGACATTCAAATCACAAATACATTTACATACACACTAATATGAATAGGTATATATATCTTTATATGTATATATATATATATATATATATATATATATATATATATATATATATATATATATATATATACTATATATATATATATAACTATATATGTGTGTGTGTATGAATGAATGCATGTGTATATGTACGTACATATACGTGTATGCATACAAGTATATGTTTATTTTGTGGGTAGAGAACACAACAGGTGTTCTCTACCCGGAAAGAGTTAAATTCACTAACAGTATGACGTCCGATAAAGATTCATACTACACATCCGTTACGTTTTTATGTAGTTACTCATTTTAATGTATGGCATGTACATACTTTGGGATGCCAGATATACGTGAGGGAAATAAACCAACACAATATCCATAACACTGTAGATTTACTGACATTGCACGTGTGCTAGCTTTCATTACATTTACAATTCAGATGAAATCCGTGTTTGAACTGTGGAGCGTGCTCGAAGCATGTCAATAACTACAGATGCAGTTGCAATGATAATAACCCCATTCTAAAATATGAAAACTAATCCAGCTAATGTATATCTTTGTGCCTCGCTATGCCAAAAAATATGTGTTTATTCAGTGACGAAACTTTGATGCATGTTGTCGGTTTATTAGTTGTCTAATGTTAGTGACTTACGTCATAGCACCTATATACAAAGACGTATGTTTCCATTAACCATAATTATACATAGACAACTGCGACTATCTACACGTGGATGGAGTAAATCCATTTTGCACAGTTTGTCGCAGATACGTGGTATGCAGCGTTAGTTCATTGGTTTATGTAGTCAGTTTATTATGTTTCTTAGAATTAACATCCGGGTTTGTGTTATAATAAGACTTCGAACAATCATTACAAACATTGCCTAACATTAAACCGTTCGAAGATAGCAAAGCTCGACCTTCAAATAGTGTTAGTCTGTTAGTAGCAAGTCCTTGCTGAAACACATAAATCAAGTGAGAAAATAAGGCATTGCTTCTGTTACATTAAACTAAGAAAGGCAGATCGTAAATAATATAATATCCGGTTATAAACTGTGTCACATAGTATTGCAGTGATTCCACTCTCAGATATAAAGCCATTTGCACAGCGTAGATAATATTAACGGTTTGTGTTTAGTACGTGTCCTTAAAGGACGTTACATTTCATGTATTTAGGGAAAATGAAAAACAAAACAATTAATGGCAAGGCTAATAATGTTATACTTGCGGATACACATACATTAATTAGTTGAAAATATAGATTCTGATTTCATTATCTATTGGCATCAACATTCACATTTTTGTGATGCCAGATTTATTACAGGCAAACATATCATCGCAGTATCCATAACATTATATACACACACACACACGCACGCACGCACGCACGCACGCACGCACGCACACACACACACACACACACACACACACACACACACACATATATTTTACTTATGTTAACTGCTATTACATTTTCAGATCCTTGCAAGTCAAATCCGTGTTTGAACGGTGGCACGTGCACAATGGAAATGAACATCTACCGTTGTTCCTGCAGTGATTATTACTATGGACTCAATTGTGAAAGTAAGTCCAGCTGAACTATTTCTGTTGACCCGGTTGTGCGTAGGCAATGCTAATGGGATGATGTATTGGAACCCGTTTTAATAATCATTATTGGACAACGCTGATGGCATTGCATCACAATGACAAGCTCCTATGTCACCCTCATGGTAATTCTAAACTGAACACTTGACACCTGTTATACGATTGTATCAGTAAAGTGCATTGACAATGACTGAAAATCACCTCTTTCTTATCAATCGTCTACGTACTCGAACTGTTCACTTTTAAAATTGGAATAGGTTGCGTAGCCAAGCAATATAAAAGCCTTAGAAAACATGACATCAACATGCAAATTAATGCGGCATTCACTACACCACTCCTAGGCATAACGAAACTTCCTACCAAGTGTGCCGCCTATTCTCGTACCTTTCGATATATTTGCGTTTTCTTTCACATACTTTCACATGATGTTTCATTAGTTCAAAATCCAGCCATGCTAGAGACATTCATCCATGTGGTACGACATGAAGACGGTCATTAAAAGTAAATGACTCGGGTAAGCATGTGTACGTAGAGAGTGTGTCTACACATAATTCTTCAGGTCATGTGACTCATGGCGCCATCTAAAAAACAAAACCCGAAAACCTATGTAAAATGAATGTTTTGCGTTTCAGTTTTTGTTGTGAAAAGTTGTGTGCACGTATATAAATACCACATATTGCTAACAACGTAGTTTTAGAGCTTGAAAACGTCTTTGCTTAATATGTTTTATTTCTATTACTGAAAGCATACCTTTCAACTGAGGAACACACATACAAACGCTTACAATTATCTTCACGTGCATGTTCTATAAACATGTTATTGTGTGTTTCGCTAGATTTTGGAGAGCGTGTCGTTTGTCCTGCCGCGCTGATCGTTAGTGAAAAGGACAAGATATTGAAATTACCACTGGTCAAGTCAACGGTACCTCAAACCTACGGTCCTCCGTCTCTCATAGCCGGAAATGGTAAACGTAAGTCACAATTTATTCCGACATCTTGCTTAAAATCGTTTGTTAACCTTAGTGTAAACGGTCTATTTCTCTGTGTGGTTGATGGCACTTGCTAATGTTGACCATGAATCCAGAAAATATACATTTGGAGTCACTGTACTTGAATACTGGGAATTATAATTTGAATTTGTTAAAGAAAATGACATACATGACATGTGTATAAAGTTAATAGTAATAAATGATAACATAAATAAGTTAGCTAAAGATGATTATTAAAATAAATGTTATATTGATAATAAAGTAATGAGTATGATCTTTTATAAAATCAGTTTAAAATATGTATAAGAAATAAATAGGTAAAGGAAATCAATCATTAATAAAACATTAAATACTCTGACAGGTGTTTACACTCCACGCATAGCCCGGAATAGGTGGCTTTTCATGTCTTAGAAGTCAAGAGGCGACATGTTTTCTTTATTTCATTTGGTAGAGAATTTCTTAGTCGTGGAACAGCTACTGAGAACATTCTGTCATCATATCGGCTGCGAGAAGGCGGCACGTACAAGTAATTGTTCGTGGTTGAGCGGAACACCCGAGCAGCTCTTTGTTCGAGTAGGTCAGTGGCGCCAGCCCACGGTTTGCACGAAACGCCATTACCAGGATTAATTACTGAAAGCGTTTTTCACGGGAAGCCAGTACAGCTTCACGAGAACTGGTATGATATGTTCCCATCTGTGGCAGCGTTTTGCACTTTTTGTAGATTAGATCATACTGGAGACAGTTCGCGTAGTCAATTCTCGATATGACAAGATAATATACAAAGCGGACAGCGGTTTTCTGGGTGAGACATGATCGGATCGACGCACTGTTCTTTAGATGGTAGTATGACGTACAGCAGACATGTTTCACATGGCTGACCGTTGAGATTTCTTGGTCAAATATAACGCCGATGTTTCTTCCAGTAGGACTTGGCGTTATGGCGCAGTCGCCAATTTTGATCACTGTGATGTTTTGGTTCGACTCGATTATTGCGTGACGACAACACAAGACCGAACGTTTTGTCGTCATTCACCTTTAACTGATTTTCGACCACCCACGCACGAATATCGTTTATGCACTGCTAAATTCAGCGTAGTGACAAGAATCTGTTGATTTCAGTCATCTTAAATTTGAAGTGTATCTGGGTATCGTCAGCGTATAGGAGGAAGCCCCGAAATTGTGTCTCCTGACGACATCACCGATATGAGTTGTGTAAGCAGAGAACAACAGAGGTCCCAGTAAAGACCGTTGAGGTACGCCACAAGCGACGCCGATATTGCTGGGAGCACCACCCTGTAGATACACACACTGCGACCGATCGGTTAGATATGACCGCGTGCATGCTAGCACGGAGCCAGCCACCCCGTAGTGATGTTCTAGACGGCTGAGGAGTTTTTCGTGATTAACTGTGTCGAGGGCGGTTGACATGCCGAGTAGAACTAGAATTACTCAATACTGCCGGTGAACTGCCCCGAAGTTGTCGTTCTGTACCAGAACAGGCGCAGATTTAAATATTTCAAGGAGATTTGCTTTAGGCTGGGAATGCTTGCAATTAAAAATACATCCAAATTGGCCACCTTTTCTGGCAGCGAACATGCAGTAAGTGAATGCGGTATCGGAAATGAAATATATCCAGTAGCTGTCATTGTCTTGCACACGTTTTTTTACAAACGTAACTAGGTGTTTTATGTCCGGAGATTATTAAGCCTGGTCATGACTACGACAGCATTGGCGATACCTCAACTTCCACTTCGTGAATAAGTGAGACGTGAAGATGACGCCATCTGTTGCAGTGAACGAAGTGTAGTACGTATCTGGGGTATAGTTTTCGGGAGTCTCAGGAATGTGGTCAACCAGAACTCTCTGCTGATATGGGACAGCCAATTCATTAAGATGCTGGCAATGCGCATGTCCTGGGGATTATAGTATAAATACCAATATTTGTACTGGTTTGCCGCTATTGTGTATTTGGGGTGGAAATAAGTCGAATGCCAGACAGTTCATTGCTTCACTGAGCTCTCCAGGGCTGGTAGATTATTCAGCTCCTCCGTTACAGTCATCTGGCGGTATCCGTCACAACTTTCGTGATTACTTACATCTCAAGATAGTGCCCAGTCTACCTCAGCTAGTGCAGTCTTGATTGACACGGGTCCTGCTGTTTTTTTGTTGAAATAAAAATAAACACATATTTGGAAAAAATATATGTCTAATTTATACATGTTTAACATGAGCATTAGTTACACAATGGCACAATTCAGTTAAGATGAACGGACGTATTGCTGATTTTGTGTTGGGAATTATTTTGATGTCGTTGTTTTCTACGGTCATTCGTGACGTGCCTTCAAACCTTTTTAATGTGGTTGAATGAAAATAGCCATAATGTATGAAGCATAATTGCTATATAAATAGAGGTTGTGTAAATTGATGGATTATCTAAGGGTCGTAGATATATGACAGAAATGTGGCAGATTACCTAAATATGTCGGTGGTTAAGTAACATGAGTATTGTATGTAACAGTAACTAATTTAAATTAAATTGAGTACACTGATTACGTAACATATATGTTAGATATTGATAATTGGTTGATGTGTTTGAAGCTAGGACATGCTCAACTTTCATTTCGGAATGCAATCGTCTCAAGACACAATTTGATTGTGGTTACCCCTTATATCACATTACAGTTTTCATGAGAGTGACCCATATAAGCAGATATAACAAATGCACGCCATTAAAGTGTTGTATTTTAAAATAAACTACGACACGATATAACATGTGCTTGTAGTGGAAAATTGGGGTATCGGAGTTGATGATGTGAATGGCTTGATCTACTGGAATGATTATGGAGACATTAAACAAGCGACACTGAATGGCTCTAACATAAAAGTCATCACTAAAGCAGGTATGTCGAACGTTAAGTAAGTGTACATTACGTGTCATGTATTGACCGAATAAAACAATATAAACTGGTCTACTTTCCTCTTTATGCGTTTTATCGTCCTAAGTCTCTTTCTCTCTCACTCGCTCTCGCTCTCGCTCTCGCTCTCGCTCTCGCTCTCGCTCTCGCTCTCGCTCTCCCCCCCCCCCTCGCTCTCGCTCTCGCTCTCTCTCTCTCTCTCTCTCTCTCTCTCTCTTCTCTCTCTCGCGCTCACTCTCTCTCAATCTCTCTCACTCTGTGTGTGTGTGTGAGTGTGTATGTGTGTGTGTGTGTGTGTGTGTGTGTGTGTGTGTGTGTGTGTGTGCGCGCGCGCGCGTGTGTGTGTGTGTGTGTGTGTGTGTGTGTGTGTGTGTGTGTGTGTGTGTGTGTGTGTGTGTGTGTGTGTGCATGTGCCTGTGCCTGTGCCTGTGCCTGTATATTTGTCTGTTTACGTGCATGCGTGCATGCTTGTTCGTATGTGCGGGCGTGAGTGTACGCTTGAATGTCATCACCGAGTGAAGTACCATTAAATATAAAGTACCCCAAAGGCATGCTCCTCGCGTAAACTCTGACAGTCAAGTCCAGCTCCTGGCTTTCTCGTGGCGTAACTGTTATCGGTAACGTGTCACTCTGATTTTAAAACAACTAGTACTTTGTGGGTGTCATTGTGAGAAGAAAGCAACCAGGAGGTGATGCAGAAGTTCTGGGAAGAAGGCTGTGTTCCACATGACGACAAGGATGCCAACAGCATCCAACCCTACAAGATCAAAGACGTTAAAGCGTTCTGCGATAACCAGGCTTTGCAACCCTTATGACTATAACGAATGACCTTTGAAGGGGTGCGTGGTGCCAGGGCACCACACAGTCACTGAACCCGTACACCCGTGGTATGGAACAACTGCCCAGTCGTTTACATAACAGTTTACTCTTAATGATAATACCACCACAAGGAAAACATCACCTGATATACTTCAGCGCCTACGGTCAAACGTTGGCCGATCCTCACGAATACAAGAGCATATCTACCAAGATCTACACTACGTAGAGCGCTTTCTTCCTCGAGTTGATCAGTTCGGCGAGTTTAACGCCCGCGTTGAAGGATTCAGTGTCCTGGCCAGGTGTCAGGGAACATCGGGGTATTGGCCGTTAAACGTAAAACAGGCTGCTTTGCAAACATTTTGGCTAATGCGATTGGCCCATGAGGCGTGACCAACTTCTCAAACGTTGCGCCAAACGAAATCTGCCCATCACAGACGTCTTGTCCCAGCTGCCAGAGAAACACACACACGCACACGCACACGCACACGCACACGCACACGCACACGCACACGCACACGCACACGCACACGCACACGCACACGCACACGCACACGCACACGCACACGCACACGCACACGCACACGCACACGCACACGCACACGCACACGCACACGCACACGCACACGCACACGCACAGGCACAGGCACAGGCACAGACACACACACACACACACACACACACACACACACACACACACACACACACACACACACACACACACATATACCTGGATGTATTCGGGCTCTAAAGCTCTGTCACCTGATTGACTTGAGCCGTAATATTCACGAAGAGCAAGTTGGACGTAACTATACCAGTTTAAGAAATTGACAGCGCAGATGAACCAAGGCGATTTCAAAACATGCAAGTAAATAGCTCTGAGTAACTGTCGTTGTGTTTTCGAAAACAAAATATCGCCGACTGATGCATTAAAAATTAATATATATATATATATATATATATATATATATATATATATATATTGATTTGATGATCAGTCAAGCGTCTATGTACACATATACTGACATAATGATGATATTCTTTGCAGGACGAAAGTCTATGGGTTTTGCCACTGATCCTTACGAAAGGAAACTGTACTTCACGGAACTCTTTGAGAACACTGTTAAAATGGTATCGCTGGCGACAGGCGAGAAGACGACGATCGTGAACAAAACGTATGGTACTCCTTATGATTTGGTTCTGGACCGGAAAGCAAGGTAACACTGAACACCGCTATGTGAATTAACCAAATACAAACCACTTACTACTGGTGTAAGTAACTATAAATAAATCGCATAATTTGTGTTGCTTCATCTATTCATCACGGACGATGTGCTCGCGTTATTATGTTTTTATCTTACATTTGTGGCACAGTAATATGGTATTTAATCGATACAGTATAGTGAAATACAAACACCACGTGAATTATATTTAAAGTTTTTCAAACTATGTCAGTACCTGCCAATGTGCAAAGACAGCTGTAAAATACCACAATGTATTCTTACACATCAGAATGCCAGTTTGCACGACAAAGCGTGCGCACTAATGTGAAATCCCGATGCGTGTTAAATTATGGTGTACACAGTTGTAACTCGGTACATGTCAGTAGGAACAATTGTGAAATATCCGCTTCTCTTAATAAATAAAAAAATCAATAGGATTAGTAAATATGAGATTGTTGTATGGAATATTGATGTAGTTGGTTACACACACAGACAGTATTAAGTGTATTGTGAATTATACACTGTAATTACTAATTATTGTACTATTTAGCATTATAGCTAATTTAATTTATGATAACATTTAATAATTGGGAAATAATTAAGTGTGATTTGAGTATACAAACTCATCAGATAAGTTCTTATGTATACCCCTTTTCATAACATTATATGTTATATATATATATATATATATAAGCAATACTGTTGCTTATAGTAAGTTCTGTATTGTGTGGTTTGTAAAATAAAATATTGATTGATGGATGGATGGATTGATGGATCGATCGAACGATCGATCGATCGATCGATCGATCGATCGACCGACCGACTGATTGTTTGTGCGTGTTTGTTTGTTTGTTTGCTTGCTTGTTTGTTTGTTTGTTTGTGATATGATAGCAATAACGGGTGGACGGATGAATGACTTGATGCTGATATTCCCATACAAACATTAAAATTGACACGCTCGTTTGTAAATTGTTATAATCGTTATACTTTTGTTTGCATTTTTTGGTCAGGATGCTGTTTTATTCAGCGGCCTACGTCTACAAGGTGCATCTGGACGGAAGTGGCCTGATGAAACTGTCACAACTAAAAATATGGGGACTCTTATCAATGTCCATCAACTTTAAGAAACAGAGGATATGTTGGGTTGACTACGGTACGCGTCATGATATATACTGCATCCAACTGGAATAACAACATCACGCTAATTATGTCGCGGTGGGGGTCCCTGTATTTGTAGTCTTTTTCACTTTAGCTGCCCACTTTTCCTTTCGTGTAGCAAATGAGAAGCGATGATCACTATAAAGGCTATCCAATGTAAACATAACACATAATTAAGTCGACAGTGGGCCTGGCGGTAGCGAACGTTGCGACCAACACGTAAATATGTCAACGAGCGTAACGTTACGCCTACTAAATGCTTGGCGTAGCGTAAGGGCAACTATGGAGCAGTCTCTTGAAACGCAACGAGCTTAACTTTACGACATTTTAGGCTTTCGACGAGTTAACGCCAGCTAAGATGTCGCAAGCAGGCTCTATGAAACCAGATGTTTACATGCGCGATAACATTATGCAAGTGAGATAACAATGCGTGTCATTGGTACTGTCACCTTAACACAGATCCTGTCATTAAAAGTAGACCCAGTGATAACTGTCTTTCCTATAAGCCGTGAGCTCCGGCAAAGTGCAAGTTATTCAAATGTGCATGTAAACAGTCAGGCGACACCCATTGTTGTCATGACGTATGGTTGCCCTGGATGCTTCCCGGAATGTGATTTGACATGTACCTGTAGAACAAAATAATAGTAAAAACGAGCAAATATGGGAGAGCAGGTAAATTGTTTGTACTAGTCCCTACGACATACATTTGGAAAACAACTATGCCACCTTTGGTTATATGTTATGTGACATCTGTAGGAACACAATGGATAATCTTGTAATTCCATCAAGAGATTTGAGCAACTCTGACATTGTTAACATTGACCATATACTGGCTCACCCATATAAGTCACGTGTCAGTGATCAACTACATTAAATGCATTGTTCTGTAGATTAACATATATTTATATTTTGAATACAATACAATATTGCAAATAATACTGTTTTGCAAAGGATATATCAACATGAAATTATATAAATATTATCATAAATTAAACCTAACGTAATATGAACAACTTTACATATGTCATCTTGGTTAAGTGTGACTAAAAATATGTTTCAATAATGCAGAGACTAATTTAAGTCCCTACTGATTGATCACGAGGCATATGAAATGAGTTGGATACGATTCCAATATCAAGCAGATTTCAGTTCCCATATATATCTACTGAAGCAAGTACACTTACTAAGTAAAGAATAATGGAAGGTATTGGAGAACAGGGTACATGACCCCGGTATTTCCTGTGGAGACTGAAAACAGAGTAATTGGTTAGCATTATCATTTTGAAATGAAAGCCATTAACAAAATGTACCGTACTCAGTGAACCCACAAAACGAACATTGTATCCGAATTGGCATACCTAAAATAACGAATTGAATAAAAGAATAAACTATTATTTTATATGTTTTTGTAATAATATTAAATTGCTGCAGTAAAAATAATATTGTGTAGTAGTTGTATCATTAGTAATGCTATTGCTATTACAATTATCATTATAATTACCATTATCATAACTTTAATGCAACTGTTTTTGTTACAGGTCCTAAGACTATAAACTGTTCCGACTTCTTCGGCAAAAACGAAAAAGTGTACCAAACAACTGGGAATCCAACACAAATAACAATAGTGAACGATGTTGCATATTATGTTCAATGGGATCCATCAAGGTATGCTTTCGAGAAGTTACTGACTTGATTTTTCATTGCAAAAAATGCCCATGATTCGGTTGGCCCAGATCGCATATAAACATGATCATTTGTTTTGAGTGGCATATGTTTTGACAAAACTTACAATAGGCTTACTAATGTACATTTACTGAAACGTCAGCGAAAATATTTAAGGGAGTTTCACGTGTACGAGTGCCTCGTACAAGTCACTCTTACGAGAACATGCCACACGTAGTCGTGGCTAAACAATCGAGTCGGGAGAGTTGCGTATGTGACGTCATAAGGTGAAGGACATTACAGACGCACACGTGCTTCTTTACGGCAATGGCTGACAGTTGTATAGCAGCAGCAATGAAGAAGAACATGCTATTTTGCTCGTTGTCTTGGCTGTGCTGCAGCAAATTAATGACGAAGAAGAGAAAGAAACGCTGAAGAAACGGAAAAGATGTTGGGTTCGCCTAAGCATTGCGCGGCGCCAGCAGTTCGGCGCATTCCATGACCCCAGAGCATTTGCAAACTTTGTCCGGATGGATGCACAGCAATTTCAATATCTTCTATCAATAAACTTCAGACAGAGCTTAGTCACAGGTTTGTTGTCATATATTGCCTACCTACCAAGGTATGTTATACAGTAATGAAATGCGGTGAGAACTTGAGAATCTTGTCTTGTCGGTATACTGGCCAACACTCCTGTTGGAGTCAAACGATCAGAAATGTGGTCAGAACAAATGTTTTTTTATGTAGGTGGTGTACACATTAATTGTAATTAACATGAAATGTTTGATTTAGCATTGTTAACCATTTAAAATATTTATATGAAATATCAGGTATACCATCAGTCATGTATCAGTAATTTTTCATAACTGGATTATTTATGATCCATAAAAATAAACCCCTACTTGGTATCAACCAACAACAACACAACAACAATATTCACTATTTTACACTGTTGATATTCTGTGAATACATTTGTTTGAAAAATTCAAGTTTTGTCATGGCCTTGTTGTGTCTGACACGCAACAGCTGTTACTATGTGCAAGCATGGGGTGTATAATTAATACTACTGTTAGTGGTGTATGGTCATCTTGGCTTAATTTAAAACTAGGTTGTCTGTTCCTGGATTAGCTAGGGTACATAATTATCATCACTGTGTTTGCTAAATAAGTTGCAATTTGTATCAGTATTGTGAGCAGTATATATTTACGGTTTTGTTTACAATTTAAATATATTTCATGTACACAACAATAACATTGTAAACTGGTTTACATAGGTTTGGCTAAATAAAGTGCAATTTACATGCTAGCAACATTATGATTATAATAGGTGTCGAATACACCTCTCTTTGCTTTACTACAATCCTAATTCAGAGAAAAACAACTAAGCGGATGGTGATAGGATTTGATGGTGAAAAATAATAACCAAGTAATGCAGTGATTGATTTACCACAAATTCTATGGAGAAATGTTAATTTATCATTACTTTTTGCAACAAGAATCCAGGGCACATGAATATTTAAAACCAATCAACCACACAAACATCTGTTCCAGAGTGTGACCCATCCAGAAATAGTGCATGGTATGAACCTAAGTTTGAACGTATATAAATACATGTCTAAAAATGCACTGAAAACTTAGTCCACTCTGGATTGCTTCAATCCTGATAAAATATAGCCAATACAATACTTGTGACTAGTAATGTTAATTCACACATATTTGTTTTACAAATGCAAGTTATTAGTTCATGATATATGTCCTACAGGTAACAGTTACCAATCTCTTGAGTATCAGTACAGGATTGGTCATCCTACCATTGAGAAGAAGATAATCCCATATACATGTTCAGCAATCTATCTTGCACTGAAGGACAGATACATAAAGGTGTAGAGTTGGGCTGTTGATGAAGTCATTAATTCAGTTAATAATAAATAACACATCTTCATGAATCATTTAGTCATAAGGTGTTAAAACATTAATTAAATATATGAAAATGTTAGATAAAGCAAAATGGTCGGTTGCCCAAAATAAAAAATAAATTCCTTTTGTTGTATAGCAATCCAGGGAAGGAAGCTGTGTGATCCTGACAATGTTTTTACAACAAATTATATTTTCTTGCACCTATGAACACAATACCAAACGATTTGGACCACACTTTTAGACAGAGTGAAGTTCAAAACTATAAGGAATCTAAATATAATGAGCAATTGCTTAGTTAAGAGGTACAACTGTGAAATCCCAATTCTGGCTTAAACAATATCATACTACTATAGAAAAAAAGAAACAATGGGTATATTGAAGTAGTAGACAATGTCCCAGCTTCTGAAACAATGTTGTATTATTTTATGTATGTGATATCATCTCATCAACATACATTTCTAATGAGCGGCAACACACAAATAAAGTGTTCACACCAATATCACTCCTTCGGTTGGAACCAGTGATATGTAGTCTTCATGCAAGATATGCATGATTTGTATCATAATCTCGTCTATGCATCATTGTGGCCTTTTTTTCTGAAAAAAGGGCAGACACAATCACTTGTATGTATATTACACATTTGTATTATTAATAACATATACCCCATACATATATGAGGATATTATCAGAGTTATTTCGTAGTTATTATATGCATATGATGTGGTGATTCTGTAACACTTATTATGGTACAATTATGCAAACAGAGACTGAAAAATATCAACAACAAAAACGTCACGGTTAAAAACCGTGTGTCGTATCTGCACTGACTGTGCAGTAAATATCCTTCCAATGACCGTGTCCAGAAATTAGTATTCATAATTTTTTCATATCACATCTATGTACTAAATCAGTCACACCTATTACGTTAAGGTTAAGCAAACCCAATGTTACGGAACTAGAACATGTTTCTTATGAAAACAGGTGGCAAAATCACAAGCTCACAAAAAGGTCATGTTCAAAACCGTGTGTCCTACCTGAATTGACAGCACATTACATTTTTCTCGTGTTATGAGCCACAGACAAAATGTAAAGCTATTCCTTATGAGGTGTAAACAAGGGGTACGGACGACTTTTATCTAGTTTACATTTTAGGTCATGAGTGTATATTTTGTTTTTAATTAGACATTCAAAAATAATTCCCACTGACAGTCACAGACACAGTCACCACTGCAGTGCAGTGCTCGTGGAAGTGTCATTCACTCATTGGTAACGTGTGTTCAGACAAGCACTGTTTTATGGATTAAAACGTTTAAAATAATAATATTGTGGGAAACTAAACAACAGTGAATCGAGTGATCCTAATTTCACGACGTCGCTGTCTCTACTTACTTCTGACAGTGCTCTGACATTGAAGTTTGAACGATCCAACCATCATTCGATGCCGACGGTAACAACGTTGGGGGTCGTTACCTTGGCGTTGCTACAGAATTTCTGAGATACATTTATCCATTTTTGTGAAAATTCCTTCAAGGGGCGTCAATAATGAGAACTTGCAGGCTATTCGTAACCGATGCCTCTGTCTTTGTAACGTGGGTTTGCACCATTCCATAGCGAACTTTTCAACGTAAAGCTCGACAAAAATTTGAAGCGAGAGTTTTGCAAATCAGTATCTGCCATTTTTAAGAAGGTAGAAGTTCAATTCAGTGCTGTCATCTCATTGGTTGTTGACTTCGAGTCACTCGTACGAGTGTCTCGTACGAGTGACACGTACTACATGTCACACGTACGATCTTACGTCCGATTTTGCTCCACACATACGATTGTCATGGTTTCATCCGAGTCACTCGTCCGAGTCTCTCGGGCGCGTGGCAGCACCTTTAGGAACTACTTACAACCGTGGCATTCAAACCCCGCAGTGAAAATAGCAAATATTAATGTTCACATTAAATTACCAATGTCCATGTTGCTATACCATTTTATGGTTCTAACAAAATATTACCAAAAGGTAAAGTCAGGTAAATCGATACGCCTCCATGTACACATACACAAGCATACATTGATCTACACTTATTAACATATTATATATATATATATATATATTATAAATAAATATATATATATATCTATATATTTATATATATATATATATATATATATATATATATATATATATATATATATATATATATATATATATATATATATACATATATATAAAGACGGACGGAAACACATATATGAATGCACATACTGACATATATACATATGTTTATAATATTAGCAGACATAAAAAGCAATAATAAAAGGTCGACAGAAAATATTCATCCAGAAACATATCAATATAATCCGATAGTCACACAGAAAGGAATGCAACAAGGCAAACAATTAGGCAGGGTAGCAATACAAATGCTGCATAATCTCCCAGTCAACAATTCCTCTTTCACAATTTCTCTTTCACGTGTATATGTCTTTTAGAATTTCCTCTCAAGAACTGAAGGAAGGAGGTCTTCGCAAGGATCACAATATTGGCATTTACGGTCACAACCTCTTTAAGGGCATCGCAGTGTGGCTAGGACCCTCCGGCGGGTACAACTGCTACCCACCAGGTAGGGGAGACATTTTCTTGGCTGAGATTTATCATGATTCCTCCCATTCTGTTGAATCTTTGATATCTATAACCGTCTTTAAACTAATATATTGTAACAAACGGATCTAGCCAATGGCTCTTCCAATTATATAAGTTCCTGTATGTAGGTATATATATATATATATATATATATATATATATATATATATATATATATATACTCTAACAGCTACCTGTGTAATTGGAAGTGTCGTTCCCTTAATCTTATAGATAGTATATGACATCACTAAAACAGTTATATACAATACCAACAATTGTTTAAATACACTTATGCGTAGATAATGTGACATTCAAATCACAAATACATTTACATACACACTAATATGAATAGGTATATATATCTTTATATGTATATATATATATATATATATATATATATATAACTATATCTGTGTGTGTGTATGAATGAATGCATGTGTATATGTACTTACATATACGTGTATGCATACAAGTATATGTTTATTTTCTGGGTAGAGAACACAACAGGTGTTCTCTACCCGGAAAGAGTTAAATTCACTAACAGTATGACGTCCGATAAAGATTCATACTACACATCCGTTACGTTTTTATGTAGTTACTCATTTTAATGTATGGCATGTACATACTTTGGGATGCCAGATATACGTGAGGGAAATAAACCAACACAATATCCATAACACTGTAGATTTACTGACATTGCACGTGTGCTAGCTTTCATTACATTTACAATTCAGATGAAATCCGTGTTTGAACTGTGGAGCGTGCTCGAAGCATGTCAATAACTACAGATGCAGTTGCAATGATAATAACCCCATTCTAAAATATGAAAACTAATCCAGCTAATGTATATCTTTGTGCCTCGCTATGCAAAAAAATATGTGTTTATTCAGTGACGAAACTTTGATGCATGTTGTCGGTTTACTAGTTGTCTAATGTTAGTGACTTACGTCATAGCACCTATATACAAAGACGTATGTTTCCATTAACCATAATTATACATAGACAACTGCGACTATCTACACGTGGATGGAGTATATCCATTTTGCACAGTTTGTCGCAGATACTTGGTATGCAGCGTTAGTTCATTGGTTTATGTAGTCAGTTTATTATGTTTCTTAGAATTAACATCCGGGTTTGTGTTATAATAAGACTTCGAACAATCATTACAAACATTGCCTAACATTAAACCGTTCGAAGATAGCAAAGCTCGACCTTCAAATAGTGTTAGTCTGTTAGTAGCAAGTCCTTGCTGAAACACATAAATCAAGTGAGAAAATAAGGCATTGCTTCTGTTACATTAAACTAAGAAAGGCAGATCGTAAATAATATAATATCCGGTTATAAACTGTGTCACATAGTATTGCAGTGATTCCACTCTCAGATATAAAGCCATTTGCACAGCGTAGATAATATTAACGGTTTGTGTTTAGTACGTGTCCTTAAAGGACGTTACATTTCATGTATTTAGGGAAAATGAAAAACAAAACAATTAATGGCAAGGCTAATAATGTTATACTTGCGGATACACATACATTAATTAGTTGAAAATATAGATTCTGATTTAATTATCTATTGGTATCAACATTCACATTTTTGTGATGCCAGATTTATTACAGGCAAACATATCATCGCAGTATCCATAACATTATACACACACACACACACACACACACACACACACACACACACACACACACACACACGCACGCACGCACGCACGCACGCACGCACGCACGCACGCACACACGCACGCACGCACGCACGCACACACACACACACACACACACACATATATTTTACTTATGTTAACTGCTATTACATTTTCAGATCCTTGCAAGTCAAATCCGTGTTTGAACGGTGGCACGTGCACAATGGAAATGAACATCTACCGTTGTTCCTGCAGTGATTATTACTATGGACTCAATTGTGAAAGTAAGTCAAGCTGAACTATTTCTGTTGACCCCGTTGTGCGTAGGCAATGCTAATGGGATGATGTATTGGAACCCGTTTTAATAATCATTATTGGACAACGCTGATGACATTGCACCACAATGACAAGCTCCTATGTCACCCTCATGGTAATTCTAAACTGAACACTTGACACCTGTTATACGATTGTATCAGTAACGTGCATTGACAATGACTGAAAATCACCTCTTTCTTATCAATCGTCTACGTACTCGAACTGTTCACTTTTAAAATTGGAATAGGTGGCGTAGCCAAGCAATATAAAAGCCTTAGAAAACATGACATCAACATGCAAATTAATGCGGCATTCACTACACCACTCATAGGCATAACGAAACTTCCTACCAAGTGTGCCGCCTATTCTCGTACCTTTCGATATATTCGCGTTTTCATTAAAAGTAAATGACTCGGGTAAGCATGTGTACGTAGAGAGTGTGTCTACACATAATTCTTCAGGTCATGTGACTCATGGCGCCATCTAAAAAACAAAACCCGAAAACCTATGTAAAATGAATGTTTTGCGTTTCAGTTTTTGTTGTGAAAAGTTGTGTGCACGTATATAAATACCACATATTGCTAACAACGTAGTTTTAGAGCTTGAAAACGTCTTTGCTTAATATGTTTTATTTCTATTACTGAAAGCATACCTTTCAACTGAGGAACACACATACAAACGCTTACAATTATCTTCACGTGCATGTTCTATAAACATGTTATTGTGTGTTTCGCTAGATTTTGGAGAGCGTGTCGTTTGTCCTGCCGCGCTGATCGTTAGTGAAAAGGACAAGATATTGAAATTACCACTGGTCAAGTCAACGGTACCTCAAACCTACGGTCCTCCGTCTCTCATAGCCGGAAATGGTAAACGTAAGTCACAATTTATTCCGACATCTTGCTTAAAATCGTTTGTTAACCTTAGTGTAAACGGTCTATTTCTCTGTGTGGTTGATGGCACTTGCTAATGTTGACCATGAATCCAGAAAATATACATTTGGAGTCACTGTACTTGAATACTGGGAATTATAATTTGAATTTGTTAAAGAAAATGACATACATGACATGTGTATAAAGTTAATAGTAATAAATGATAACATAAATAAGTTAGCTAAAGATGATTATTAAAATAAATGTTATATTGATAATAAAGTAATGAGTATGATCTTTTATAAAATCAGTTTAAAACATGTATAAGAAATAAATAGGTAAAGGAAATCAATCATTAATAAAACATTAAATACTCTGACAGGTGTTTACACTCCACGCATAGCCCGGAATAGGTGGCTTTTCATGTCTTAGAAGTCAAGAGGCGACATGTTTTCTTTATTTCATTTGGTAGAGAATTTCTTAGTCGTGGAACAGCTACTGAGAACATTCTGTCATCATATCGGCTGCGAGAAGGCGGCACGTACAAGTAATTGTTCGTGGTTGAGCGGAACACCCGAGAAGCTCTTTGTTCGAGTAGGTCAGTGGCGCCAGCCCACGGTTTGCACGAAACGCCATTACCAGGATTAATTACTGAAAGCGTTTTTCACGGGAAGCCAGTACAGCTTCACGAGAACTGGTATGATATGTTCCCATCATCCCGCAGCGCATTATCAAGACAAGCCTCGATGAGATTCCAACTATGGATGAGATGGCTAGAGCAATCGCCGGCCTGAAAGATGGCAAAGCACCTGGAGGAGATGGAATTCCTGCAGAAGTATGGAAGCACGGAGGAGAAAATCTGTTCAGCAGACTGCACCAACTAATCACCAATGCCTGGGAGGTGGGTTCTGTACCACAAGCATGGAAGGATGCAAGCATTGTAACCATCTACAAGAAAGGTGATCGAACAGACTGTGGGAACTATAGAGGAATCTCTCTTCTTTCCATAGCAGGCAAGATCTTCGCGAGGATCCTCCTCAACAGACTATCTACTCACATAACACCAGAGGTAGTTCCGGAGACACAATGTGGCTTCAGAGGTAACCGGAGCACCGTGGATATGATATTTTGTCTCCGACAACTACAAGAAAAGTGCATTGAGCAGGACCGACCACTGTACATGGTATTTGTCGACTTCAGCAAGGCGTTTGATACAGTTGGGAGGACCGGGCTATGGCAGCTACTGAGAAAGTATGGCTGCCCAGAGAAGTTCACAACAATGATCGAGGCACTACATACTGGAATGATGGCAAAAGTTAGTGTTGAAGGAGAAGTCTCGGAATCGTTCAGTGTCACAAATGGGGTCAAGCAAGGTTGTGTACTGGCCCCCACGCTCTTCTCCATCTTCCTATCAGCAATGCTCGACGAGGCTTTCCGAGACATGGGGGATGGCATCTACATACAGTCCAGACAGAACGCTGACCTATTCAACGTCGCACACTTCAGAGCAAAGACCAAGACTACTCGGATACTGATGAGAGAGCTGCTATTCGCAGATGACAGTGCACTGGTTGCACACTCTGCTGAAGAGATGCAGAAAATAGTGGATGCTTTCTCCGATGCGTCAAAGAAGTTCGGCCTGAAGATTAACATCAAGAAGACCGAGGTGCTGTACCAATCCAACTCTACAAGAACCCGAGAGGAGGATATCATGGTTGATGGAAACAAGCTGAACTCTGTTCTAGAATTCACCTACCTCGGAAGCACTATATCAAGTGACGGATGCATTGACGACGAAATACAGAGGAGGATGGCCAAGGCTAGTGCATCTTTCGGCCGACTACGCCAGAGACTCTGGAACAACCACCATGTGTCCATGCGGGTTAAAGGCAAGATATACCGTGCAATTGTGCTGTCCACCCTCCTATACGGAGCTGAGGCCTGGACAGTGTACAGACGACAGGTTAAAAAGCTACATGCCTTCATGATGCGACATCTGCGTTCGATCATGAGGATAACCTGGATGGACAAAGTGACAAACAAGGAAATACTAGAACGAACAGGGCTGCCATCTATGGAAGATCTTCTGATCAGAAAGAATCTCCGGTGGACTGGACACCTCATGAGGATGTCACCAGACAGGCTACCGAAGCAGGTTCTCTACTCTCAACTGTCTTCTGGTCAGAGAAAGAGAGGGCGCCCTCGTCTCCGGTTCAAAGATACCATCAAGAGAAACCTAAAGATGAGAGACATAAAGATCGACTCATGGACATCACTCTCACAGCAGAGAGACAAATGGAGAGCAAGAGTCAAGTGATGGAAGCAGTCTTTGTCGCTTCGCGACCGACAGCACGATGATGATGATGTGGCAGCGTTTTGCACTTTTTGTAGATTAGATCATACTGGAGACAGTTCGCGTAGTCAATTCTCGATATGACAAGATAATATACAAAGCGGACAGCGGTTTTCTGGGTGAGACATGATCGGATCGACGCACTGTTCTTTAGATGGTAGTATGACGTACAGCAGACATGTTTCACATGGCTGACCGTTGAGATTTCTTGGTCAAATATAACGCCGATGTTTCTTCCACTAGGACTTGGCGTTATGGCGCAGTCGCCAATTTTGATCACTGTGATGTTTTGGTTCGACTCGATTATTGCGTGACGACAACACAAGACCGAACGTTTTGTCGTCATTCACCTTTAACTGATTTTCGACCACCCACGCACGAATATCGTTTATGCACTGCTAAATTCAGCGTAGTGACAAGAATCTGTTGATTTCAGTCATCTTAAATTTGAAGTGTATCTGGGTATCGTCAGCGTATAGGAGGAAGCCCCGAAATTGTGTCTCCTGACGACATCACCGATATGAGTTGTGTACGCAGAGAACAACAGAGGTCCCAGTAAAGACCATTGAGGTACGCCACAAGCGACGCCGATATTGCTGGGAGCACCACCCTGTAGATACACACACTGCGACCGATCGGTTAGATATGACCGTGTGCATGTTAGCACGGAGCCAGCCACCCCGTAGTGATGTTCTAGACGGCTGAGGAGTTTTTCGTGATTAACTGTGTCGAGGGCGGTTGACATGCCGAGTAGAACTAGAATTACTCAATACTGCCGGTGAACTGCCCCGAAGTTGTCGTTCTGTACCAGAACAGGCGCAGATTTAAATATTTCAAGGAGATTTGCTTTAGGCTGGGAATGCTTGCAATTAAAAATACATCCAAATTGGCCACCTTTTCTGGCAGCGAACAAGCAGTAAGTGAATGCGGTATCGGAAATGAAATATATCCAGTAGCTGTCATGGTCTTGCACACGTTTTTTTACAAACGTAACTAGGTGTTTTATGTCCGGAGATTATTAAGCCTGGTCATGACTACGACAGCATTGGCGATACCTCAACTTCCACTTCGTGAATAAGTGAGACGTGAAGATGACGCCATCTGTTGCAGTGAACGAAGTGTAGTACGTATCTGGGGTATAGTTTTCGAGAGTCTCAGGAATGTGGTCAACCAGAACTCTCTGCTGATATGGGACAGCCAATTCATTAAGATGCTGGCAATGCGCATGTCCTGGGGATTATAGTATAAATACCAATATTTGTACTGGTTTGCCGCTATTATGTATTTGGGGTGGAAATAAGTCGAATGCCAGACAGTTCATTGCTTCACTGAGCTCTCCAGGGCTGGTAGATTATTCAGCTCCTCCGTTACAGTCATCTGGCGGTATCCGTCACAACTTTCGTGATTACTTACATCTCAAGATAGTGCCCAGTCTACCTCAGCTAGTGCAGTCTTGATTGACACGGGTCCTGCTGTTTTTTTGTTGAAATAAAAATAAACACATATTTGGAAAAAATATATGTCTAATTTATACATGTTTAACATGAGCATTAGTTACACAATGGCACAATTCAGTTAAGATGAACGGACGTATTGCTGATTTTGTGTTGGGAATTATTTTTATGTCGTTGTTTTCTACGGTCATTCGTGACGTGCCTTCAAACCTTTTTAATGTGGTTGAAAACATAGCCATAATGTATGAAGCATAATTGCTATATAAATAGAGGTTGTGTAAATTGATGGATTATCTAAGGGTCGTAGATATATGACAGAAATGTGGCAGATTACCTAAATATGTCGGTGGTTAAGTAACATGAGTATTGTATGTAACAGTAACTAATTTAAATTAAATTGAGTACACTGATTACGTAACATATATGTTAGATATTGATAATTGGTTGATGTGTTTGAAGCTAGGACATGCTCAACTTTCATTTCGGAATGCAATCGTCTCAAGACACAATTTGATTGTGGTTACCCCTTATATCACATTACAGTTTTCATGAGAGTGACCCATATAAGCAGATATAACAAATGCACGCCATTAAAGTGTTGTATTTTAAAATAAACTACGACACGATATAACATGTGCTTGTAGTGGAAAATTGGGGTATCGGAGTTGATGATGTGAATGGCTTGATCTACTGGAATGATTATGGAGACATTAAACAAGCGACACTGAATGGCTCTAACATAAAAGTCATCACTAAAGCAGGTATGTCGAACGTTAAGTAAGTGTACATTACGTGTCATGTATTGACCGAATAATACAATATAAACTGGTCTACTTTCCTCTTTATGCGTTTTATCGTCCTAAGTCTCTTTGTCTCTCACTCGCTCTCGCTCTCGCTCTCGCCCTCGCCCTCGCCCTCGCCCTCGCCCTCGCCCTCGCCCTCGCCCTCGCCCTCGCCCTCGCCCTCGCCCTCGCCCTCGCCCTCGCCCTCGCCCTCGCCCTCGCCCTCGCCCTCGCCCTCGCCCTCGCCCTCGCCCTCGCCCTCGCCCTCGCCCTCGCCCTCGCCCTCGCCCTCGCCCTCGCCCTCGCCCTCGCCCTCGCCCTCGCCCTCGCCCTCGCCCTCGCCCTCGCCCTCGCCCTCGCCCTCGCCCTCGCCCTCTCTCTCTCTCTCTCTCTCTCTCTCGCTCACTCTCTCTCAATCTCTCTCACTCTGTGTGTGTGTGTGTGCGTGTGTGTGTGTGTGTGTGTGTGTGTGTGTGTGTGTGTGTGTGTGTGTGTGTGTGTGTGCGTGTGTGTGCCTGTGCCTGTGCCTGTATATTTGTCTGTTTACGTGCATGCGTGCATGTTTGTTCGTATGTGCGGGCGTGAGTGTACGCTTGAATGTCATCACCGAGTGAAGTACCATTAAATATAAAGTACCCCAAAGGCATGCTCCTCGCGTAACCTCTGACAGTCAAGTCCAGCTCCTGGCTTTCTCGTGGCGTAACTGTTATCGGTAACGTGTCACTCTGATTTTAAAACAACTAGTACTTTGTGGGTGTCATTGTGAGAAGAAAACAACCAGGAGGTGATGCAGAAGTTCTGGGAAGAAGGCTGTGTTCCACATGACGACAAGGATGCCAACAGCATCCAACCCTACAAGGTCAAAGACGTTAAAACGTTCTGCGATAACCAAGCTTTGCAACCCTTATGACTATAACGAATGACCTTTGAAGGGGTGCGTGGTGCCAGGGCACCACACAGTCACCGAACCCGTACACCCCTGGTATGGAACAACTGCCCAGTCGTTTACATAACAGTTTACTCTTAATGATAATACCACCACAAGGAAAACATCACCTGATATACTTCAGCGCCTACGGCCAAACGTTGGCCGATCTTCACGAATACAATAGCATATCTACCAAGATCTACACTACGTTTCTTCCTCGAGTCGATAAGTTCGGCGAGTTTAACGCCCGCGTTGAAGGATTCAGTGTCCTGGCCAGGTGTCAGGGAACATCGGGGTATTGGCCATTAAACGTAAAACAGGCTGCTTTGCAAACATTTTGGCTAATGCGATTGGCCCATGAGGCGTGACTAACTTCTCAAACGTTGCGCCAAACGAAATCTGCCCATCACAGACGTCTTGTCCCAGCTGCCAGAGAAACACACACACACACACACACATATACCTGGATGTATTCGGGCTCTAAAGCTCTGTCACCTGATTGACTTGAGCCGTAATATTCACGAAGAGCAAGTTGGACGTAACTATACCAGTTAAAGAAATTGACAGCACAGATGAACCAAGGCGATTTCAAAACATGCAAGTAAATAGCTCTGAGTAACTGTCGTTGTGTTTTCGAAAACAAAATATCGCCGACTGATGCATTAAAAATTAATATATATATATATATATATATATATATATATATATATATATATATATATATATATATATATATATATATATATATATATATATATATATATATATATATATTGATTTGATGATCAGTCAAGCGTCTATCTACACATATACTGACATAATGATGATATTCTTTGCAGGACGAAAGTCTATGGGTTTTGCCACTGATCCTTACGAAAGGAAACTGTACTTCACGGAACTCTTTGAGAACACTGTTAAAATGGTATCGCTGGCGACAGGCGAGAAGACGACGATCGTGAACAAAACGTATGGTACTCCTTATGATTTGGTTCTGGACCGGAAAGCAAGGTAACACTGAACACCGCTATGTGAATTAACCAAATACAAACCACTTACTACTGGTGTAAGTAACTATACATAAATCGCATAATTTGTGTTGCTTCATCTATTCATCACGGACGATGTGCTCGCGTTATTATGTTTTTATCTTACATTTGTGGCACAGTAATATGGTATTTAATCGATACAGTATAGTGAAATACAAACACCACGTGAATTATATTTAAAGTTTTTCAAACTATGTCAGTACCTGCCAATGTGCAAAGACAGCTGTAAAATACCACAATGTATTCTTACACATCAGAATGCCAGTTTGCACGACAAAGCGTGCGCACTGATGTGAAATCCCGATGCGTGTTAAATTATGGTGTACACAGTTGTAACTCGGTACATGTCAGTAGGAACAATTGTGAAATATCCGCTTCTCTTAATAAATAATAAAATCAATAGGATTAGTAAATATGAGATTGTTGTATGGAATATTGATGTAGTTGGTTACACACACAGACAGTATTAAGTGTATTGTGAATTATACACTGTAATTACTAATTATTGTACTATTTAGCATTATAGCTAATTTAATTTATGATAACATTTAATAATTGGGAAATAATTAAGTGTGATTTGAGTATACAAACTCATCAGATAAGTTCTTTTCGTAACATTATGTACTGTTGCTTATAGTAAGTTCTGTATTGTGTGGTTTGTAAAATAAAATATTGATTGATTGATGGATGGATTGATGGATCGATCGAACGATCGATCGATCGATCGACCGACCGACTGATTGTTTGTGCGTGTTTGTTTGTTTGTTTGCTTGTTTGTTTGTTTGTTTGAGATATGATAGCAATAACGGGTGGACGGATGAATGACGTGATGCTGATATTCCCATACAAACATTAAAATTGACACGCTCGTTTGTAAATTGTTATAATCGTTATACTTTTGTTTGCATTTTTTGGTCAGGATGCTGTTTTATTCAGCGGCCTACGTCTACAAGGTGCATCTGGACGGAAGTGGCCTGATGAAACTGTCACAACTAAAAATACGGGGACTCTTATCAATGTCCATCAACTTTAAGAAACAGAGGATATGTTGGGTTGACTACGGTACGCGTCATGATATATACTGCATCCAACTGGAATAACAACATCACGCTAATTTTTATTTCGCGGTGGGGGTCCCTGTATTTGTAGTCTTTTTCACTTTAGCTGCTCACTTTGCCATTCGTTTAGCAAATGAGAAGCGATGATCACTATAAAGGCTATCCAATGTAAACATAACAAATAATTAAGTCGACAGTGGGCGTGGCGGTAGCGAACGTTGCGACCATCACGTAAATATGTCAACGAGCGTAACGTTACGCCTACTAAATGCTTGGCGTAGCGTAAGGGCAACTATGGAGCAGTCTCTTGAAACGCAACTAGCTTAACTTTACGACGTTTTAGGCTTTCGACGAGTTAACGCCAGCTAAGATGTCGCAAGCAGGCTCTATGAAACCAGATGTTTACATGCGCGATAACATTATGCAAGTGAGATAAAAATGCGTGTCATTGGTACTGTCACCTTAACACAGATCCTGTCATTAAAAGTAGACCCAGTGATAACTGTCTTTCCTATAAGCCGTGAGCTCCGGCAAAGTGCAAGTTATTCAAATGTGCATGTAAACAGTCAGGCGACACCCATTGTTGTCATGACGTATGGTTGCCCTGGATGCTTCCCGGAATGTGATTTGACATGTACCTGTAGAACAAAATAATAGTAAAAACGAGCAAATATGGGAGAGCAGGTAAATTGTTTGTACTAGTCCCTACGACATACATTTGGAAAACAACTATGCCACCTTTGGTTATATGTTATGTGACATCTGTAGGAACACAATGGATAATCTTGTAATTCCATCAAGAGATTTGAGCAACTCTGACATTGTTAACATTGACCATATACTGGCTCACCCATATAAGTCACGTGTCAGTGATCAACTACATTAAATGCATTGTTCTGTAGATTAACATATATTTATATTTTGAATACAATACAATATTGCAAATAATACTGTTTTGCAAAGGATATATCAACATGAAATAATATAAATATTATCATAAATTAAACCTAGCGTAATATGAACAACTTTACATATGTCATCTTGGTTAAGTGTGACTAAAAATATGTTTCAATAATGCAGAGACTAATTTAAGTCCCTACTGATTGATCACGAGGCATATGAAATGAGTTGGATACGATTCCAATATCAAGCAGATTTCAGTTCCCATATATATCTACTGAAGCAAGTACACTTACTAAGTAAAGAATACTGGAAGGTATTGGAGCACAGGGTACATGACCCCGGTATTTCCTGTGGAGACTGAAAACAGAGTAATTGGTTAGCATTATCATTTTGAAATGAAAGCCATTAACAAAATGTACCGTCCTCAGTAAACCCACAAAACGAACATTGTATCCGAATTGGCATACCTAAAATAACGAATTGAATAAACGAATAAACTATTATTTTATATGTTTTTGTAATAATATTAAATTGCTGCAGTAAAAATAATATTGTGTAGTAGTTGTATCATTAGTAATGCTATTGCTATTACAATTATCATTATCATTACCATTACCATTATCATAACTTTAATGCAACTGTTTTTGTTACAGGTCCTAAGACTATAAACTGTTCCGACTTCTTCGGCAAAAACGAAAAAGAGTACCAAACAACTGGGAATCCAACACAAATAACAATAGTGAACGATGTTGCATATTATGTTCAATGGGATCCATCAAGGTAAGCTTTCGAGAAGTTACTGACTTGATTTTTCATTGCAAAAAATGCCCAAGATTCGGTTGGCCCAGATCGCATATAAACATGATCATTTGTTTTGAGTGGCATATGTTTTGACAAAACTTACAATAGGCTTACTAATGTACATTTACTGAAACGTCAGCGAAAATATTTAAGGGAGTTTCACGTGTACGAGTGCCTCGTACAAGTCACTCGTACGAGAACATGCCACACGTAGTCGTGGCTAAACAATCGAGTCGGGAGAGTTGCGTATGTGAAGTCATAAGGTGAAGGTCATTACAGACGCACACGTGCTTCTTTACGGCAATGGCTGACAGTTGTAGCAGCAGCAGTGAAGAAGAACATGCTATTTTGCTCGTTGCCTTGGCTGTGCTGCAGCAAATTAATGACGAAGAAGAGAAAGAAACGCTGAAGAAACGGAAAAGATGTTGGGTTCGCCTAAGCATTGCGCGGCGCCAGCAGTTCGGCGCATTCCATGACCCCAGAGCATTTGCAAACTTTGTCCGGATGGATGCACAGCAATTTCAATATCTTCTATCAATAAACTTCAGACAGAGCTTAGTCACAGGTTTGTTGTCATATATTGCCTACCTACCAAGGTATGTTATACCGTAATGAAATGCGGTGAGAACTTGAGAATCTTGTCTTGTCGGTATACTGGCCAACACTCGTGGTGGAGTCAAACGATCAGAAATGTGGTCAGAACAAATGTTTTTTTTATGTAGGTGGTGTACACATTAATTGTAATTAACATGAAATGTTTGATTTAGCATTGTTAACCATTTAAAATATTTATATGAAATATCAGGTATACCATCAGTCATGTATCAGTAATTTTTCATAACTGGATTATTTATGATCCATAAAAATAAACCCCTACTTGGTATCAACCAACAACAACACAACAACAATATTCACTATTTTACACTGTTGATATTCTGTGAATACATTTGTTTGAAAAATTCAAGTTTTTTCATGGCCTTGTCGTGTCTGACACGCAACAGCTGTTACTATGTGCAAGCATGGGGGTGTATAATTAATACTACTGTTAGTGGTGTATGGTCATCTTGGCTTAATTTAAAACTAGGTTGTCTGTTCCTGGATTAGCTAGGGTACATACTTATCATCACTGTGTTTGCTAAATAAGTTGCAATTTGTATCAGTATTGTGAGCAGTATATATTTACGGTTTTGTTTACAATTTAAATATATTTCATGTACACAACAATAACATTGTAAACTGGTTTACATAGGTTTGGCTAAATGAAGTGCAATTTACATGCTAGCAACATTATGATTATAATAGGTGTCGAATACACCTCTCTTTGCTTTACTATAATCTTAATTCAGAGAAAAACAACTAAGCGGATGGTGATAGGATTTGATGGTGAAAAATAATAACCAAGTAATGCAGTGATTGATTTACCACAAATTCTATGGAGAAATGTTAATTTATCATTACTTTTTGCAACAAGAATCCAGGGCACATGAATATTTAAAACCAATCAACCACACAAACATCTGTTCCAGAGTGTGACCCATCCCGAAATAGTGCATGGTATGAACCTAAGTTTGAACGTATATAAATACATGTCTAAAAATGCACTGAAAACTTAGTCCACTCTGGATTGCTTCAATCCTGATAAAATATAGCCAATAGAATACGTGTGACTAGTAATGTTAATTCACACATATTTGTTTTACAAATGCAAGTTATTAGTTCATGATATATGTCCTACAGGTAACAGTTACCAATCTCTTGAGTATCAGTACAGGATTGGTCATCCTACCATTGAGAAGAAGATAATCCCATATACATGTTCAGCAATCTATCTTGCACTGAAGGACAGATACATAAAGGTGTAGAGTTGGGCTGTTGATGAAGTCATTAATTCAGTTAATAATAAATAACACATCTTCATGAATCATTTAGTCATAAGGTGTTAAAACATTAATTAAATATATGAAAATGTTAGATAAAGCAAAATGGTCGGTTGCCCAAAATAAAAAATAAATTCCTTTTGTTGTATAGCAATCCAGGGAAAGAAGCTGTGTGATCCTGACAATGTTTTTACAACAAATTATATTTTCTTGCACCTATGAACACAATACCAAACGATTTGGACCACACTTTTAGACAGAGTGAAGTTCAAAACTATATGGAATCTAAATATAATGAGCAATTGCTTAGTTAAGAGGTACAACTGTGAAATCCCAATTCTGGCTTAAACAATATCATACTACTATAGAAAAAAAGAAACAATGGGTATATTGAAGTAGTAGACAATGTCCCAGCTTCTGAAGCAATGTTGTATTATTTTATGTATGTGATATCATCTCATCAACATACATTTCTAATGAGCGGCAACACACAAATAAAGTGTTCACACCAATATCACTCCTTCGGTTGGAACCAGTGATATGTAGTCTTCATGCAAGATATCCATGATTTGTATCATAATCTCGTCTATGCATCATTGTGGCCTTTTCTTCTGAAAAAAGGGCAGACACAATCACTTGTATGTATATTACACATTTGTATTATTAATAACATATACCCCATACATATATGAGGATATTATCAGAGTTATTTCGTAGTTATTATATGCATATGATGTGGTGATTCTGTAACACTTATTATGGTACAATTATGCAAACAGAGACTGAAAAATATCAACAACAAAAACATCACGGTTAAAAACCGTGTGTCGTATCTGCACTGACTGTGCAGTAAATATCCTTCCAATGACCGTGTCCAGAAATTAGTATTCATAATTTTTTCATATCACATCTATGTACTAAATCAGTCACACCTATTACGTTAAGGTTAAGCAAACCCAATGTTACGGAACTAGAACATGTTTCTTATGAAAACAGGTGGCAAAATCACAAGCTCACAAAAAGGTCATGTTCAAAACCGTGTGTCCTACCTGAATTGACAGCACATTACATTTTTCTCGTGTTATGAGCCACAGACAAAATGTAAAGCTATTCCTTATGAGGTGTAAACAAGGGGTACGGACGACTTTTATCTAGTTTACATTTTAGGTCATGAGTGTATATTTTGTTTTTAATTAGACATTCAAAAATAATTCCCACTGACAGTCACAGACACAGTCACCACTGCAGTGCAGTGCTCGTGGAAGTGTCATTCACTCATTGGTAACGTGTGTTCAGACAAGCACTGTTTTATGGATTAAAACGTTTAAAATAATAATATTGTGGGAAACTAAACAACAGTGAATCGAGTGATCCTAATTTCACGACGTCGCTGTCTCTACTTACTTCTGACAGTGCTCTGAAATTGAAGTTTGAACGATCCAACCATCATTCGATGCCGACGGTAACAACGTTGGGGGTCGTTACCTTGGCGTTGCTACAGAATTTCTGAGATACATTTATCCATTTTTGTGAAAATTCCTTCAAGGGGCGTCAATAATGAGAACTTGCAGGCTATTCGTAACCGATGCCTCTGTCTTTGTAACGTGGGTTTGCACCATTCCATAGCGAACTTTTCAACGTAAAGCTCGACAAAAATTTGAAGCGAGAGTTTTGCAAATCAGTATCTGCCATTTTTAAGAAGGTAGAAGTTCAATTCAGTGCTGTCATCTCATTGGTTGTTGACTTCGAGTCACTCGTACGAGTGTCTCGTACGAGTGACACGTACTACATGTCACACGTACGATCTTACGTCCGATTTTGCTCCACACATACGATTGTCATGGTTTCATCCGAGTCACTCGTCCGAGTCTCTCGGGCGCGTGGCAGCACCTTTAGGAACTACTTACAACCGTGGCATTCAAACCCCGCAGTGAAAATAGCAAATATTAATGTTCACATTAAATTACCAATGTCCATGTTGCTATACCATTTTATGGTTCTAACAAAATATTACCAAAAGGTAAAGTCAGGTAAATCGATACGCCTCCATGTACACATACACAAGCATACATTGATCTACACTTATTAACATATTATATATATATATATATATTATAAATAAATATATATATATATCTATATATTTTATATATATATATATATATATATATATATATACATATATATAAAGACGGACGGAAACACATATATGAATGCACATACTGACATATATACATATGTTTATAATATTAGCAGACATAAAAAGCAATAATAAAAGGTCGACAGAAAATATTCATGCAGAAACATATCAATATAATCCGATAGTCACACAGAAAGGAATGCAACAAGGCAAACAATTAGGCAGGGTAGCAATACAAATGCTGCATAATCTCCCAGTCAACAATTCCTCTTTCACAATTTCTCTTTCACGTGTATATGTCTTTTAGAATTTCCTCTCAAGAACTGAAGGAAGGAGGTCTTCGCAAGGATCACAATATTGGCATTTACGGTCACAACCTCTTTAAGGGCATCGCAGTGTGGCTAGGACCCTCCGGCGGGTACAACTGCTACCCACCAGGTAGGGGAGACATTTTCTTGGCTGAGATTTATCATGATTCCTCCCATTCTGTTGAATCTTTGATATCTATAACCGTCTTTAAACTAATATATTGTAACAAACGGATCTAGCCAATGGCTCTTCCAATTATATAAGTTTCTGTATGTAGGTATATATATATATATATATATATATATATATATATATATATATACTCTAACAGCTACCTGTGTAATTGGAAGTGTCGTTCCCTTAATCTTATAGATAGTATATGACATCACTAAAACAGTTATATACAATACCAACAATTGTTTAAATACACTTATGCGTAGATAATGTGACATTCAAATCACAAATACATTTACATACACACTAATATGAATAGGTATATATATCTTTATATGTATATATATATATATATATATATATAACTATATCTGTGTGTGTGTATGAATGAATGCATGTGTATATGTACTTACATATACGTGTATGCATACAAGTATATGTTTATTTTCTGGGTAGAGAACACAACAGGTGTTCTCTACCCGGAAAGAGTTAAATTCACTAACAGTATGACGTCCGATAAAGATTCATACTACACATCCGTTACGTTTTTATGTAGTTACTCATTTTAATGTATGGCATGTACATACTTTGGGATGCCAGATATACGTGAGGGAAATAAACCAACACAATATCCATAACACTGTAGATTTACTGACATTGCACGTGTGCTAGCTTTCATTACATTTACAATTCAGATGAAATCCGTGTTTGAACTGTGGAGCGTGCTCGAAGCATGTCAATAACTACAGATGCAGTTGCAATAATAATAACCCCATTCTAAAATATGAAAACTAATCCAGCTAATGTATATCTTTGTGCCTCGCTATGCAAAAAAATATGTGTTTATTCAGTGACGAAACTTTGATGCATGTTGTCGGTTTACTAGTTGTCTAATGTTAGTGACTTACGTCATAGCACCTATATACAAAGACGTATGTTTCCATTAACCATAATTATACATAGACAACTGCGACTATCTACACGTGGATGGAGTATATCCATTTTGCACAGTTTGTCGCAGATACTTGGTATGCAGCGTTAGTTCATTGGTTTATGTAGTCAGTTTATTATGTTTCTTAGAATTAACATCCGGGTTTGTGTTATAATAAGACTTCGAACAATCATTACAAACATTGCCTAACATTAAACCGTTCGAAGATAGCAAAGCTCGACCTTCAAATAGTGTTAGTCTGTTAGTAGCAAGTCCTTGCTGAAACACATAAATCAAGTGAGAAAATAAGGCATTGCTTCTGTTACATTAAACTAAGAAAGGCAGATCGTAAATAATATAATATCCGGTTATAAACTGTGTCACATAGTATTGCAGTGATTCCACTCTCAGATATAAAGCCATTTGCACAGCGTAGATAATATTAACGGTTTGTGTTTAGTACGTGTCCTTAAAGGACGTTACATTTCATGTATTTAGGGAAAATGAAAAACAAAACAATTAATGGCAAGGCTAATAATGTTATACTTGCGGATACACATACATTAATTAGTTGAAAATATAGATTCTGATTTCATTATCTATTGGCATCAACATTCACATTTTTGTGATGCCAGATTTATTACAGGCAAACATATCATCGCAGTATCCATAACATTATACACACACACACACACACACACACACACACACACACACACACACACACACACACACACACACACACACACACACACACACACACACACACACACACACACACACACACACACACACACACACACACACACACACACACACACACACACACACACACGCACGCACGCACGCACGCACACACGCACGCACGCACGCACACACACACACACACACACACATATATTTTACTTATGTTAACTGCTATTACATTTTCAGATCCTTGCAAGTCAAATCCGTGTTTGAACGGTGGCACGTGCACAATGGAAATGAACATCTACCGTTGTTCCTGCAGTGATTATTACTATGGACTCAATTGTGAAAGTAAGTCCAGCTGAACTATTTCTGTTGACCCCGTTGTGCGTAGGCAATGCTACTGGGATGATGTATTGGAACCCGTTTTAATAATCATTATTGGACAACGCTGATGACATTGCACCACAATGACAAGCTCCTATGTCACCCTCATGGTAATTCTAAACTGAACACTTGACACCTGTTATACGATTGTATCAGTAAAGTGCATTGACAATGACTGAAAATCACCTCTTTCTTATCAATCGTCTACGTACTCGAATTGTTCACTTTTAAAATTGGAATAGGTGGCGTAGCCAAGCAATATAAAAGCCTTAGAAAACATGACATCAACATGCAAATTAATGCGGCATTCACTACACCACTCATAGGCATAACGAAACTTCCTACCAAGTGTGCCGCCTATTCTCGTACCTTTCGATATATTCGCGTTTTCATTAAAAGTAAATGACTCGGGTAAGCATGTGTACGTAGAGAGTGTGTCTACACATAATTCTTCAGGTCATGTGACTCATGGCGCCATCTAAAAAACAAAACCCGAAAACCTATGTAAAATGAATGTTTTGCGTTTCAGTTTTTGTTGTGAAAAGTTGTGTGCACGTATATAAATACCACATATTGCTAACAACGTAGTTTTAGAGCTTGAAAACGTCTTTGCTTAATATGTTTTATTTCTATTACTGAAAGCATACCTTTCAACTGAGGAACACACATACAAACGCTTACAATTATCTTCACGTGCATGTTCTATAAACATGTTATTGTGTGTTTCGCTAGATTTTGGAGAGCGTGTCGTTTGTCCTGCCGCGCTGATCGTTAGTGAAAAGGACAAGATATTGAAATTACCACTGGTCAAGTCAACGGTACCTCAAACCTACGGTCCTCCGTCTCTCATAGCCGGAAATGGTAAACGTAAGTCACAATTTATTCCGACATCTTGCTTAAAATCGTTTGTTAACCTTAGTGTAAACGGTCTATTTCTCTGTGTGGTTGATGGCACTTGCTAATGTTGACCATGAATCCAGAAAATATACATTTGGAGTCACTGTACTTGAATACTGGGAATTATAATTTGAATTTGTTAAAGAAAATGACATACATGACATGTGTATAAAGTTAATAGTAATAAATGATAACATAAATAAGTTAGCTAAAGATGATTGTTAAAATAAATGTTATATTGATAATAAAGTAATGAGTATGATCTTTTATAAAATCAGTTTAAAACATGTATAAGAAATAAATAGGTAAAGGAAATCAATCATTAATAAAACATTAAATACTCTGACAGGTGTTTACACTCCACGCATAGCCCGGAATAGGTGGCTTTTCATGTCTTAGAAGTCAAGAGGCGACATGTTTTCTTTATTTCATTTGGTAGAGAATTTCTTAGTCGTGGAACAGCTACTGAGAACAATCTGTCATCATATCGGCTGCGAGAAGGCGGCACGTACAAGTAATTGTTCGTGGTTGAGCGGAACACCCTAGAAGCTCTTTGTTCGAGTAGGTCAGTGGCGCCAGCCCACGGTTTGCACGAAACGCCATTACCAGGATTAATTACTGAAAGCGTTTTTCACGGGAAGCCAGTACAGCTTCACGAGAACTGGTATGATATGTTCCCATCTGTGGCAGCGTTTTGCACTTTTTGTAGATTAGATCATACTGGAGACAGTTCGCGTAGTCAATTCTCGATATGACAAGATAATATACAAAGCGGACAGCGGTTTTCTGGGTGAGACATGATCGGATCGACGCACTGTTCTTTAGATGGTAGTATGACGTACAGCAGACATGTTTCACATGGCTGACCGTTGAGATTTATTGGTCAAATATAACGCCGATGTTTCTTCCAGTAGGACTTGGCGTTATGGCGCAGTCGCCAATTTTGATCACAGTGATGTTTTGGTTCGACTCGATTATTGCGTGACGACAACACAAGACCGAACGTTTTGTCGTCATTTACCTTTAACTGATTTTCGACCACCCACGTACGAATATCGTTTATGCACTGCTAAATTCAGCGTAGTGACAATAATCTGTTGATTTCAGTCATCTTAAATTTGAAGTGTAGCTGGGTATCGTCAGCGTATAGGAGGAAGCCCCGAAATTGTGTCTCCTGACGATATCACCGATATGAGTTGTGTACGCAGAGAACAACAGAGGTCCCAGTAAAGACCATTGAGGTACGCCACAAGCGACGCCGATTTTGCTGGGAGCACCACCCTGTAGATACACACACTGCGACCGATCGGTTAGATATGACCGCGTGCATGCTAGCACGGAGCCAGCCACCCCGTAGTGATGTTCTAGACGGCTGAGGAGTTTTTCGTGATTAACTGTGTCGAGGGCGGTTGACATGCCGAGTAGAACTAGAATTACTCAATACTGCCGGTGAACTGCCCCGAAGTTGTCGTTCTGTTCCACAACAGGCGCAGATTTAAATATTTCAAGGAGATTGTTACCATTCATGATGTCAAGCAGACTGGTTTCAGACTATCTTTCAAGTAGCTTTGATACGTGCTGTACGAGCCCAGCCAGATGGCGCACCATTTGATTTAGGCTGGGAATGCTTGCAATTAAAAATACATCCAAATTGGCCACCTTATCTGTCAGCAAACATGCAGTAAGTGAATGCGGTATCGGAAATGAAATATATCCAGTAGCTGTCATGGTCTTGCACACGTTTTGTTTACAAACGTAACTAGGTGTTTTATGTCCGGAGATTATTAAGCCTGGTCATGACTACGACAGCATTGGCGATACCTCAACTTCCACTTCGTGAATAAGTGAGACGTGAAGATGACGCCATCTGCTGCAGTGAACGAAGTGTAGTACGTATTTGGGGTATAGTGTTCGAGAGTCTCAGGAATGTGGTCAACCAGAACTATCTGCAGATATGGGACAGCCAATTCATTAAGATGCTGGCAATGCGCATGTCCTGGGGATTATAGTATAAATACCAATATTTGTACTGGTTTGCCGCTATTATGTATTTGGGGTGGAAATAAGTCGAATGCCAGACAGTTCATTGCTTCACTGAGCTCTCCAGGGCTGGTAGATTATTCAGCTCCTCCGCTACAGTCATCTGGCGGTATCCGTCACAACTTTCGTGATTACTTACATCTCAAGATAGAGCCCAGTCTAACTCAGCTAGTGCAGTCTTGATTGACACGGGTCCTGCTGTTTTTTTGTTGAAATAAAAATAAACACATATTTGGAAAAAATATATGTCTAATTTATACATGCTTAACATGAGCATTAGTTACACAATGGCACAATTCAGTTAAGATGAACGGACGTATTGCTGATTTTGTGTTGGGAATTATTTTGATGTCGTTGTTTTCTACGGTCATTCGTGACGTGCCTTCAAACCTTTTTAATGTGGTTGAATGAAAATAGTCATAATGTATGAAGCATAATTGCTATATAAATAGAGGTTGTGTAAATTGATGGATTATCTAAGGGTCGTAGATATATGACAGAAATGTGGCAGATTACCTAAATATGTCGGTGGTTAAGTAACATGAGTATTGTATGTAACAGTAACTAATTTAAATTAAATTGAGTACACTGATTACGTAACATATATGTTAGATATTGATAATTGGTTGATGTGTTTGAAGCTAGGACATGCTCAACTTTCATTTCGGAATGCAATCGTCTCAAGACACAATTTGATTGTGGTTACCCCTTATATCACATTACAGTTTTCATGAGAGTGACCCATATAAGCAGATATAACAAATGCACGCCATTAAAGTGTTGTATTTTAAAATAAACTACGACACGATATAACATGTGCTTGTAGTGGAAAATTGGGGTATCGGAGTTGATGATGTGAATGGCTTGATCTACTGGAATGATTATGGAGACATTAAACAAGCGACACTGAATGGCTCTAACATAAAAGTCATCACTAAAGCAGGTATGTCGAACGTTAAGTAAGTGTACATTACGTGTCATGTATTGACCGAATAAAACAATATAAACTGGTCTACTTTCCTCTTTATGCGTTCTATCGTCCTAAGTCTCTTTGTCTCTCACTCGCTCTCGCTCTCGCTCTCGCTCTCGCTCTCGCTCTCGCTCTCCCCCCCCTCCCTCTCGCCCTCGCTCTCTCTCTCTCTTCTCTCTCTCGCGCTCACTCTCTCTCAATCTCTCTCACTCTGTGTGTGTGTGTGTGTATGTGTGTGTGTGTGTGTGTGTGTGTGTGTGTGTGTGTGCGCGCGCGCGCGTGTGTGTGTGTGTGTGTGTGTGTGTGCCTGTGCCTGTGCCTGTATATTTGTCTGTTTACGTGCATGCGTGCATGCTTGTTCGTATGTGCGGGCGTGAGTGTACGCTTGAATGTCATCACCGAGTGAAGTACCATTAAATATAAAGTACCCCAAAGGCATGCTCCTCGCGTAAACTCTGACAGTCAAGTCCAGCTCCTGGCTTTCTCGTGGCGTAACTGTTATCGGTAACGTGTCACTCTGATTTTAAAACAACTAGTACTTTGTGGGTGTCATTGTGAGAAGAAAACAACCAGGAGGTGATGCAGAAGTTCTGGGAAGAAGGCTGTGTTCCACATGACGACAAGGATGCCAACAGCATCCAACCCTACAAGATCAAAGACGTTAAAGCGTTCTGCGATAACCAGGCTTTGCAACCCTTATGACTATAACGAATGACCTTTGAAGGGGTGCGTGGTGCCAGGGCACCACACAGTCACTGAACCCGTACACCCGTGGTATGGAACAACTGCCCAGTCGTTTACATAACAGTTTACTCTTAATGATAATACCACCACAAGGAAAACATCACCTGATATACTTCAGCGCCTACGGCCAAACGTTGGCCGATCCTCACGAATACAAGAGCATATCTACCAAGATCTACACTACGTAGAGCGCTTTCTTCCTCGAGTTGATAAGTTCGGCGAGTTTAACGCCCGCGTTGAAGGATTCAGTGTCCTGGCCAGGTGTCAGGGAACATCGGGGTATTGGCCGTTAAACGTAAAACAGGCTGCTTTGCAAACATTTTGGCTAATGCGATTGGCCCATGAGGCGTGACCAACTTCTCAAACGTTGCGCCAAACGAAATCTGCCCATCACAGACGTCTTGTCCCAGCTGCCAGAGAAACACACACACACACACACACACACACACACACACACACACACACACACACACACACACACACACACACACACACACACACACACAGACACAGACACAGACACAGACACAGACACAGACACAGACACAGACACAGACACAGACACAGACACAGACACAGACACAGACACAGACACAGACACAGACACAGACACAGACACAGACACACACACACACACACACACACACACACACACACACACACACACACACACACACACATATACCTGGATGTATTCGGGCTCTAAAGCTCTGTCACCTGATTGACTTGAGCCGTAATATTCACGAAGAGCAAGTTGGACGTAACTATACCAGTTTAAGAAATTGACAGCGCAGATGAACCAAGGCGATTTCAAAACATGCAAGTAAATAGCTCTGAGTAACTGTCGTTGTGTTTTCGAAAACAAAATATCGCCGACTGATGCATTAAAAATTAATATATATATATATATATATATATATATATATATATATATATATATATATATATATTGATTTGATGATCAGTCAAGCGTCTATGTACACATATACTGACATAATGATGATATTCTTTGCAGGACGAAAGTCTATGGGTTTTGCCACTGATCCTTACGAAAGGAAACTGTACTTCACGGAACTCTTTGAGAACACTGTTAAAATGGTATCGCTGGCGACAGGCGAGAAGACGACGATCGTGAACAAAACGTATGGTACTCCTTATGATTTGGTTCTGGACCGGAAAGCAAGGTAACACTGAACACCGCTATGTGAATTAACCAAATACAAACCACTTACTACTGGTGTAAGTAACTATAAATAAATCGCATAATTTGTGTTGCTTCATCTATTCATCACGGACGATGTGCTCGCGTTATTATGTTTTTATCTTACATTTGTGGCACAGTAATATGGTATTTAATCGATACAGTATAGTGAAATACAAACACCACGTGAATTATATTTAAAGTTTTTCAAACTATGTCAGTACCTGCCAATGTGCAAAGACAGCTGTAAAATACCACAATGTATTCTTACACATCAGAATGCCAGTTTGCACGACAAAGCGTGCGCACTAATGTGAAATCCCGATGCGTGTTAAATTATGGTGTACACAGTTGTAACTCGGTACATGTCAGTAGGAACAATTGTGAAATATCCGCTTCTCTTAATAAATAAAAAAATCAATAGGATTAGTAAATATGAGATTGTTGTATGGAATATTGATGTAGTTGGTTACACACACAGACAGTATTAAGTGTATTGTGAATTATACACTGTAATTACTAATTATTGTACTATTTAGCATTATAGCTAATTTAATTTATGATAACATTTAATAATTGGGAAATAATTAAGTGTGATTTGAGTATACAAACTCATCAGATAAGTTCTTATGTATACCCCTTTTCATAACATTATATGTTATATATATATATATATAAGCAATACTGTTGCTTATAGTAAGTTCTGTATTGTGTGGTTTGTAAAATAAAATATTGATTGATTGATGGATGGATGGATGGATTGATGGATCGATCGAACGATCGATCGATCGATCGATCGATCGATCGACCGACCGACTGATTGTTTGTGCGTGTTTGTTTGTTTGTTTGCTTGTTTGTTTGTTTGTTTGAGATATGATAGCAATAACGGGTGGACGGATGAATGACTTGATGCTGATATTCCCATACAAACATTAAAATTGACACGCTCGTTTGTAAATTGTTATAATCGTTATACTTGTGTTTGCATTTTTTGGTCAGGATGCTGTTTTATTCAGCGGCCTACGTCTACAAGGTGCATCTGGACGGAAGTGGCCTTATGAAACTGTCACAACTAAACATATGGGGACTCTTATCAATGTCCATCAACTTTAAGAAACAGAGGATATGTTGGGTTGACTACGGTACGCGTCATGATATATACTGCATCCAACTGGAATAACAACATCACGCTAATTATGTCGCGGTGGGGGTCCCTGTATTTGTAGTCTTTTTCACTTTAGCTGCCCACTTTTCCTTTCGTGTAGCAAATGAGAAGCGATGATCACTATAAAGGCTATCCAATGTAAACATAACACATAATTAAGTCGACAGTGGGCCTGGCGGTAGCGAACGTTGCGACCAACACGTAAATATGTCAACGAGCGTAACGTTACGCCTACTAAATGCTTGGCGTAGCGTAAGGGCAACTATGGAGCAGTCTCTTGAAACGCAACGAGCTTAACTTTACGACATTTTAGGCTTTCGACGAGTTAACGCCAGCTAAGATGTCGCAAGCAGGCTCTATGAAACCAGATGTTTACATGCGCGATAACATTATGCAAGTGAGATAACAATGCGTGTCATTGGTACTGTCACCTTAACACAGATCCTGTCATTAAAAGTAGACCCAGTGATAACTGTCTTTCCTATAAGCCGTGAGCTCCGTCAAAGTGCAAGTTATTCAAATGTGCATGTAAACAGTCAGGCGACACCCATTGTTGTCATGACGTATGGTTGCCCTGGATGCTTCCCGGAATGTGATTTGACATGTACCTGTAGAACAAAATAATAGTAAAAACGAGCAAATATGGGAGAGCAGGTAAATTGTTTGTACTAGTCCCTACGACATACATTTGGAAAACAACTATGCCACCTTTGGTTATATGTTATGTGACATCTGTAGGAACACAATGGATAATCTTGTAATTCCATCAAGAGATTTGAGCAACTCTGACATTGTTAACATTGACCATATACTGGCTCACCCATATAAGTCACGTGTCAGTGATCAACTACATTAAATGCATTGTTCTGTAGATTAACATATATTTATATTTTGAATACAATACAATATTGCAAATAATACTGTTTTGCAAAGGATATATCAACATGAAATTATATAAATATTATCATAAATTAAACCTAACGTAATATGAACAACTTTACATATGTCATCTTGGTTAAGTGTGACTAATAATATGTTTCAATAATGCAGAGACTAATTTAAGTCCCTACTGATTGATCACGAGGCATATGAAATGAGTTGGATACGATTCCAATATCAAGCAGATTTCAGTTCCCATATATATCTACTGAAGCAAGTACACTTACTAAGTAAAGAATAATGGAAGGTATTGGAGAACAGGGTACATGACCCCGGTATTTCCTGTGGAGACTGAAAACAGAGTAATTGGTTAGCATTATCATTTTGAAATGAAAGCCATTAACAAAATGTACCGTACTCAGTGAACCCACAAAACGAACATTGTATCCGAATTGGCATACCTAAAATAACGAATTGAATAAACGAATAAACTATTATTTTATATGTTTTTGTAATAATATTAAATTGCTGCAGTAAAAATAATATTGTGTAGTAGTTGTATCATTAGTAATGCTATTGCTATTACAATTATCATTATAATTACCATTATCATAACTTTAATGCAACTGTTTTTGTTACAGGTCCTAAGACTATAAACTGTTCCGACTTCTTCGGCAAAAACGAAAAAGTGTACCAAACAACTGGGAATCCAACACAAATAACAATAGTGAACGATGTTGCATATTATGTTCAATGGGATCCATCAAGGTATGCTTTCGAGAAGTTACTGACTTGATTTTTCATTGCAAAAAATGCCCATGATTCGGCTGGCCCAGATCGCATATAAACATGATCATTTGTTTTGAGTGGCATATGTTTTGACAAAACTTACAATAGGCTTACTAATGTACATTTACTGAAACGTCAGCGAAAATATTTAAGGGAGTTTCACGTGTACGAGTGCCTCGTACGAGTCACTCGTACGAGAACATGCCACACGTAGTCGTGGCTAAACAATCGAGTCGGGAGAGTTGCGTATGTGACGTCATAAGGTGAAGGACATTACAGACGCACACGTGCTTCTTTACGGCAATGGCTGACAGTTGTATAGCAGCAGCAATGAAGAAGAACATGCTATTTTGCTCGTTGCCTTGGCTGTGCTGCAGCAAATTAATGACGAAGAAGAGAAAGAAACGCTGAAGAAACGGAAAAGATGTTGGGTTCGCCTAAGCATTGCGCGGCGCCAGCAGTTCGGCGCATTCCATGACCCCAGAGCATTTGCAAACTTTGTCCGGATGGATGCACAGCAATTTCAATATCTTCTATCAATAAACTTCAGACAGAGCTTAGTCACAGGTTTGTTGTCATATATTGCCTACCTACCAAGGTATGTTATACAGTAATGAAATGCGGTGAGAACTTGAGAATCTTGTCTTGTCGGTATACTGGCCAACACTCGTGGTGGAGTCAAACGATCAGAAATGTGGTCAGAACAAATGTTTTTTTTATGTAGGTGGTGTACACATTAATTGTAATTAACATGAAATGTTTGATTTAGCATTGTTAACCATTTAAAATATTTATATGAAATATCAGGTATACCATCAGTCATGTATCAGTAATTTTTCATAACTGGATTATTTATGATCCATAAAAATAAACCCCTACTTGGTATCAACCAACAACAACACAACAACAATATTCACTATTTTACACTGTTGATATTCTGTGAATACATTTGTTTGAAAAATTCAAGTTTTTTCATGGCCTTGTCGTGTCTGACACGCAACAGCTGTTACTATGTGCAAGCATGGGGGTGTATAATTAATACTACTGTTAGTGGTGTATGGTCATCTTGGCTTAATTTAAAACTAGGTTGTCTGTTCCTGGATTAGCTAGGGTACATACTTATCATCACTGTGTTTGCTAAATAAGTTGCAATTTGTATCAGTATTGTGAGCAGTATATATTTACGGTTTTGTTTACAATTTAAATATATTTCATGTACACAACAATAACATTGTAAACTGGTTTACATAGGTTTGGCTAAATGAAGTGCAATTTACATGCTAGCAACATTATGATTATAATAGGTGTCGAATACACCTCTCTTTGCTTTACTATAATCTTAATTCAGAGAAAAACAACTAAGCGGATGGTGATAGGATTTGATGGTGAAAAATAATAACCAAGTAATGCAGTGATTGATTTACCACAAATTCTATGGAGAAATGTTAATTTATCATTACTTTTTGCAACAAGAATCCAGGGCACATGAATATTTAAAACCAATCAACCACACAAACATCTGTTCCAGAGTGTGACCCATCCCGAAATAGTGCATGGTATGAACCTAAGTTTGAACGTATATAAATACATGTCTAAAAATGCACTGAAAACTTAGTCCACTCTGGATTGCTTCAATCCTGATAAAATATAGCCAATAGAATACGTGTGACTAGTAATGTTAATTCACACATATTTGTTTTACAAATGCAAGTTATTAGTTCATGATATATGTCCTACAGGTAACAGTTACCAATCTCTTGAGTATCAGTACAGGATTGGTCATCCTACCATTGAGAAGAAGATAATCCCATATACATGTTCAGCAATCTATCTTGCACTGAAGGACAGATACATAAAGGTGTAGAGTTGGGCTGTTGATGAAGTCATTAATTCAGTTAATAATAAATAACACATCTTCATGAATCATTTAGTCATAAGGTGTTAAAACATTAATTAAATATATGAAAATGTTAGATAAAGCAAAATGGTCGGTTGCCCAAAATAAAAAATAAATTCCTTTTGTTGTATAGCAATCCAGGGAAAGAAGCTGTGTGATCCTGACAATGTTTTTACAACAAATTATATTTTCTTGCACCTATGAACACAATACCAAACGATTTGAACCACACTTTTAGACAGAGTGAAGTTCAAAACTATATGGAATCTAAATATAATGAGCAATTGCTTAGTTAAGAGGTACAACTGTGAAATCCCAATTCTGGCTTAAACAATATCATACTACTATAGAAAAAAAGAAACAATGGGTATATTGAAGTAGTAGACAATGTCCCAGCTTCTGAAGCAATATTGTATTATTTTATGTATGTGATATCATCTCATCAACATACATTTCTAATGAGCGGCAACACACAAATAAAGTGTTCACACCAATATCACTCCTTCGGTTGGAACCAGTGATATGTAGTCTTCATGCAAGATATCCATGATTTGTATCATAATCTCGTCTATGCATCATTGTGGCCTTTTTTTCTGAAAAAAGGGCAGACACAATCACTTGTATGTATATTACACATTTGTATTATTAATAACATATACCCCATACATATATGAGGATATTATCAGAGTTATTTCGTAGTTATTATATGCATATGATGTGGTGATTCTGTAACACTTATTATGGTACAATTATGCAAACAGAGACTGAAAAATATCAACAACAAAAACGTCACGGTTAAAAACCGTGTGTCGTATCTGCACTGACTGTGCAGTAAATATCCTTCCAATGACCGTGTCCAGAAATTAGTATTCATAATTTTTTCATATCACATCTATGTACTAAATCAGTCACACCTATTACGTTAAGGTTAAGCAAACCCAATGTTACGGAACTAGAACATGTTTCTTATGAAAACAGGTGGCAAAATCACAAGCTCACAAAAAGGTCATGTTCAAAACCGTGTGTCCTACCTGAATTGACAGCACATTACATTTTTCTCGTGTTATGAGCCACAGACAAAATGTAAAGCTATTCCTTATGAGGTGTAAACAAGGGGTACGGACGACTTTTATCTAGTTTACATTTTAGGTCATGAGTGTATATTTTGTTTTTAATTAGACATTCAAAAATAATTCCCACTGACAGTCACAGACACAGTCACCACTGCAGTGCAGTGCTCGTGGAAGTGTCATTCACTCATTGGTAACGTGTGTTCAGACAAGCACTGTTTTATGGATTAAAACGTTTAAAATAATAATATTGTGGGAAACTAAACAACAGTGAATCGAGTGATCCTAATTTCACGACGTCGCTGTCTCTACTTACTTCTGACAGTGCTCTGAAATTGAAGTTTGAACGATCCAACCATCATTCGATGCCGACGGTAACAACGTTGGGGGTCGTTACCTTGGCGTTGCTACAGAATTTCTGAGATACATTTATCCATTTTTGTGAAAATTCCTTCAAGGGGCGTCAATAATGAGAACTTGCAGGCTATTCGTAACCGATGCCTCTGTCTTTGTAACGTGGGTTTGCACCATTCCATAGCGAACTTTTCAACGTAAAGCTCGACAAAAATTTGAAGCGAGAGTTTTGCAAATCAGTATCTGCCATTTTTAAGAAGGTAGAAGTTCAATTCAGTGCTGTCATCTCATTGGTTGTTGACTTCGAGTCACTCGTACGAGTGTCTCGTACGAGTGACACGTACTACATGTCACACGTACGATCTTACGTCCGATTTTGCTCCACACATACGATTGTCATGGTTTCATCCGAGTCACTCGTCCGAGTCTCTCGGGCGCGTGGCAGCACCTTTAGGAACTACTTACAACCGTGGCATTCAAACCCCGCAGTGAAAATAGCAAATATTAATGTTCACATTAAATTACCAATGTCCATGTTGCTATACCATTTTATGGTTCTAACAAAATATTACCAAAAGGTAAAGTCAGGTAAATCGATACGCCTCCATGTACACATACACAAGCATACATTGATCTACACTTATTAACATATTATATATATATATATATATATATATATATTATAAATAAATATATATATATATCTATATATTTTATATATATATATATATATATATATATATATATATATACATATATATAAAGACGGACGGAAACACATATATGAATGCACATACTGACATATATACATATGTTTATAATATTAGCAGACATAAAAAGCAATAATAAAAGGTCGACAGAAAATATTCATCCAGAAACATATCAATATAATCCGATAGTCACACAGAAAGGAATGCAACAAGGCAAACAATTAGGCAGGGTAGCAATACAAATGCTGCATAATCTCCCAGTCAACAATTCCTCTTTCACAATTTCTCTTTCACGTGTATATGTCTTTTAGAATTTCCTCTCAAGAACTGAAGGAAGGAGGTCTTCGCAAGGATCACAATATTGGCATTTACGGTCACAACCTCTTTAAGGGCATCGCAGTGTGGCTAGGACCCTCCGGCGGGTACAACTGCTACCCACCAGGTAGGGGAGACATTTTCTTGGCTGAGATTTATCATGATTCCTCCCATTCTGTTGAATCTTTGATATCTATAACCGTCTTTAAACTAATATATTGTAACAAACGGATCTAGCCAATGGCTCTTCCAATTATATAAGTTCCTGTATGTAGGTATATATATATATATATATATATATATATATATATATATATATATATATATATATACTCTAACAGCTACCTGTGTAATTGGAAGTGTCGTTCCCTTAATCTTATAGATAGTATATGACATCACTAAAACAGTTATATACAATACCAACAATTGTTTAAATACACTTATGCGTAGATAATGTGACATTCAAATCACAAATACATTTACATACACACTAATATGAATAGGTATATATATCTTTATATGTATATATATATATATATATATATAACTATATATGTGTGTGTGTATGAATGAATGCATGTGTATATGTACTTACATATACGTGTATGCATACAAGTATATGTTTATTTTCTGGGTAGAGAACACAACAGGTGTTCTCTACCCGGAAAGAGTTAAATTCACTAACAGTATGACGTCCGATAAAGATTCATACTACACATCCGTTACGTTTTTATGTAGTTACTCATTTTAATGTATGGCATGTACATACTTTGGGATGCCAGATATACGTGAGGGAAATAAACCAACACAATATCCATAACACTGTAGATTTACTGACATTGCACGTGTGCTAGCTTTCATTACATTTACAATTCAGATGAAATCCGTGTTTGAACTGTGGAGCGTGCTCGAAGCATGTCAATAACTACAGATGCAGTTGCAATGATAATAACCCCATTCTAAAATATGAAAACTAATCCAGCTAATGTATATCTTTGTGCCTCGCTATGCAAAAAAATATGTGTTTATTCAGTGACGAAACTTTGATGCATGTTGTCGGTTTACTAGTTGTCTAATGTTAGTGACTTACGTCATAGCACCTATATACAAAGACGTATGTTTCCATTAACCATAATTATACATAGACAACTGCGACTATCTACACGTGGATGGAGTATATCCATTTTGCACAGTTTGTCGCAGATACTTGGTATGCAGCGTTAGTTCATTGGTTTATGTAGTCAGTTTATTATGTTTCTTAGAATTAACATCCGGGTTTGTGTTATAATAAGACTTCGAACAATCATTACAAACATTGCCTAACATTAAACCGTTCGAAGATAGCAAAGCTCGACCTTCAAATAGTGTTAGTCTGTTAGTAGCAAGTCCTTGCTGAAACACATAAATCAAGTGAGAAAATAAGGCATTGCTTCTGTTACATTAAACTAAGAAAGGCAGATCGTAAATAATATAATATCCGGTTATAAACTGTGTCACATAGTATTGCAGTGATTCCACTCTCAGATATAAAGCCATTTGCACAGCGTAGATAATATTAACGGTTTGTGTTTAGTACGTGTCCTTAAAGGACGTTACATTTCATGTATTTAGGGAAAATGAAAAACAAAACAATTAATGGCAAGGCTAATAATGTTATACTTGCGGATACACATACATTAATTAGTTGAAAATATAGATTCTGATTTCATTATCTATTGGCATCAACATTCACATTTTTGTGATGCCAGATTTATTACAGGCAAACATATCATCGCAGTATCCATAACATTATACACACACACACACACACACACACACACACACACACACACACACACACACACACACACACACACACACACGCACGCACGCACGCACGCACGCACGCACGCACGCACGCACGCACACACACACACACACACACACACACACACACACACACATATATTTTACTTATGTTAACTGCTATTACATTTTCAGATCCTTGCAAGTCAAATCCGTGTTTGAACGGTGGCACGTGCACAATGGAAATGAACATCTACCGTTGTTCCTGCAGTGATTATTACTATGGACTCAATTGTGAAAGTAAGTCCAGCTGAACTATTTCTGTTGACCCCGTTGTGCGTAGGCAATGCTAATGGGATGATGTATTGGAACCCGTTTTAATAATCATTATTGGACAACGCTGATGACATTGCACCACAATGACAAGCTCCTATGTCACCCTCATGGTAATTCTAAACTGAACACTTGACACCTGTTATACGATTGTATCAGTAAAGTGCATTGACAATGACTGAAAATCACCTCTTTCTTATCAATCGTCTACGTACTCGAACTGTTCACTTTTATAATTGGAATAAGTGGCGTAGCCAAGCAATATAAAAGCCTTAGAAAACATGACATCAACATGCAAATTAATGCGGCATTCACTACACCACTCATAGGCATAACGAAACTTCCTACCAAGTGTGCCGCCTATTCTCGTACCTTTCGATATATTCGCGTTTTCATTAAAAGTAAATGACTCGGGTAAGCATGTGTACGTAGAGAGTGTGTCTACACATAATTCTTCAGGTCATGTGACTCATGGCGCCATCTAAAAAACAAAACCCGAAAACCTATGTAAAATGAATGTTTTGCGTTTCAGTTTTTGTTGTGAAAAGTTGTGTGCACGTATATAAATACCACATATTGCTAACAACGTAGTTTTAGAGCTTGAAAACGTCTTTGCTTAATATGTTTTATTTCTATTACTGAAAGCATACCTTTCAACTGAGGAACACACATACAAACGCTTACAATTATCTTCACGTGCATGTTCTATAAACATGTTATTGTGTGTTTCGCTAGATTTTGGAGAGCGTGTCGTTTGTCCTGCCGCGCTGATCGTTAGTGAAAAGGACAAGATATTGAAATTACCACTGGTCAAGTCAACGGTACCTCAAACCTACGGTCCTCCGTCTCTCATAGCCGGAAATGGTAAACGTAAGTCACAATTTATTCCGACATCTTGCTTAAAATCGTTTGTTAACCTTAGTGTAAACGGTCTATTTCTCTGTGTGGTTGATGGCACTTGCTAATGTTGACCATGAATCCAGAAAATATACATTTGGAGTCACTGTACTTGAATACTGGGAATTATAATTTGAATTTGTTAAAGAAAATGACATACATGACATGTGTATAAAGTTAATAGTAATAAATGATAACATAAATAAGTTAGCTAAAGATGATTGTTAAAATAAATGTTATATTGATAATAAAGTAATGAGTATGATCTTTTATAAAATCAGTTTAAAACATGTATAAGAAATAAATAGGTAAAGGAAATCAATCATTAATAAAACATTAAATACTCTGACAGGTGTTTACACTCCACGCATAGCCCGGAATAGGTGGCTTTTCATGTCTTAGAAGTCAAGAGGCGACATGTTTTCTTTATTTCATTTGGTAGAGAATTTCTTAGTCGTGGAACAGCTACTGAGAACAATCTGTCATCATATCGGCTGCGAGAAGGCGGCACGTACAAGTAATTGTTCGTGGTTGAGCGGAACACCCTAGAAGCTCTTTGTTCGAGTAGGTCAGTGGCGCCAGCCCACGGTTTGCACGAAACGCCATTACCAGGATTAATTACTGAAAGCGTTTTTCACGGGAAGCCAGTACAGCTTCACGAGAACTGGTATGATATGTTCCCATCTGTGGCAGCGTTTTGCACTTTTTGTAGATTAGATCATACTGGAGACAGTTCGCGTAGTCAATTCTCGATATGACAAGATAATATACAAAGCGGACAGCGGTTTTCTGGGTGAGACATGATCGGATCGACGCACTGTTCTTTAGATGGTAGTATGACGTACAGCAGACATGTTTCACATGGCTGACCGTTGAGATTTATTGGTCAAATATAACGCCGATGTTTCTTCCAGTAGGACTTGGCGTTATGGCGCAGTCGCCAATTTTGATCACAGTGATGTTTTGGTTCGACTCGATTATTGCGTGACGACAACACAAGACCGAACGTTTTGTCGTCATTCACCTTTAACTGATTTTCGACCACCCACGCACGAATATCGTTTATGCACTGCTAAATTCAGCGTAGTGACAAGAATCTGTTGATTTCAGTCATCTTAAATTTGAAGTGTATCTGGGTATCGTCAGCGTATAGGAGGAAGCCCCGAAATTGTGTCTCCTGACGACATCACCGATATGAGTTGTGTACGCAGAGAACAACAGAGGTCCCAGTAAAGACCATTGAGGTACGCCACAAGCGACGCCGATATTGCTGGGAGCACCACCCTGTAGATACACACACTGCGACCGATCGGTTAGATATGCCCGTGTGCATGTTAGCACGGAGCCAGCCACCCCGTAGTGATGTTCTAGACGGCTGAGGAGTTTTTCGTGATTAACTGTGTCGAGGGCGGTTGACATGCCGAGTAGAACTAGAATTACTCAATACTGCCGGTGAACTGCCCCGAAGTTGTCGTTCTGTACCAGAACAGGCGCAGATTTAAATATTTCAAGGAGATTTGCTTTAGGCTGGGAATGCTTGCAATTAAAAATACATCCAAATTGGCCACCTTTTCTGGCAGCGAACAAGCAGTAAGTGAATGCGGTATCGGAAATGAAATATATCCAGTAGCTGTCATGGTCTTGCACACGTTTTTTTACAAACGTAACTAGGTGTTTTATGTCCGGAGATTATTAAGCCTGGTCATGACTACGACAGCATTGGCGATACCTCAACTTCCACTTCGTGAATAAGTGAGACGTGAAGATGACGCCATCTGTTGCAGTGAACGAAGTGTAGTACGTATCTGGGGTATAGTTTTCGAGAGTCTCAGGAATGTGGTCAACCAGAACTCTCTGCTGATATGGGACAGCCAATTCATTAAGATGCTGGCAATGCGCATGTCCTGGGGATTATAGTATAAATACCAATATTTGTACTGGTTTGCCGCTATTATGTATTTGGGGTGGAAATAAGTCGAATGCCAGACAGTTCATTGCTTCACTGAGCTCTCCAGGGCTGGTAGATTATTCAGCTCCTCCGTTACAGTCATCTGGCGGTATCCGTCACAACTTTCGTGATTACTTACATCTCAAGATAGTGCCCAGTCTACCTCAGCTAGTGCAGTCTTGATTGACACGGGTCCTGCTGTTTTTTGTTGAAATAAAAATAAACACATATTTGGAAAAAATATATGTCTAATTTATACATGTTTAACATGAGCATTAGTTACACAATGGCACAATTCAGTTAAGATGAACGGACGTATTGCTGATTTTGTGTTGGGAATTATTTTTATGTCGTTGTTTTCTACGGTCATTCGTGACGTGCCTTCAAACCTTTTTAATGTGGTTGAAAACATAGCCATAATGTATGAAGCATAATTGCTATATAAATAGAGGTTGTGTAAATTGATGGATTATCTAAGGGTCGTAGATATATGACAGAAATGTGGCAGATTACCTAAATATGTCGGTGGTTAAGTAACATGAGTATTGTATGTAACAGTAACTAATTTAAATTAAATTGAGTACACTGATTACGTAACATATATGTTAGATATTGATAATTGGTTGATGTGTTTGAAGCTAGGACATGCTCAACTTTCATTTCGGAATGCAATCGTCTCAAGACACAATTTGATTGTGGTTACCCCTTATATCACATTACAGTTTTCATGAGAGTGACCCATATAAGCAGATATAACAAATGCACGCCATTAAAGTGTTGTATTTTAAAATAAACTACGACACGATATAACATGTGCTTGTAGTGGAAAATTGGGGTATCGGAGTTGATGATGTGAATGGCTTGATCTACTGGAATGATTATGGAGACATTAAACAAGCGACACTGAATGGCTCTAACATAAAAGTCATCACTAAAGCAGGTATGTCGAACGTTAAGTAAGTGTACATTACGTGTCATGTATTGACCGAATAATACAATATAAACTGGTCTACTTTCCTCTTTATGCGTTTTATCGTCCTAAGTCTCTTTGTCTCTCACTCGCTCTCGCTCTCGCTCTCGCCCTCGCCCTCGCCCTCGCCCTCGCCCTCGCCCTCGCCCTCGCCCTCGCCCTCGCCCTCGCCCTCGCCCTCGCCCTCGCCCTCGCCCTCGCCCTCGCCCTCGCCCTCGCCCTCGCCCTCGCCCTCGCCCTCGCCCTCGCCCTCGCCCTCGCCCTCACCCTCGCCCTCGCCCTCTCTCTCTCTCTCTCTCTCGCTCACTCTCTCTCAATCTCTCTCACTCTGTGTGTGTGTGTGTGCGTGTGTGTGTGTGTGTGTGTGTGTGTGTGTGTGTGTGTGTGTGTGTGTGTGCGTGTGTGTGCCTGTGCCTGTGCCTGTATATTTGTCTGTTTACGTGCATGCGTGCATGTTTGTTCGTATGTGCGGGCGTGAGTGTACGCTTGAATGTCATCACCGAGTGAAGTACCATTAAATATAAAGTACCCCAAAGGCATGCTCCTCGCGTAACCTCTGACAGTCAAGTCCAGCTCCTGGCTTTCTCGTGGCGTAACTGTTATCGGTAACGTGTCACTCTGATTTTAAAACAACTAGTACTTTGTGGGTGTCATTGTGAGAAGAAAACAACCAGGAGGTGATGCAGAAGTTCTGGGAAGAAGGCTGTGTTCCACATGACGACAAGGATGCCAACAGCATCCAACCCTACAAGGTCAAAGACGTTAAAACGTTCTGCGATAACCAAGCTTTGCAACCCTTATGACTATAACGAATGACCTTTGAAGGGGTGCGTGGTGCCAGGGCACCACACAGTCACCGAACCCGTACACCCCTGGTATGGAACAACTGCCCAGTCGTTTACATAACAGTTTACTCTTAATGATAATACCACCACAAGGAAAACATCACCTGATATACTTCAGCGCCTACGGCCAAACGTTGGCCGATCTTCACGAATACAATAGCATATCTACCAAGATCTACACTACGTTTCTTCCTCGAGTCGATAAGTTCGGCGAGTTTAACGCCCGCGTTGAAGGATTCAATGTCCTGGCCAGGTGTCAGGGAACATCGGGGTATTGGCCATTAAACGTAAAACAGGCTGCTTTGCAAACATTTTGGCTAATGCGATTGGCCCATGAGGCGTGACTAACTTCTCAAACGTTGCGCCAAACGAAATCTGCCCATCACAGACGTCTTGTCCCAGCTGCCAGAGAAACACACACACACACACACACATATACCTGGATGTATTCGGGCTCTAAAGCTCTGTCACCTGATTGACTTGAGCCGTAATATTCACGAAGAGCAAGTTGGACGTAACTATACCAGTTAAAGAAATTGACAGCACAGATGAACCAAGGCGATTTCAAAACATGCAAGTAAATAGCTCTGAGTAACTGTCGTTGTGTTTTCGAAAACAAAATATCGCCGACTGATGCATTAAAAATTAATATATATATATATATATATATATATATATATATATATATATATATATATATATATTGATTTGATGATCAGTCAAGCGTCTATCTACACATATACTGACATAATGATGATATTCTTTGCAGGACGAAAGTCTATGGGTTTTGCCACTGATCCTTACGAAAGGAAACTGTACTTCACGGAACTCTTTGAGAACACTGTTAAAATGGTATCGCTGGCGACAGGCGAGAAGACGACGATCGTGAACAAAACGTATGGTACTCCTTATGATTTGGTTCTGGACCGGAAAGCAAGGTAACACTGAACACCGCTATGTGAATTAACCAAATACAAACCACTTACTACTGGTGTAAGTAACTATACATAAATCGCATAATTTGTGTTGCTTCATCTATTCATCACGGACGATGTGCTCGCGTTATTATGTTTTTATCTTACATTTGTGGCACAGTAATATGGTATTTAATCGATACAGTATAGTGAAATACAAACACCACGTGAATTATATTTAAAGTTTTTCAAACTATGTCAGTACCTGCCAATGTGCAAAGACAGCTGTAAAATACCACAACGTCTTCTTACACATCAGAATGCCAGTTTGCACGACAAAGCGTGCGCACTGATGTGAAATCCCGATGCGTGTTAAATTATGGTGTACACAGTTGTAACTCGGTACATGTCAGTAGGAACAATTGTGAAATATCCGCTTCTCTTAATAAATAATAAAATCAATAGGATTAGTAAATATGAGATTGTTGTATGGAATATTGATGTAGTTGGTTACACACACAGACAGTATTAAGTGTATTGTGAATTATACACTGTAATTACTAATTATTGTACTATTTAGCATTATAGCTAATTTAATTTATGATAACATTTAATAATTGGGAAATAATTAAGTGTGATTTGAGTATACAAACTCATCAGATAAGTTCTTTTCGTAACATTATGTACTGTTGCTTATAGTAAGTTCTGTATTGTGTGGTTTGTAAAATAAAATATTGATTGATTGATGGATGGATTGATGGATCGATCGAACGATCGATCGATCGATCGACCGACCGACTGATTGTTTGTGCGTGTTTGTTTGTTTGTTTGCTTGTTTGTTTGTTTGTTTGAGATATGATAGCAATAACGGGTGGACGGATGAATGACGTGATGCTGATATTCCCATACAAACTTTAAAATTGACACGCTCGTTTGTAAATTGTTATAATCGTTATACTTTTGTTTGCATTTTTTGGTCAGGATGCTGTTTTATTCAGCGGCCTACGTCTACAAGGTGCATCTGGACGGAAGTGGCCTGATGAAACTGTCACAACTAAAAATACGGGGACTCTTATCAATGTCCATCAACTTTAAGAAACAGAGGATATGTTGGGTTGACTACGGTACGCGTCATGATATATACTGCATCCAACTGGAATAACAACATCACGCTAATTTTTATTTCGCGGTGGGGGTCCCTGTATTTGTAGTCTTTTTCACTTTAGCTGCTCACTTTGCCATTCGTTTAGCAAATGAGAAGCGATGATCACTATAAAGGCTATCCAATGTAAACATAACAAATAATTAAGTCGACAGTGGGCGTGGCGGTAGCGAACGTTGCGACCATCACGTAAATATGTCAACGAGCGTAACGTTACGCCTACTAAATGCTTGGCGTAGCGTAAGGGCAACTATGGAGCAGTCTCTTGAAACGCAACTAGCTTAACTTTACGACGTTTTAGGCTTTCGACGAGTTAACGCCAGCTAAGATGTCGCAAGCAGGCTCTATGAAACCAGATGTTTACATGCGCGATAACATTATGCAAGTGAGATAAAAATGCGTGTCATTGGTACTGTCACCTTAACACAGATCCTGTCATTAAAAGTAGACCCAGTGATAACTGTCTTTCCTATAAGCCGTGAGCTCCGGCAAAGTGCAAGTTATTCAAATGTGCATGTAAACAGTCAGGCGACACCCATTGTTGTCATGACGTATGGTTGCCCTGGATGCTTCCCGGAATGTGATTTGACATGTACCTGTAGAACAAAATAATAGTAAAAACGAGCAAATATGGGAGAGCAGGTAAATTGTTTGTACTAGTCCCTACGACATACATTTGGAAAACAACTATGCCACCTTTGGTTATATGTTATGTGACATCTGTAGGAACACAATGGATAATCTTGTAATTCCATCAAGAGATTTGAGCAACTCTGACATTGTTAACATTGACCATATACTGGCTCACCCATATAAGTCACGTGTCAGTGATCAACTACATTAAATGCATTGTTCTGTAGATTAACATATATTTATATTTTGAATACAATACAATATTGCAAATAATACTGTTTTGCAAAGGATATATCAACATGAAATAATATAAATATTATCATAAATTAAACCTAGCGTAATATGAACAACTTTACATATGTCATCTTGGTTAAGTGTGACTAAAAATATGTTTCAATAATGCAGAGACTAATTTAAGTCCCTACTGATTGATCACGAGGCATATGAAATGAGTTGGATACGATTCCAATATCAAGCAGATTTCAGTTCCCATATATATCTACTGAAGCAAGTACACTTACTAAGTAAAGAATAATGGAAGGTATTGGAGAACAGGGTACATGACCCCGGTATTTCCTGTGGAGACTGAAAACAGAGTAATTGGTTAGCATTATCATTTTGAAATGAAAGCCATTAACAAAATGTACCGTACTCAGTGAACCCACAAAACGAACATTGTATCCGAATTGGCATACCTAAAATAACGAATTGAATAAACGAATAAACTATTATTTTATATGTTTTTGTAATAATATTAAATTGCTGCAGTAAAAATAATATTGTGTAGTAGTTGTATCATTAGTAATGCTATTGCTATTACAATTATCATTATCATTACCATTACCATTATCATAACTTTAATGCAACTGTTTTTGTTACAGGTCCTAAGACTATAAACTGTTCCGACTTCTTCGGCAAAAACGAAAAAGAGTACCAAACAACTGGGAATCCAACACAAATAACAATAGTGAACGATGTTGCATATTATGTTCAATGGGATCCATCAAGGTAAGCTTTCGAGAAGTTACTGACTTGATTTTTCATTGCAAAAAATGCCCAAGATTCGGTTGGCCCAGATCGCATATAAACATGATCATTTGTTTTGAGTGGCATATGTTTTGACAACACTTACAATAGGCTTACTAATGTACATTTACTGAAACGTCAGCGAAAATATTTAAGGGAGTTTCACGTGTACGAGTGCCTCGTACAAGTCACTCGTACGAGAACATGCCACACGTAGTCGTGGCTAAACAATCGAGTCGGGAGAGTTGCGTATGTGACGTCATAAGGTGAAGGTCATTACAGACGCACACGTGCTTCTTTACGGCAATGGCTGACAGTTGTAGCAGCAGCAGTGAAGAAGAACATGCTATTTTGCTCGTTGCCTTGGCTGTGCTGCAGCAAATTAATGACGAAGAAGAGAAAGAAACGCTGAAGAAACGGAAAAGATGTTGGGTTCGCCTAAGCATTGCGCGGCGCCAGCAGTTCGGCGCATTCCATGACCCCAGAGCATTTGCAAACTTTGTCCGGATGGATGCACAGCAATTTCAATATCTTCTATCAATAAACTTCAGACAGAGCTTAGTCACAGGTTTGTTGTCATATATTGCCTACCTACCAAGGTATGTTATACAGTAATGAAATGCGGTGAGAACTTGAGAATCTTGTCTTGTCGGTATACTGGCCAACACTCCTGGTGGAGTCAAACGATCAGAAATGTGGTCAGAACAAATGTTTTTTTTATGTAGGTGGTGTACACATTAATTGTAATTAACATGAAATGTTTGATTTAGCATTGTTAACCATTTAAAATATTTATATGAAATATCAGGTATACCATCAGTCATGTATCAGTAATTTTTCATAACTGGATTATTTATGATCCATAAAAATAAACCCCTACTTGGTATCAACCAACAACAACACAACAACAATATTCACTATTTTACACTGTTGATATTCTGTGAATACATTTGTTTGAAAAATTCAAGTTTTTTCATGGCCTTGTCGTGTCTGACACGCAACAGCTGTTACTATGTGCAAGCATGGGGGTGTATAATTAATACTACTGTTAGTGGTGTATGGTCATCTTGGCTTAATTTAAAACTAGGTTGTCTGTTCCTGGATTAGCTAGGGTACATACTTATCATCACTGTGTTTGCTAAATAAGTTGCAATTTGTATCAGTATTGTGAGCAGTATATATTTACGGTTTTGTTTACAATTTAAATATATTTCATGTACACAACAATAACATTGTAAACTGGTTTACATAGGTTTGGCTAAATGAAGTGCAATTTACATGCTAGCAACATTATGATTATAATAGGTGTCGAACACACCTCTCTTTGCTTTACTATAATCTTAATTCAGAGAAAAACAACTAAGCGGATGGTGATAGGATTTGATGGTGAAAAATAATAACCAAGTAATGCAGTGATTGATTTACCACAAATTCTATGGAGAAATGTTAATTTATCATTACTTTTTGCAACAAGAATCCAGGGCACATGAATATTTAAAACCAATCAACCACACAAACATCTGTTCCAGAGTGTGACCCATCCCGAAATAGTGCATGGTATGAACCTAAGTTTGAACGTATATAAATACATGTCTAAAAATGCACTGAAAACTTAGTCCACTCTGGATTGCTTCAATCCTGATAAAATATAGCCAATAGAATACGTGTGACTAGTAATGTTAATTCACACATATTTGTTTTACAAATGCAAGTTATTAGTTCATGATATATGTCCTACAGGTAACAGTTACCAATCTCTTGAGTATCAGTACAGGATTGGTCATCCTACCATTGAGAAGAAGATAATCCCATATACATGTTCAGCAATCTATCTTGCACTGAAGGACAGATACATAAAGGTGTAGAGTTGGGCTGTTGATGAAGTCATTAATTCAGTTAATAATAAATAACACATCTTCATGAATCATTTAGTCATAAGGTGTTAAAACATTAATTAAATATATGAAAATGTTAGATAAAGCAAAATGGTCGGTTGCCCAAAATAAAAAATAAATTCCTTTTGTTGTATAGCAATCCAGGGAAAGAAGCTGTGTGATCCTGACAATGTTTTTACAACAAATTATATTTTCTTGCACCTATGAACACAATACCAAACGATTTGGACCACACTTTTAGACAGAGTGAAGTTCAAAACTATATGGAATCTAAATATAATGAGCAATTGCTTAGTTAAGAGGTACAACTGTGAAATCCCAATTCTGGCTTAAACAATATCATACTACTATAGAAAAAAAGAAACAATGGGTATATTGAAGTAGTAGACAATGTCCCAGCTTCTGAAGCAATGTTGTATTATTTTATGTATGTGATATCATCTCATCAACATACATTTCTAATGAGCGGCAACACACAAATAAAGTGTTCACACCAATATCACTCCTTCGGTTGGAACCAGTGATATGTAGTCTTCATGCAAGATATCCATGATTTGTATCATAATCTCGTCTATGCATCATTGTGGCCTTTTCTTCTGAAAAAAGGGCAGACACAATCACTTGTATGTATATTACACATTTGTATTATTAATAACATATACCCCATACATATATGAGGATATTATCAGAGTTATTTCGTAGTTATTATATGCATATGATGTGGTGATTCTGTAACACTTATTATGGTACAATTATGCAAACAGAGACTGAAAAATATCAACAACAAAAACATCACGGTTAAAAACCGTGTGTCGTATCTGCACTGACTGTGCAGTAAATATCCTTCCAATGACCGTGTCCAGAAATTAGTATTCATAATTTTTTCATATCACATCTATGTACTAAATCAGTCACACCTATTACGTTAAGGTTAAGCAAACCCAATGTTACGGAACTAGAACATGTTTCTTATGAAAACAGGTGGCAAAATCACAAGCTCACAAAAAGGTCATGTTCAAAACCGTGTGTCCTACCTGAATTGACAGCACATTACATTTTTCTCGTGTTATGAGCCACAGACAAAATGTAAAGCTATTCCTTATGAGGTGTAAACAAGGGGTACGGACGACTTTTATCTAGTTTACATTTTAGGTCATGAGTGTATATTTTGTTTTTAATTAGACATTCAAAAATAATTCCCACTGACAGTCACAGACACAGTCACCACTGCAGTGCAGTGCTCGTGGAAGTGTCATTCACTCATTGGTAACGTGTGTTCAGACAAGCACTGTTTTATGGATTAAAACGTTTAAAATAATAATATTGTGGGAAACTAAACAACAGTGAATCGAGTGATCCTAATTTCACGACGTCGCTGTCTCTACTTACTTCTGACAGTGCTCTGACATTGAAGTTTGAACGATCCAACCATCATTCGATGCCGACGGTAACAACGTTGGGGGTCGTTACCTTGGCGTTGCTACAGAATTTCTGAGATACATTTATCCATTTTTGTGAAAATTCCTTCAAGGGGCGTCAATAATGAGAACTTGCAGGCTATTCGTAACCGATGCCTCTGTCTTTGTAACGTGGGTTTGCACCATTCCATAGCGAACTTTTCAACGTAAAGCTCGACAAAAATTTGAAGCGAGAGTTTTGCAAATCAGTATCTGCCATTTTTAAGAAGGTAGAAGTTCAATTCAGTGCTGTCATCTCATTGGTTGTTGACTTCGAGTCACTCGTACGAGTGTCTCGTACGAGTGACACGTACTACATGTCACACGTACGATCTTACGTCCGATTTTGCTCCACACATACGATTGTCATGGTTTCATCCGAGTCACTCGTCCGAGTCTCTCGGGCGCGTGGCAGCACCTTTAGGAACTACTTACAACCGTGGCATTCAAACCCCGCAGTGAAAATAGCAAATATTAATGTTCACATTAAATTACCAATGTCCATGTTGCTATACCATTTTATGGTTCTAACAAAATATTACCAAAAGGTAAAGTCAGGTAAATCGATACGCCTCCATGTACACATACACAAGCATACATTGATCTACACTTATTAACATATTATATATATATATATTATAAATAAATATATATATATATCTATATATTTTATATATATATATATATATATATATATATATATATATATATATATATATATATATATACATATATATAAAGACGGACGGAAACACATATATGAATGCACATACTGACATATATACATATGTTTATAATATTAGCAGACATAAAAAGCAATAATAAAAGGTCGACAGAAAATATTCATCCAGAAACATATCAATATAATCCGATAGTCACACAGAAAGGAATGCAACAAGGCAAACAATTAGGCAGGGTAGCAATACAAATGCTGCATAATCTCCCAGTCAACAATTCCTCTTTCACAATTTCTCTTTCACGTGTATATGTCTTTTAGAATTTCCTCTCAAGAACTGAAGGAAGGAGGTCTTCGCAAGGATCACAATATTGGCATTTACGGTCACAACCTCTTTAAGGGCATCGCAGTGTGGCTAGGACCCTCCGGCGGGTACAACTGCTACCCACCAGGTAGGGGAGACATTTTCTTGGCTGAGATTTATCATGATTCCTCCCATTCTGTTGAATCTTTGATATCTATAACCGTCTTTAAACTAATATATTGTAACAAACGGATCTAGCCAATGGCTCTTCCAATTATATAAGTTCCTGTATGTAGGTATATATATATATATATATATATATATATATATATATATATATATATATATATATATATATATATATATACTCTAACAGCTACCTGTGTAATTGGAAGTGTCGTTCCCTTAATCTTATAGATAGTATATGACATCACTAAAACAGTTATATACAATACCAACAATTGTTTAAATACACTTATGCGTAGATAATGTGACATTCAAATCACAAATACATTTACATACACACTAATATGAATAGGTATATATATCTTTATATGTATATATATATATATATATATAACTATATCTGTGTGTGTGTATGAATGAATGCATGTGTATATGTACTTACATATACGTGTATGCATACAAGTATATGTTTATTTTCTGGGTAGAGAACACAACAGGTGTTCTCTACCCGGAAAGAGTTAAATTCACTAACAGTATGACGTCCGATAAAGATTCATACTACACATCCGTTACGTTTTTATGTAGTTACTCATTTTAATGTATGGCATGTACATACTTTGGGATGCCAGATATACGTGAGGGAAATAAACCAACACAATATCCATAACACTGTAGATTTACTGACATTGCACGTGTGCTAGCTTTCATTACATTTACAATTCAGATGAAATCCGTGTTTGAACTGTGGAGCGTGCTCGAAGCATGTCAATAACTACAGATGCAGTTGCAATGATAATAACCCCATTCTAAAATATGAAAACTAATCCAGCTAATGTATATCTTTGTGCCTCGCTATGCAAAAAAATATGTGTTTATTCAGTGACGAAACTTTGATGCATGTTGTCGGTTTACTAGTTGTCTAATGTTAGTGACTTACGTCATAGCACCTATATACAAAGACGTATGTTTCCATTAACCATAATTATACATAGACAACTGCGACTATCTACACGTGGATGGAGTATATCCATTTTGCACAGTTTGTCGCAGATACTTGGTATGCAGCGTTAGTTCATTGGTTTATGTAGTCAGTTTATTATGTTTCTTAGAATTAACATCCGGGTTTGTGTTATAATAAGACTTCGAACAATCATTACAAACATTGCCTAACATTAAACCGTTCGAAGATAGCAAAGCTCGACCTTCAAATAGTGTTAGTCTGTTAGTAGCAAGTCCTTGCTGAAACACATAAATCAAGTGAGAAAATAAGGCATTGCTTCTGTTACATTAAACTAAGAAAGGCAGATCGTAAATAATATAATATCCGGTTATAAACTGTGTCACATAGTATTGCAGTGATTCCACTCTCAGATATAAAGCCATTTGCACAGCGTAGATAATATTAACGGTTTGTGTTTAGTACGTGTCCTTAAAGGACGTTACATTTCATGTATTTAGGGAAAATGAAAAACAAAACAATTAATGGCAAGGCTAATAATGTTATACTTGCGGATACACATACATTAATTAGTTGAAAATATAGATTCTGATTTCATTATCTATTGGCATCAACATTCACATTTTTGTGATGCCAGATTTATTACAGGCAAACATATCATCGCAGTATCCATAACATTATACACACACACACACACACACACACACACACACACACACACACACACACACACACACACACACACACACACACACACACACACACGCACGCACGCACGCACGCACACACGCACGCACGCACGCACACACACACACACACACACACACACACACACATATATTTTACTTATGTTAACTGCTATTACATTTTCAGATCCTTGCAAGTCAAATCCGTGTTTGAACGGTGGCACGTGCACAATGGAAATGAACATCTACCGTTGTTCCTGCAGTGATTATTACTATGGACTCAATTGTGAAAGTAAGTCCAGCTGAACTATTTCTGTTGACCCCGTTGTGCGTAGGCAATGCTAATGGGATGATGTATTGGAACCCGTTTTAATAATCATTATTGGACAACGCTGATGACATTGCACCACAATGACAAGCTCCTATGTCACCCTCATGGTAATTCTAAACTGAACACTTGACACCTGTTATACGATTGTATCAGTAAAGTGCATTGACAATGACTGAAAATCACCTCTTTCTTATCAATCGTCTACGTACTCGAACTGTTCACTTTTAAAATTGGAATAGGTGGCGTAGCCAAGCAATATAAAAGCCTTAGAAAACATGACATCAACATGCAAATTAATGCGGCATTCACTACACCACTCATAGGCATAACGAAACTTCCTACCAAGTGTGCCGCCTATTCTCGTACCTTTCGATATATTCGCGTTTTCATTAAAAGTAAATGACTCGGGTAAGCATGTGTACGTAGAGAGTGTGTCTACACATAATTCTTCAGGTCATGTGACTCATGGCGCCATCTAAAAAACAAAACCCGAAAACCTATGTAAAATGAATGTTTTGCGTTTCAGTTTTTGTTGTGAAAAGTTGTGTGCACGTATATAAATACCACATATTGCTAACAACGTAGTTTTAGAGCTTGAAAACGTCTTTGCTTAATATGTTTTATTTCTATTACTGAAAGCATACCTTTCAACTGAGGAACACACATACAAACGCTTACAATTATCTTCACGTGCATGTTCTATAAACATGTTATTGTGTGTTTCGCTAGATTTTGGAGAGCGTGTCGTTTGTCCTGCCGCGCTGATCGTTAGTGAAAAGGACAAGATATTGAAATTACCACTGGTCAAGTCAACGGTACCTCAAACCTACGGTCCTCCGTCTCTCATAGCCGGAAATGGTAAACGTAAGTCACAATTTATTCCGACATCTTGCTTAAAATCGTTTGTTAACCTTAGTGTAAACGGTCTATTTCTCTGTGTGGTTGATGGCACTTGCTAATGTTGACCATGAATCCAGAAAATATACATTTGGAGTCACTGTACTTGAATACTGGGAATTATAATTTGAATTTGTTAAAGAAAATGACATACATGACATGTGTATAAAGTTAATAGTAATAAATGATAACATAAATAAGTTAGCTAAAGATGATTGTTAAAATAAATGTTATATTGATAATAAAGTAATGAGTATGATCTTTTATAAAATCAGTTTAAAACATGTATAAGAAATAAATAGGTAAAGGAAATCAATCATTAATAAAACATTAAATACTCTGACAGGTGTTTACACTCCACGCATAGCCCGGAATAGGTGGCTTTTCATGTCTTAGAAGTCAAGAGGCGACATGTTTTCTTTATTTCATTTGGTAGAGAATTTCTTAGTCGTGGAACAGCTACTGAGAACAATCTGTCATCATATCGGCTGCGAGAAGGCGGCACGTACAAGTAATTGTTCGTGGTTGAGCGGAACACCCTAGAAGCTCTTTGTTCGAGTAGGTCAGTGGCGCCAGCCCACGGTTTGCACGAAACGCCATTACCAGGATTAATTACTGAAAGCGTTTTTCACGGGAAGCCAGTACAGCTTCACGAGAACTGGTATGATATGTTCCCATCTGTGGCAGCGTTTTGCACTTTTTGTAGATTAGATCATACTGGAGACAGTTCGCGTAGTCAATTCTCGATATGACAAGATAATATACAAAGCGGACAGCGGTTTTCTGGGTGAGACATGATCGGATCGACGCACTGTTCTTTAGATGGTAGTATGACGTACAGCAGACATGTTTCACATGGCTGACCGTTGAGATTTATTGGTCAAATATAACGCCGATGTTTCTTCCAGTAGGACTTGGCGTTATGGCGCAGTCGCCAATTTTGATCACAGTGATGTTTTGGTTCGACTCGATTATTGCGTGACGACAACACAAGACCGAACGTTTTGTCGTCATTTACCTTTAACTGATTTTCGACCACCCACGTACGAATATCGTTTATGCACTGCTAAATTCAGCGTAGTGACAATAATCTGTTGATTTCAGTCATC